>CM002486.1:14918408-14947214 GCA_000325765.3 Leersia perrieri
GCCACGTGGCCTCAGGTGGCTCGAACCCCTTCTACGGGGTGTGGCCTCCCCGTAGGCCTCCGGACGCGCCCTCCTCAAGGGCGTGCCACATGGCCTCGGGTGGCCCGAACCCCTCCTGCGGGGTGTGGCCTCTCCGCCGGACCCAGAGCCCGACCCCTCCGAGGGCGCGCCGCGTGGGTCCAAGTGGCCGTAGTCTTGGTGCACAAGTCCAGGTTGGATCGGGCTGCTGCGATCGCCTAGCCCCTTATGTTTGGGCGAGGCATCGGGCTGCCTTGACTCCTCCCTCGGACGCAGACCTCTAGGTGCCAAACCAAGTTTAGCCTCCTGTAGATACCCCTATATCCATATCACCGACAGTGGTCATCGCTGACAGCTGGCTTGAGTGACTTGCCAATATAGAAAATACGCTTATTTAGGTTGTTACAACTTTCAACCTACCAAATTTCGGTAAGAAATAAAACCATCGTATGAAATCCGGTCCTTTTGGAAAGTAATACCCTTAAGAACTTTAGCAATGTTTTTGTAAGGATTTGGTCCAATATATTTCAACAAATAAGTCTTAAATGCTTTTTTTACCTAACCAAAAACTAGGTAATTTCAATATATATGTACTGTTTTATTAAGTTTAATAAAAGTTTAAGTTTGTTTGTTGCTCTGTGCTACCAAAAAAATACTAACATGTTGACAACGCAGTAACACAGTTGCATTGGCATCACCAAAGTTTGAATTGGGGATTACCACATTTCGATAGCAATCATAAAACAAAGCAAACTCCTATCCAAAATTTTGGATGGCGATAAGATCTTTCATGTGATCATGTCCCAAAACCCTCATAATATGTGACTCAATCCGATCCATTGATATTCTCCTTCAATACAATGGCTGTCGTAGCAGAACCTATGCATGATCAATTTGAGGCTAGTATGGTGCCAATTTGCCAACTATGTATACATACACTTGACATCAATTAGATCTGGTGATTAACGTGTAGGGACACCGGACACGAGTCAGGGTACTAGCAATATATTAGTAGCTTGCTACGTTCAAAAACCCCGTTGAAAAGGGCACGTACAATACAAAATCGGCCATACATGGGCGGCGTATGTTGCTATCAAGCCAGGGTTTCCAGTTTCCCTGGATACTTGTTCTGACATTCGGTCTTCCTCTGCAACCGCGACTAGCCAGCCACCGATAACTAATCCACGATTAATTGGTTTTCTAAAAGTTGGGGTACTAGTTAACTACTAATCAACAACGACGACAAAGGATAACACAGTAACATATAATAAAGGTAAGACATTTTATTTTTTTCTCATCATTTCTCTTATTTAAAATTTTAATGCAAATATAAAAAATAATAAGTCATACTTAAGTTACTTTTGACAATAAAATAAAAAACAAAATAAATGATACTTTGATAATTTTATGAATAAGAGAAATGGTCAAATTTTGCAAGAAAAAGTCAAAATATTTTCAATTTTAAAACGGAGGGATTATAAAACAATTGAGACATGAAAGCATGTAGCAGCCTGGCTTTGTCTATAGATCGCTTTATTTCATTCGTTTAGCAAGAAAACTACTTAAATCAAATTGGGCAGCCCTCTAGCTTGTACTTCGAATTGAGACATTTTATAATCACCGATAACTGGGTTTAAGATGAAATTGACTATGTCGACCTGAATGTTTTCTTTACTTCAGCATCCTTTCTTTTTATAATTGGGAATTTGGGATGGATGTTGAGGCACCAAACTTGGTGTTCTCTCATGATTGCAATGTTGATGCGTGTCGAATCAAATCCTACTAGTTGACAAGCATGAGCATAATATTCTTCTCGTTTGACGAATGGATTGAAGTTATCTTTAACCACTCCTAGTGTCGGAACTTATTACTATAATATTAGTGGCAGACCTCAAACATTTTACTAGTACAAAGATGAAGTTGGAGGTTAGAGAAGTATCTAAAAAGGGTATTGTTAGATGCGTATGTAACAAATTATTATCAAAAGATATATATATGTAAATAAATACATAATTTAGCTAGGTGAAGAAGAGACTATACAATTAAGATCACAAAGTAAGGCAAATATAATGATGTCCTTTTGTTGCTTCCTCTGGCCACTCTTGTGGTTGGCTCCCTTAATTCTTGCAAAGGGGATTACTGCATGATTAGCTGATTGCCTTTTTCCTTAATTAATCAAACTAGATTGGTGCATGCATGTAAGGTGGCACGTTCTATTTTATTTTTGTGCTTTGGCCTGCACACACTGCTGAATTCAATTGAGTGTCCACTCTAAAAAAAGAAGGATTGAATTGGGTGTCTCGCACTTGCTTGGCATCAAGTAGGGCGGTTGGTCCTTGAAAAGAATATGAAATCTATTTGGACTTTGGAGTTTAGAAGTTAAGGCAACTACCATTCATTCAGACCTTTGGGTTTTTGAGACAGCTGGGATGCTAAAGCGAAGCCTCATCCATCGCCGTACGTGCCTACAAATTAAACTCCTTTTGCCGTGTACAAAAATGGGTTTAGTATACTCGTAGTACAATATAATTAACCAGGGGCCAAAAAAAAAGGGGAAGTCTTTGTTCAGAGAGCGGGACAAAGCACTGATTAGCAGCTGGAGGACGTGCTTTAAACAATCTGAAAATCTTAATTTGGTTTCAGTTTGGTATATTGCTAGCTTAACTGATAACTCTGGACGGCAGCGGATACGTGGCATGCAATTAGCTCCATCAATTTGGCGCTAATTTGCGAATTTGACGCGTCAATGACAGTTGCAGGGCAACGCAACGACGGTACCAAACTAAAGAAATTTTCAGCGTGACATACATTTTTTTCAGAGGAATTTTGATTGGCCAGTATGATATTGATATGTTAGTGTGCACTAAAGGCAGGAACAGTATGAACTTGTAATTGCCTGCATACTTATTTCTGAATTCTGTCACTGTTGTAATGTACAGGTATCATGGAAATGTCACGTCAGCTAATGCTGGTTGATTGTTTAAATCAAGTCCCAATCCAATCAGGGTACCAAACAGTTTCACTGCTCACCACCAAATCTGCATAGAAAACTGAATTTCACAGGATACATGATCCATGGGACCATGGCAGCGTCGCGCTCGTTTGCATGGAATTCATGTGTTTCAGACATGACACTGTACCTGTAACGATTAAATCAGAGCGCTAATTGGGTAGTAACTGCGTGTTGCTCACCTATGCAGTACGAGTAGTACTTAATTAATTTAGCACTTCTAATTTAGAATTATATAGCGAGGAATCGAAATCATAATGCTAATACTGTAGAACACAATCTTGCGCCACAAGGGCTGATATCTCCGAGCGATTCCCATGCTATTCTCGCTTCATTCTACATCAGCTATAGTACAAGGAAGAACGCATCGGGATCAAATCAAATCTCCTAGCTGCGGCGGATCAAACAGTGATCACTTAACAACAAAAACAAGCGATTTGATTAATGGAAACCTAAGTAGCAGAGCATTATATATATCTCGACGAATTACTAGAGCAGAGAGAATTAGCCAGGGCTGGGGACCGTGTCCCAACTTCCATGCACATGTCTGTCACTTTCAGCAATCTTAAATTTCTTATTTTCTCCATCTATCTATCAGAAATGGAACATGGATTTATTGTGTTATCTTGGAATACTTTGGATACTAGGCTGCTCTGTTTGTGTCTGGTACGTATACGATACAATAGAATTGACTAAAGACGTCGTGAATAGTTCGTAATTCACATTATCGCATTAGTAGTTTGATATAGACTTTTGTCTGCATCTCCGGACGCCAGAATTCAACTTGCAATTGTTGTGGCGCATGCAGGTATTAAGTGTTTTTCATACTTTTTAATTGTTGTCCTCAAAGTCTAGTCGATCAGAACAGCTCCTGTGGTCACAATCTACAAACACTGTTTAGAGATTCCTTACTATTTTTCATTTTTTTTCTCAGACTGTAGTTTATTCATTGGGGCCAATTATACACGCCATCCAAGTTCTGAAAACATAGCGTTTTGTATATTCACAATATTTAAAATACAAGTTTCTGCTAATACTTATCTAAACCCTTTAAAAAATTTGACCATTGTTTTTATGTTAGAATGATTTTATGGTATGGTATACTTTTCAAGGTAAATCTACGCTTATTATAATTTGTAAAACTAAGTACGTAAGAAGTTATTTATTGCTAATCAAATTCTGTCACAAATGCTATTTTTTTAAAAAACACAGTACAAATGCAGACATCCATACACGCGTGCATACAAATGCAGACATCCACACACGCGTGCATACTCACCCCTATGAACACCCGTGTCAAACCTAACCTGGTGGGCAAGTTCCCCCACTGGATACCTAACTATTTAAGATAGCCTCATTTCGTTGTCACAAATGTTAATTATTTACAGGTGATAACCCCATGCGTTGCAAAGTTTTTTCATTCAATTTGAGCCTGTACAGAGTTTAATGCTTTTTGAGAAGTCATTTTCTCTATAGGATAGTTGGTATTTTTGAGAGGAAGAGTTCCACGAACCTGGAATTGGCAATGGAGAGACGGAAGGAGGATGACTAGTTTTTAAGTAAGTAGTTTATATAACCCGAGCGAGTATAGTACACCATATTTATAATTAAAATTTTGATAAACAAAAAAAAACTCTATATGTATTTTATTATAAGTTGTTTTTGACTCTGATCAAAGTTAAACTTTTAATTTTGAACAAATTTGTAAGTATGCTAAACCTACAATGCTAAATTAGTTTAATTAAATCTACAATTAATCATATTTTATAGTATATTTTCTCTTGTGGTGAAAATATTAGTATTTTTCTCTATAAATTTGGTTAAAGTTTAACTTATTTGACTTTAACCGAAGTCAAAATGACTTAAATATGATATAGAGGGAGTTCTTTTTTGATCAAAGAGGTTTCCCTCCTAAACAAATGATTAAGCATCCATTATGATATAGAGGGAGTACTTTGAAAATCAAAACATTTTCCATGCAAGCCTATAATGTGATTTTCAAGTATGTAACGAAGTATTCTGAATACATCAAGTATGTCCAAGTTTACTCTAGAAAGTTTTTATTTGAGGAAACTTGGAATGTTTTGATTTGATATATAGAATGTCAAAAACAACATTATTTTATACGTGAGTATTATGCATTGTAAAGCTTAGGACATGGCCTAGTTGGTGTCATATTCACTCTATTGAACCTCCGTATTTTGCACGACAATTATGAGGGTTACTAGAGTCACTTTCTCAATCCCCCCACCTCCTAAATCCATCGTTATTTAAACTCCAAAATATTCTCATAACAGGGGAATGAATTACTCCTACCTAGCTTTCCTAATAGGGCATTGACTGGTCCAGCAATTCCATGACTTCTCATTGTACCACCCTCCATTTGGACACAGCTAGCTACAAGCTTACATATAGCATTGTCCAACTCAATCAGATTTGTTGCTTTGTTACGACTGCGACGATTCTGCAACAAACTTGCTCCACTCCATCTGCACACTGCCAGTTGCTTTTTGAAGAAATTGCACGTTTTTTTAGATTATTTCCAGTACACGCATGGTACCAATTTGGCCAAGCACCAGCCAAGATTTTTATTAGCCTGAGCTGCCTCGCTCTGGAGAGGCCAGTCTGTTGCAGACTGCATGAGGATATACTCCATATAACAGCTGTTCCTTGTGTTTGTTTACCGTTTATTACAGTCAAAACTCTCCAAATTTTAAGCAGGGAGGGTCTTCTGAAAGAAATACAGCTAAGCAGTAAAAGCACACAGTTTTATACACGTAGGAATGACCATTCCCTCTGTTTTTAAAGATCTGGTTGTATTGTTTTATCAATTATCATGCCAAATATTTTTGAAATTTATTAATTTTCAACATATTATATATTATTCATAACTGAAAAATACCAAGGTTTGTCATCTGTGCGGTAAAATTCAGGTTGCCGACTATTAAAAAAAAATGAAACTCCACTTAGCTATCTCAGTTCTCAAATACTACGAATTATTATACCTTGAAATTAAAATAAAACATTTCAAAATGGAAGAGTAACTACGTGACAGTTCACCGTGATACTATGAATTTACTACAGTACAACCATATATTACCAGGCGCCAGCCTTGCAAAATGCAGGAAAAAAAATCATCTCAAAACGGTACAGTTGCCTCTGCACTGTTGCTCGCTCAGCGCCAAATCATCTCTCCCCGGCTTTACCGCTCGCCGACATGTGGGCCCCACTCCCCCTTCCCCTCCCTCCTTATATAGCGAGCCAGCCCAGTGAGGCTTCCTCCCTCCACCTTCTTCCCCAATCATAATCATCATCGCCTACTTCCTCAACTCCCCTCTCTCTCTCTAAAACCTCGCTGTCTTTCTCTCTCTAGCTACTTGCTGGTGACTCGTCGGCATCGGCGTCGGCGGCGATGGGGAAGGGCGGGCTGAACAAGCTGAGGTGCATGATCAAGAGGTGGCACTCGTCGAGCCGAATCGCGCGGGCGCCGTCGGCGGGGGACCTCGCCGGCGCGGCGCCGGCGGCGGCGGAGAGGGCGGCGTCGTTCCATGGCGCCGACGAGGTGTCCAAGGGGCTCCACCCGGTGTACGTCGGCAAGTCGCGGCGCCGGTACCTCATCGCCGAGGAGCTCGTCGGGCACCCGCTGTTCCAGAACCTCGTCGACCGCACCGGCGGCAGCGGCGGGATCGGCGGCGACGGCGGCGGCGGCGGCGCGACCGTCGTCGGATGCGAGGTCGTGCTGTTCGAGCACCTGCTCTGGATGCTGGAGAACGCCGACCCGCAGCCGGAATCGCTCGACGAGCTCGTCGAGTACTACGCCTGCTGAGAAATTAATCGAAGCTTCGATCGATCACCACCGGCCGTGACGGCGGCGGCGACGCGGCCGGAGTTGGAAGATTCCAGAAGCTGCGGTAAATTGAACTGTTCGGCGAAAATCAAATTCTCTTGTGTTTGTTTTGGTAGGGGTAGAATCGTGAAATTTCGGCCAAACGCCAGGGGCGAATCGAGTGGAGCGAACGAGGCGGCGGCGTTTTGCTTAACCCCGGCGTCGGTGGTAATTGGGGAATTTACCAATTTACCTCATTGTTACCGTGCGCTGAAAAATGCTGTCGTTTCAGCGGCTTTTCTCTCTGATCATTCATGTATTAGCTATTTGGGTTTCTCTCATTGTTTCTTTTTGCCCAAATAAGATCTATGGGCAAATGTGTCCATCGGTTCATGTACATTCCAATGTAAAAAGATTATCATTCAATTCCCGAGCTAATCTGTTGCCTTCTGCTGCATTGAAATGTAATGTGGAATGCTCTTACTCATTTTTTTTAGGGGGGAATGATTTTACTATTGTAGGATTTAGAAATATCCTCTTAATTAATATAACTAGCAGGTGCATGCGTATTTGCATTACTAGATTTAATTAAATTTATGATGTATTTTTAACTTCAAAACATACAAATGTTTAGTCTCTTAATTGTTGATTAGACAATCCAATTTGGTTCTATATCACCTATTAATCATATGATTTTTTAAACTAATTTTATATTATCAAAATTAAAGTTACATCTGTTTATGTATATAGCGGCACATCTAGATATTAAAAGTTACTTTTTTTAAAAAATCATGAACATAATAAGTAAAACATTTTTCGCTTCACTGGACCTTTGTCCCTCCATAGCCCCTTACCTTCTTTGTTTCTCCTTGATATCAATCCACCTAAGCCTATATCCATTACTGCGAGAGCTTACCAACAACCATCTCTTAATTTTTCTTAACACTGCTATAGCCATTATTGACATGGGAGTATACCAATAACCACCTCTCAAACTCACTTGATATCACCAATGATGTTGCCCCCACACTTGCTTGCTACCATAGCTATCCCACTTACCTTAAGCCTTTTTTTTGCGAAAGTTAGTAGTGCACCTAAAAACATCTATTGTCATGCCATTCACCTCGTTCAAGGTCATTGTGCCTTTGAGACTATTTGTGGTTGCTGTAACCTGATACAACAGTTATTCCTACCCTCGAGATTGATCATCCACCTTATTAATATACGCACGCAAATCCTATCCCTATGAGCATCTTCGAAGACTGGGCCGTCAAATTTTAGAGATTGACGAAGTCATCATGGACTCCTCGCTGTCGACGGGTACGTCGCTCCCACTGAAAGCACAAAGCCGTTAAATCCTGAAAAATTCGTTCCCACGAAAAATCGAATCCAGGATCTCAGGTGCTACTAAGACTCTTGTAACTGTGTTTTTGTTAGCCATTGTCGCCGCTCGCTGTAACCTGAGTGGACGTCTTCGTCCTCCCTGCACTGCTCTCGGTTCCTCCGCAATTCAGCATCGTCTTCGACTCCTTACGCTACCCTCGTACCTCGTTGTCGCCTTGGGTGCAGCTAGCCTTGACGGGTGCGTCATGGGATGTAGCCTAGCCACCGTGCGCTGCAACCAAGGGCAAATCCATCGAAGCTCGCTGGAGCTGCCGCACACCTCGTCAGAGTAGCATGGAGGGGAGAGAAATAGGGGGATGAAGGAAAGAGAAGCGGAGAAGACGAGTCGTGAGGGGAATAAAGGGGATAACGCTTCACGTTTAAATTAATCCATCAGAAAGGGAGGTTGTTCCGTAGTGTCTCTGTAAGAGTATGTATACAGTGATTAAAGAATATAGGATACACTTACTTTGGAGTTTTTCTTTATTTTTAACCATTGTACTTTACGATATCGCCGGCCAGCCTTATAAAGCTCAATAAAAAATGATAATAACATAGTACATTTCTAGTATATACCTGCTTTCGGTTAATACTATTTCCATTTCAATTATCCGACGAACCAAATATGCAAAAGAAATGAGTCCAACTTTATCGCCTTTCCTATATATTTCTATGTGCACATCTAGCTAATATCTTATGAATATGGCCAACAGGCCCGTATCCCAGTGGTTAGTAGAGCCTCGGTGACACCTGAGGTCCTGGGTTTGATTTTTCGTGGGAACGAATTTTTCTAGATTTAACGGCTTTGTGCTTTCAGTCTTAAGCGATATACCCCTCGACAGCGAGGCGCCCGTGGTGACTTCGTCAATCTTAAAAAATTTTCGGGCCTAGTCTTCAGAGATGCTCATAGGGATAGGGTTTACGTATGTACATTTATAGGGGTGAATGTGTTGCATATATCGTCAGTGTCTACTGCTGTGTATTTTTTTAAAAAACTTTTATGAATATGTTTTTTCTTCATATTTCAGTATCCGGACAGCACTGTAACACAACATTGCACATTACGACTTAGGGCTGAAAACAGAGCGGATAGTTTCCATTCGATCCGGAGAAAAATGAATACGGATATAAGTCGGAGCGGATATTTTTTGGATAATCCGGATATGGATACGAATACGGATAGTTTTTCTCGGATACGGATCCGTATATGGTAATGCAGTTTCCGGCAAATTCGGATACGAATACGGATATCCGCAGAACACATAACATACCTCTTTCTCCTTTATTCTAGCCAACTTTCTCACTTCTTAAATGGTTTTTTAGCTTAAATTACTAGTCATTTTGATAATATTACTTTTAACTTGTAAATATCTATATTAAAATTAGATATATATTGATATCACTTCACAAACTTAACATGTATTTATATCGGTTATGTCATATATGTTGAATTCAATTAATATTATTTATTTCATGATTGAAGTATTTATTTCAAATAGCTAATTATATTTGGGAATTATTTATCTTACGAGTGGTTTAAATGTTCTGAGAAATATTTGTTTTCGTATTCGTGTCTGGTCTTATTCGATTCTTATTCATATTCGAAATAATTCGTATTTGTTTCCGTATCCGAGTTATTCGTATTCGTTTTCTTATCCGGCTAAAAATATGAAAACAAATACGGTACAGACAATATCCGTCCGTATCCGCTCCGTTTTCACCCCCGGTACGACGTGATGAGATTCTCTCCTACCAACACCCAACTTGTCGAAAAAATGGAAAACGACACACACCAACGTACGTAGACGGTTGATCAGTTGACCCACATTACTGTGCGAAGCTGGCGTCTGCGCAAGAGCCCCATCATCCGCAGCCCACGACAAGAACTATTGCTCTTCGCCTCTTTCCCTTCCATCGTCCATCAGATGAAGATCAGACGGCCAGTGAGTGCTCCACGGAGCTACTACTATTGTTGACTTGACTATCAAACGTTCCTTGGACGCAATCGACATGTTTATGAACAACCACAATAATATGGACGGAGACTGCTACAGCCAAGCAGCCAGCTCCTCACCTCGCCGTGAAATTCCTCTCCCGGCGATCAATGATATCATCGCCGCCGCCGGCCGGCGACTTGAAATCAACTGGGCGTTGACAGTGATGTCTGATAGAGTCATGGCTGGCACTGCCGGCCGGTGCTTTGCATGCAGTGGAGCAGCTCAACTGCCGAGCCATCCATCCATGATGATCCATCTCCTTCTCCCCCACTTCATCACACGTACGTCGTTTGACCGGATGACGACATCTTCCCGGACAGCCCGGATCCACGCGCAGGCTGGCGGTGAGATCGGTCGGTCGGGCAAGTCATCGATCTGGTCGTCTGGTCCCCCGGATTATGGGGGCACGCCTCTGTCCGTCCGTTGCCCCTCCTGTGCAGGCTGCAGCCGTGCGGCACTCGAAGCTGTATATGCGAAATCTGTATATCCGGGAACCCCTGTGCCCGTGCGTTACAGTGGATGCTAAATCGCAGTAACGGTGCTAGCTCTCGGGCAAGTCCGGGGTGTTCCGACCAGGACTACGGTTGGCTCGTCTCGTCATATGTAAAAATTAGTTGATCGTCCTAAAGTACTTCATTTTTTTTTTTTGCGGGCGTCCTAGAGTACTTCGTATTAGGACAGATAGTCATATACAATGGGCTTTTCATTGGTTATATGATGCCACATTAGATTTTGCCTGACCCGGAAGAGAGAGTAAAGAGAAAGTCACCATAATCTTATTGTTGACCATAAAACCATAATCTTTTCATTGGTTACTTATGGATATGTTTGCATTGTATCAATTCAGTCTTCTATTTTCATGGCATGCTAATTTGATGTGCCATATCACGATAAAAAAAGAGATAAATATAGATATCGTGATAGATAACTTATTGTATGTTATGTCTCGTATGCTCTCTCGTAATGACATGAAAAAAAAACTTAAAATGATATCTTGACGTACGATTGAACATGCTTGCCTTTAGTCATCCGGGGTCGGTAACGTTTCTATGTTGCTAAATAGATGGTTCTATGTTAACCTAAAAAAAAGATGGTTCTATGTGTGCAGACTGCAGAGAGGACTAACCGAGGCCGCCGACAATGACAAACAAGGGTCGGCAAGTGAAAAATCACTCTGGCTGGGTGATCACTGGACAGAGGAGATCAGGAGATTCTTTTATAGGCACAGGTGATGCAACAGCAGCAGTAGAAGTGCTGCTAAGAAAGTTCGCAGCCAGCTCTGCAGTTCATGATGAGGAAGGAGGATGCCCATCCATCGATCTTGTACTACTGTATGTATGTACGCTAGCTGAAACTGCAATGCGTGCTACAGTTCAAGCTCATTTTGAAGGTGCGTGCTATCTTCTTTACATTATTATGTTAACCAAGATTTGTCTGGTAATCATCATCCGTTGCAATGATAAATCAACCAAACACTCCAATTAACAATTGCTTGACCGGTCCTATATACTCCTATTCTCATATGGACCGCAGAGCCACCAATGACTAGCTCCATCAATCCTCATGTCAGGGACAGAAGAATAATATATCTAAGCTAGAAACACATTTTAGTTCTATGAATTCAATATTGACAACTGGGTTTGCCTCTTAAAGGATGGCACGCACGATCAGAGCCGGCTTGGTTCTGGCCATCATATCCCGGCGATTAAACAAATCAAGTGGTGCGAGCTAGCTAAGCTAGGACGAATGAAGGATCTCATCCTGTTTCTTTGAAGCTAGCTGCTAACCGAAATGGAGGTTCGTTTAAATTAGGCTCAAGTCGGTTGATTAATTAAGATTTTGAGCATAATTTGACGGTGATGTTTGAACATCTTCCTCGACAAGAATATTTTGACGATTCGGTTTTACATTACCTGCCGGCCGGATGGCCGATCAAGTTAGCTGGCTGCTGCCTGCTGGTAGTAGTTGGACTGTCTGATATGTATCCAGCCAATCCTTTTTTTTTCAGAACGTAGCTCAATTAGGTGAGTACAAGCAATCCATGAAATCTTATTTGGAATCTACACTGACAACTGAAGTCCTTTTCCATCAGAAATCCATGTACAGATCTCAAAACAATTTGGAGCGCATACTTTGAGTGCTTGGCTGACACCATGGATCTTGTAGTAGTAGTACTAGTTCGTGGCCTAATCAAAATACCATATTTGTGCGTACGGTTAAAGTATTAACACCTGTATGCAGTTACAACAAGCTAGCGCCTAGCGCACTGTTTTGACTCTTTCTTCTTTTGAGTAAGCACACATATGTCCTTTGCGGAAATGCAAACGGAGCATTAAATTAAACTTGATTTATTGAGCACTCTTCAATTTGATGGTTCGCAAAACTGATGAAAACTGCTCGTTCTTTTTTCTTGTGATAACTGAGTACTATTCATCAGTAATTCGTCGGTAATTAGTTATATTTGAATTTGAACCTGATTAATTTTGTGAACCTTGGCTACGCTAGTCAAGTGCACAACTGTTCTAGGTCCTGGTTTATTTTTTTCTGGAATGGCCGAAAAAGGTCATTTAATGTTATTAAGATTGAGAGGAAAAGTGACAGTATATTACCACGACAGCATGCTGTTAAGGTTGGGTATGCACCCAAGTGCATCACCTATGCACCCAAGTGCATCACCACAACCTCGCACCACCAACACAACACAATACACTGAGAGGAACCTAACATCAAACCGATCGCCGTCAATCGAACAATAACCCCACAACCAAAACTCCTAAAACGACGTCTCCAACTAGGTTACGACATCAAGGATGCCGCTGTCGTCATAAAGATTTTCACCTGAAGATCCTCGCTATGGGAGAAAGTAGGTACCTCGACTACGCCCCCAAGAGAGTTGCGACGCCCGAAGGCGTAGCCGCTGTTGGCTCAAAACTTAGCTAGGCTTTTGGTTGGAACCATACTACCAAGTTCATTATCCACCAGCTCAGAAACCACCATCCATTGGTAGCACGAGGTCACCACCACATCGGACCGACACCCCTCCGTTGATCGACATCTAGTCCTGTCGGAAACAGGACTGCCACCAACCCACCGTCAAGGCCCACTGCACTGCCGCCAGTCCCTCAAACGCTAGCTCGATCCACATCTGCCACGACGCCCATCGGTTTCATGCCGGATCCGGCCATAGAAACCAGAGAAGAGCATCGTCGCTTCGGTAGCTCAAACCTTCCTCAGCAAACAGGCTGCCGCCATACTACCTATGTAGCTCCCCACAGAGAAGGGGAGGAGCTCCACAAGTAGCGGAAAAGCTTGACTTGTAGTGAGGACGACTGCAATCCGCCAACGCCTCTGCCCCATCGCCACTCCCCACGCGTTGTCCTAGGCTTCCTTCACCTCGTCACCCATCAGCCTCCTTGCCGAATCTGACCAAAGAGGGAAGAATGGACATCGAAGCTTCAGAAGTCCAGGTCTTCTCTGCTACACGGCCGCTGCCACCCTAGTCGTCAACAAAGAAGACGGACCACCAATCACCTCAGGCTGCCAGCCCAATCACCACTGACCGCGACCAATCAGATGTGGGGGGAGCTCTGCCTCCACCAACGCATGACGTGCCATCCATGCCGCCGGCGACAGGCAGATCAGCGCCCAATGCCTCTGCCCACAACGCTGACATGGGCGACAACCACAGATCCGGCCGGGGAGCTGCTAGATCCAGCGGCCGGTGCTCGCGCACGCCGGCAGCGGCCACCCGACGACGCCAACTCACCCAGCTAGTCGCATGCCACCAGGCGAAGCCGGCGAAACTAGGCTTACCAGTAGCAGATTGGAACCAACCGCTAGCTGTGCCCTAGCCAGCTGCCAGGCCGCTCCGGCGCGCCTCTGCCCGCCGCTAGTGAATCCAGGCTCATCGGCCCCGGTTCTGTCGGCGGCGGCCGCTCGCATCGACGCCGCCACAGCTCGTGGCGCCTTGTGTGCTGACGACGCGCCTAGCTGCTTGATGCCCGTGCCTCGCCTCTTGCCGACGCTTGTGCCCTTCACCAGTCGCCATCGCCCACGCGGCACACACCATCGCCTAGAGGCCTCGTCCCCCTTCCACCCGTGCTGAGAAAGGGGGGAGGACACCGTTGCGCGCCCCGTCGCCGCCGTCATAGCTGCTGTGCGGCTTTGCTGGCAGACTGCTCCGACGACGGCGAGGTAGAATGGGGGAGGGGTGGTCGCTGCGGCAGCTAGGTTTCTGCCGCCCGCGTCGCCCGAGCAGGAGGCGACCGGGCGTCACCTTCACATGTGGTAATTAAAAAGAGGTCTTGTTATATTATGGATGATTGGACATATTATGGTTGCTAGCTAGCTTATAGTGAAAATTCCCTGAATACTATATATTATGATTAAATATAAATTATAATAAGTGATGTCGATGCGTGCGATCGACACGCGGGGATCCGAGGGACCCCCTTTTTCGGTTCGGCACAGGGGTGCGATACACCGAGGCTTGAGCTAAGGATAAGAGGAAGGTGGGCAGGAGAAAGCCCACTAAACACTCATGACACTAGGGTTTATACAGGTTCGGGCCGCCAGGGAAGGTTAATGCCCTACTCCTGTTCTTGTTGTTGATATGGCGGATGAAGGATTACAAGAAGGAGTTATTTCCTAGGTGGGGCTACAGCTGATGACTGAGATGCACTACAACGTGAATCTATACTTGTGATCTCCTAGGAATGAGCCCACCTCCTCTATAGGGGACCTGGGCCTCCTTTTATAGTGCAAGACGTCACCACAGTAGCCCTGGGTTTCTCCTCCACTCTATGCCGTGGAGCAGTTCTTGTCCTGTCTTGTCGGGGGTCTACCCCTACGCCTGCTCAGATCGCCACGTTGCGAGAGTTGGTGAAGAAAACGAGTACGTGGACGCCATGCTTCTGACGAAGGGGTGAGCGGTTGACCACCTACTCTAGTGGGGCCCACCTGCCGGCGGCCCCCTGCCTAGGACGGAGACGACGCAGCATCCCCTGCACCCGTGCATTCTCTCTCCCACGCGGCCGCTTCGGCATTAAATGCGACGGTGACAAACCGGGGGGTGGGGCGTGGGTGAGTTGATGGCGCTGTCATCCCTTGAGGAGTTCCTTGCACCCTTTCTGCGTGGGGCGAAAGGTGATGATGATCACTGACGAACACGGCTCACATCGCATTAAATGCGATGGGGCAGCGCCTGTCCGCCGCATTAATTATGGCAGCTGGGCTCGCCTCTCCCACGGGAGAGGTGCGGGTCAAAGGGGTAGGGGTTTGGGAAATCCCGAACCCTGTGTTGTGGAGGAGAATGGCCTTCGGGCAGCCTCCGGGTCGACCCCTCCCTCGGGGTGCCACGTGGCCACCTGTGGCCCGGTTTGCTATAAATCGTTGAGGCATGTCAGCAGGGTGTCTTGGCGATGAAGGCGACTTCCTTCTTAAGATATCGCTATCTGATGATACCTCCGGGCCCATATCACCGACAGTAGCCTCCGGTGTGGACTGGGACCGGAGCCGGGTTCGGGCGCGGTCAACGCCTTATTCTTGAGTGGATGGGCCCGGGTAGATGAAAGTATTTCACGGCAGTAAACACCGGCCTGCTGATTGCGTGCTTGCTTAATCTTATCCAGGTGGGGGGCACGTCATTTGGGCCACGCGCGCGGGAGGGCCCATCTGACTGCCTATCTCCCTATCTCCCTCTGTTCTGCGTAGTGCGCCTGGAGGGTGCGAACCCTAAACGGCGCGGAGTCCCAAGCGGCGCAACGTGTGATAGTGGGGTGAGATTAATGCCGTGGAATACGAGGGGGCCGTGACTACGTATAAAAATGGATCCGCAAGGAAGGGGATTAGTTTCTACGCATTCCTCAGCCATCGCCTCTTTATTCCCTGCACTTTTTGCCTCCCCAACTCCTTCCCCACCGCCGGCTTCTCCCTACCCTTCAAGCGACTTGCTCGAGATGGCTCGCGACATGCTTCTAGAGCTGGGGAGTGTGCTCCTGAAGTCAGCGGTGCGCACCGCGGATATCCGATGCTTTATGAAGAAATACCTGCCGCGCGACATCCGTAGCGATAGCGTTATACCGGCGGAGCAGCCCCCCGTGAAGATGGTGTTCTTCACCTCCTTCGCCATGGTTGGGCTGGTCTTGCCTTTTTCGCGCTTTTTCCTCGACGTGCTGGAGTTCTAAGACCTCAAGTTGCATCACCTCACCCCCAACGCGGTCTTCTACCTCTCCATCTTCGCATACACCTGCGAGATGTTCGTAGGGATGATGTTGTCGCTTCATTTGTTCCAGCAGTTCTTCCGCGTGTGTAAGGTGGGGACTTCTGGGGCGGTGGGATACATTGCGATCCAACCACACAACGACAAGGCCGCCCCCACCGCCTTCATTGAGATCCACCCTCGTTCTCGGTGGGAGAACTGGAGGGCAAATTGGTTCTACACCGACTTGGGTGACCACCCCCGCCTTCGTCTTCTGACGGGGATCCCGGCGAACCAGGAGAACTGGGGAGCCCGGCCACGCGACGGGAAGGAGCTCGATGGGGTGATGGACAAGATAAGCTATCTCCAGAGAGGGGGTCTGTCCAGCCACGCCGTCTTCCGGGACTACCAATCACGGCGGATCTCGCCGTTGCAGGAGAGACCACGGCCGACGCACATGTACACGAACTTCAACGACGATATGTGCACCCATGTTGGCTGGGAATATGATTGGAGCAAGAACGACCTTGCCATCCTGGTCCGCCGCACCCTCGGCGTCAACGAGATGGAGCTCACGGTCCTACCACCGGGGTTGATCCCGTTATGCCAGGACTCCGCACGCCCGGAGATTCTACAGGTGCTAAGCATCATGGGGGACGACGTGGGCTCCTTGGTAGCTGCCGCGAGCGCCGTTCCGGAGGATGACGGCGGCGGCTTCGAGGATACTAAAGACAACGTACCGATTGGGCGATTAGCCCGTCGGTCGACAGATGGGAGCGAGGCCGCTCCCCCGGACCCGAAGGGCAAGCGAAATGTGCCGGAACATGACTCCGCGCCAACCCCCACACCTCCACGTGGCGGCGGGGCTGAACGTGCCGTCCCCCATCGCTAGCCTAGAGGCTTAATGGCTGCGGGCCCGGAGGCAGCGGCACTAGCAGAGGCCACGGCGCCGGCAGCCGCCTTAGGAAGAGCCGGGGGCAGACCGGCGACAAGCACAGCGACCACGACGATGGCGGCCATAGCGACTGCGGTCGAGGGCACTCCGGTGTCAAGGGCAGAGGCGAAAGCGGACGGCCCCGGGGGAACGGCGGAGGCTGATGGCAGCCCCCGGGTAGGTGCGGGGTCAGCGGGCATCAGCCCAGCAAGTCCTTCCGGATCTCCCCCGAAGAAGAAGAGACGGACCATCTCCCATGTCACCTGGAGCTTCGACGCCGCCCGAAGGTAACGCCTTACAGACGGCTACACATTCGGATTTTTGCATTGTTTTGTTTTTTTTTTGGTTCTGGGTCTTTTGATTCCTTCCCTGTATATATTCCCTTCCTTAGCCGTGAGCACCAACACTACCGCCCCAAGGTGGTGCCCACGGGCGGCTCTTCCTTCTACTCGGGGGAGGAGGCTCAAGGGATGTTCGGGTCGATGGGGCCCGCCGCTCAGGAACCGCCCTCCACCAGTTCGGGGCAGGCACTTCCTGACGATGGGGCCCGTCCGGGGGTGGAGGCGGTGAGTGCGCCTCAGGGGCGACCAGAGGACCCACCCCGACCAGTTGGTTCGGGGGAGACTGGTTCGGGCGCCACTATGGGGGCAGCGTCGGGTGACAGGGAGCAGGCGCCGGAGCCCACCCCACAACGCCAGCCAACACCGCCATGCCAACCGTCGCCGCCACGTCAACCATCGCCGCCACCCCAACCACCACCGGCATCAAGGCTTCTTGCGTCCACGGGAGGCCAGGCACCGTCGGCATCGTCGAGACCGGCTCATGCCATCTCACCGGAGCGCGAGGAGGCGCCGACACAGGAGACAGCGGTGGAAAGCTCCAGGCGCGGGGCGCCCTCTTCTTCACGCCCTGCCTAGGTGGTAGACCTCGGCTCGAGCTTTGACTCCGACTCTGGGGGCGCTCGAGCAGGGTTTCTGGCTGCCCTGGATATCGTGCCCCTCGTGCGATCGCAGGAGCGAGCGAGGGGGATCATGTTTCGGGCATTGGAGGAGGCCAACGCGGTTTCCCTGGAGGGGCTCCAGGGGCAGATCGAGGCCTTAGCGACCAGAGAGGCTGAGGTGGAGCGTCGCCAGGCCGAGATGATCGCCCAGCGATCCAAGCTGGCGACCATCGCCAAGGTTGAGGGCTTCATGCGGAAGCGGGAGTTGGCACACCTGGAGCGTCGGCTGATAGAGGTCAACGAGGCCCTTGAGGACACCGTTGTGGAGTGGCATACCCTCGACCTCTGCATTGACGTTGCCGCCGCCGCCGAGGAGGGAGTCCGCGTCACGGCGGGGGAGTTTCTCCGTGAGCTCAACAACCGAGACCGAGAGCTCCAACACCGCGATCGTGTTCTGCGCGATGCGGAGGCTGCCGCAGCCAGCAGCGATGTTGAACTCCGGGTTCGGGAGGATGGCCTGTCGGAACGGGAAAGTGCCTTGGAGGCGGCACGGCGGCAGCTGGAGGACCGCGAGGCTGCTGTGGCCAGGGCTGAGGAGAGCTCTGCCGTGCGGGAGGTGAATGTAGCGGCCCTAGAGAGGACCGTTGCTGAGCGCGAGGTAGACGTGCGGGGGCGTGAGGCCGCCGTGCAACGGGCCCAGGAGGGGGTCGCCCGGAGCCTGATGGCCCTCGAGGAACACGAGCAGCAACTCGTGGCCTCCGCGCGTTGGGAGCAGGGGGAGCTGGGACAGCGGAAGCAGGAGGTGGCTGCCCGAGAGTAGACGGCAGGCGTGGTGGAGGCCCAGGCTCAGGAGCTGGAGCAGCGGGAGCGGGCCCAGCCGCCCCAGGCAGGTGCTAACACCGGGGCAGCGGCACCGGGCCTAGAGGAGGCGCGTCGGCAGATCGCGGAGCTGGAGCAGATACTCGACTCGGGCATCCGAATCATGGCTGCCTCCGTCGCTTGGCTTCATGAGGCGGCCCGCGAGGTGGGAGTGGAGTGCTTCAACCCCTACATCCCCACCGACAATTTCCCTGAGGGCACCGAGGAGGACGCTCGACGCCGCGTCGTGGATGCTGTTGAGGCGATCATAGTGGGCTTTGATGGGACTCTACCGGCGTTCTCCCTTGCCTATCATGATGACAACGTCGATGATGCCGAAGTCTCCTCCGACGACCCGCCGGCTACTTGGGGCCTCTCAGCTTTCGCGCTTGTTTACCTGCGCTTGTAAATATTACTGTTATACTTACTTTATTGCACTGATGCTGTGGTGATTTATGGCAGCCGTCTTTACGACTTGTCCATGTCTTTATTATACTTTCTATATGCATGTTTTGCTTTTCGATTAGTGACATTATAGATGTAAAAAAGATGGTTGCTGTGGTTCCCTGTCTCTATCTGTCCTTCGTCGTGGGAGCCGGTCCGGGCTCAGGCGGCGTGCATCGGCAGTTACTGGCGCCTTCCTCAGGGCTCCGGGTGAAGACAAGGGCATAATGGGCTAGCGGGGGCGGCGCAACGGAGGGATCGGGACTGGCGTGACAGGACGTCCACCCGAGCCCCTAGGCGTTGACCACCCCGAGACACAATATACAACGTTGCCTTCACCCTCCACACCTTTAGGGCATTTCAGCTAGGGTGGGCATGGCCCGAACATCACAGGACGCAGCATCCCATACACATTTTTTAGATAGAGGTAGAGAAGCTTGCGGCAGGCCCGGCTGCTATAAAGACCAAGATACGAAAAATGCAATAAAAAGTGCCCATTATCTTTGCCGATTGGAGAATGGCAACCGTGCCCACATATATATACGGAGTATATATGGAGCCCCCGGCCAACTTGTCGTACGCGTAGTAGCCACTGGTTGGCCTAAGCTTTTGGTTAGCTTTGGCTTGCCCATTCCTTGCATATCATTCCACTGTTTGGTTAGTTGGTTAGTTGATCGGGAGCTGGTCCGGGTCTGGGCAGTGTGTGTCAGCCGATGACCGGTGCCTTTATCGAGGTTTTGGGCGTGGGTGAGGGCATGCAGTGTCAGCGGGGGCAGCCCAACGGAGGGATCGGGACTGGCGTGATAGGACGTCCACCCGAGCCCCCAGGCGTTGACCACCCCGGGGCGCGTGCATGCATCATCGCTTTACTTTTGACCCTCTCAGGGCTTACCAGCATTGGGCGGCAGGGCCGGGACATCGCAGGAAGTCAGCGTTCGCGATGCACGTTTCAAAACATGGAGAGGGAAAGCACACTACACATTTAACAATTTATGAAGAAGCGAAATAAAAGCATAGTTGTATGTTCGTGGTGACTTGGGGCGATGATCATATTTGTATATATATGTTGAGGGGGCCCCCGGCCAACTTGGCACACACATTGTGGCGGCTTATTTGGCCTCAGCTTTTGTTTATATGGTGCACCATGCGGCTTACGGGTAAAACATGCGTAGGTGGGAGATGTTCCACGGGTTTGGCAACGGTGTGCCGTCCTCCGTGGCTAGGCGAACTGCTCCGGGGCACGGAGCGCCGATGACTTGCTCAGCCCTGCCCGTGATTGAACACGGCGCAGGACGAGGTCGTTGACTTGCAGTGTTTGTGGGTTGACTTTTCTTTGATGATAGCGGCGGAGGCTTTGCTGATAACGGGCCACGCGTAGCGCCGCGCGGCGCCGCCTTTCCTCGAGGTAGTCCAGGTCATCACGACGCAAGTTGTCTTGGTCGGCCTCGGTGTACAGAGTGGCTCGTGGCGATCCCAGAGTGAGCTCGGAGGGCAGGACCGCTTCTGCTCCGTAGACCAGAAAGAACGGTGTTTCTCCAGTCGCTCGGCTTGGGGTTGTTCGGTTGGCCCACAGGACTGCTTGCAGCTCATTAGTCCAGGATTCTCCGTGCTTCTTGAGCTCATTGTAGGTCTTCGTCTTGAGGCCTTTTAAAATTTCCGCGTTTGCTCGCTCGTCTTGGCCATTGCTTTGCGGGTGAGCGGGCGAGGCGAAGCAGAGCTTGATGCCTATGTCTTCGTAGTACTCGCCAAACAACTCACTTGTGAAATGGGTGCTGTTGTCCGTGATGAGCCTATTGGGGACCCCGAACCTTGCTGTGATGCCTCTCATGAACCGTACCGCCGAATGCTTGTCGATGACGCCCACAGGATGGGCTTCGAGCCACTTGGTGAACTTGTCGATCGCTACGTATAGAAACTTGTAGCCGCCGCGTGCCTGCTTGAACGGACCTAGGATGTCCAGCCCCCAGACCGTGAACGGCCATGAGAGAGGAATGGTTTGCAACGCCTGGGCCGGTTGAAGTGTCTGTTTGGAATGGAATTGGCATGCCCGGCAACCACCGCACGAGGTCAACTACATCCTCAAGCGCGGTGGGCCAATAGAAACCTTGGCGGAAGACCTTCCCTATCAAGGTTCGGGAGGCTGAGTGCGCTCCACACTCATCCTCGTGGATCTCAGCTAGAAGCTCGAGACCCTGTTCCCGAGTGATGCACTTCATGAGTACTCCATTGGCACCGCGCCGGTAGAGTGTCCCTTCCACCAGCACGTACCTTTTGGAGATGAGGGCGATGCGCTCGCTTTCCTCACGACGTTCGGGCAATGATTCGTCCTGCAGGTACGCCTGGATTTCAGAAATTCATGCCATCTGGCGCGGAACGTCGGTTTCGGTGGGGTTAGGGTGTGGCCGGCCCGTCCGCCAGGGTGTTGTATTTTCTGGGAACATGGCGTAGCTCGAGACCATTGAAATGGCGCTCAATCCGGCACACTTCCTTCACATATGCCTCCATCTGAGGATCGGTGCATTGGTACTCCCTAGAGACCTGGTTCACAACTAGCTGCGAGTCGCCGAGGACTAGCAAGCGACGGATGCCCATCGGCGATGCCGCCCGCAGCCCTACAAGGAGACCTTCGTACTCCGCCATGTTATTTGTGGCCCGGAAGTCGAGCTGGACAACATACCGAAGCACATCGCCCGTCGGGGAGGTTAGGGCGACGCCCGCGCCAGCCCCGTGCAGGGTAAGCGAACCATCAAAGTTCATTACCTAATGCATGGTCCACTGGCCGCGATCTGGCGCACTCTCGGGCTCACCCTGGGGCTGATCGCTATCAGTCAGTGGAGTCCATTCTGCCACGAAATCAGCTAGCGCTTGGCTTTTGATCACGTGGCGGGCCTCAAAATGTAAGTCGAATTCTGACAGCTCTATGGCCCACTTGACTACCCGTCCTGTGCCCTCTCGGTTATGCAAGATCTGTCCGAGAGGGTAGGATGTGATCACCGTTATCCGATGCGCTTGGAAGTAGTGGCGCAGTTTCCGAGAGGCCACGAGCACTACGTAGAGCATTTTTTGGGCCTGCGGGTAACATGTCTTCGCGTCCCGTAGTGCCTCACTAACAAAGTAGACCGGCCGCTGCACCTTGGGGGGGCCTTGATTACTCTGTCTGGGGCAGTAGGTTCGGGCATCCTGTGGCTGGAATCTTCGGTGTCCGGGGCTATCGGACCACTACTCCCTCCGGGGCCCTCAGGGCCGTGCTGTGTAGGAGGGGTCCGTTGGGCCCCCGGACTTAGGGGGGCGCCGCTTTGGGGCTCGGGGGGCCCTAGGCCACCTCCAATTTCGAGGGCTTCCTCCACTGGCACCGTCCCGAAGTTGCCTGCCTCCGAGTTATGCGGGGTTGGGGGCAACTGAGAGGCTAGCTCCTCGTCACGCTCCACAACCAGTGCTGCACTGATCGCCTGGGGTTTGCTGCCAGATATAATAGGAGCGGTTCTCCTTGCCATGGGGCCACCAATATGGGTGGAGAAGAGAGATAGCGCTTGAGCTCACCCAAGGCCTTTTCCGCTTCATCCGTCCACACAAAGGGGCCTGTTCGTTTTAGCAGTTTGAATAGGGGAGCGCCCGCTCTCCCAGCCTCGAAATGAAGCGGCTCAGGGCAGTGACACATCCAGTGACTTTCTGCACATCCCTGAGTTTTCTAGGGGGGCATCTCCTCTATCGCTTTTATTTTTGCGGGGTTGGCCTTGATGCCTCGAGCAGAGACCAAGAAACCCAAGAGTTTACCTGCTAGCACTCCGAACACACTTCTCCGGGTTTAACTTCATGCGCGAGGACCCGAGGTTGTCGAAGGTTTCCGCCAGATCCGCGAGCAAGGTCCCTCGGTGCTGCGACTTGACCACCAAATTATCTACGTATGCCTCAACATTGCGCCCCACCTGGTCTTTGAGCGTGATGCGGACACCACATTGGAATGTAGACATTGCATTTTTCAAACCGAAGGGCATGGAGGTATAGCAAAAGGCACCCATAGGGGTGATAAATGCGGTTTTTTCCTCAGCTTCCTCTGCCATGCGGAACTGATGATAGCCAGAGTATGCATCTAAGAGACATAAAAGGTCGCACCCCGCAGTGGAGTCGACTATCTGGTCTATTCGTGGCAGGGGGTAAGGGTCTTTAGGGCAGGTCTTGTTGAGGTTAGTGTAGTCAATGCACATGTGCAGCTTGCCGTTGGCCTTCGGGACAACCACCGGGTTGGCCAACCACTCCGGATGCAACACTTCCCGGATGAAGCCGGCCTCCTGGAGCCAGGCCACCTCCTCACGGATGAACGCCTGCCGCTCCGGG
The DNA here is from genome assembly GCA_000325765.3 of Leersia perrieri. Classification (NCBI taxonomy): domain Eukaryota; kingdom Viridiplantae; phylum Streptophyta; class Magnoliopsida; order Poales; family Poaceae; genus Leersia; species Leersia perrieri. The sequence continues at coordinate 14,942,353 of CM002486.1, forward strand.
GCCTGTTTCCTCACCTTTTGTCGGACCGGTCGTGCATCCGGATACACTGCGAGTCGGTGCTTGATCACCTTCCTGGGGGCATATCCGATGGCTTCCACGCAAACACGTCAGCATTCACCTACAGGAAGGAGACGAGCGCGTCTTCCTATTTGGGGTCCAAGTTCCCGCCGATTCTGGCGGTCTTGGATGGTTCATCGCCCAATTGAATGGGCTTGATCATCACCGCATCGATGGAGGTGATGCGCTTCTTGGGGGCCCGGGAGCCCGAAACCTCTCCCTGAAGGCCTTTGGGCTCAACTCGGTCGGCCGCCGCTGCATTGTCCACACGCGCCTCCACGCAGTCCAAGGCGGTCTTGACATCGGCGTGGATGGTGATGGGGCCTCCGAGGCCCGGCATCTTGAGCTGACGGTAGGCGTAGTGAGGCCGCCATGAACTTCACCAACGCCGGCCTCCCGAGCACGGCGTTGTAGGGCAGATTAATGTTCGCCACGTCGAAGTCAATCCGCTTAGTGCGGAAGTTGAAAGGGCCCCCGAACGTCACCGGCAGTGAGATTTGCCTGAGGGGCCACACTTTCCCACGGGTTACCCCAATGATGGGGTAACACGGTCCGAGAACCATCCCTGGAGCCTTAATTACCTCGAAGGCCTTCGGGGAGAGTATGTTGAGGGCCGCGCCTCCGTCGATTAAGACGCGGGCAACCCTGACATTGCAGATGGTGGGTGAGGTTACGAGGGCCAGGTGGCCAACACTCGCCGGATGGTCCGTTTGGTCGAAGGTGATTGGCACCCCTGCCCATCTTGAACGTAGCGCCGCCTCATGGGACGGCACGGCGGCCAAAAGCTCGCGCCTCATGGTCTTGAGATTGCGTCGGGACATCTGGAAGCCTGCCCCGCCGTCGATGGTGGCGACAACATGCTTCGGGTCCTGGTAGCCCAGGTCGTCGTCTTCGCCTCCAGTGGGGGCCGCGCTTTTGGTCGCCTCCTGTCCGAGGGCTCCGCTGGGGCTTTCCCCTTGTGGCGGGCCTCCTTCTCCCTTTCCCTCCTCTCTTGTTCGTACCTCTGGACGCGCTCGGCCAGATTCTTGACGGAATGGCACTCGGAGAGGTCGTGGCGGGAGGTTTGGTGCACGGTGCACCACTTGTCCCCGGACTGGCCGTGTGGGCGAGGGTCCGGGGTGCGCTCGCGATTGCTCGCAGGTTTGCCCTTTCGCTTGGGCTTCTCTGTATCGTCGGCGGCGAGGACATGGCCCTCTTCTCCACCGCGTGATGACTTTCGCTTCCGCCGCCGCTCTCGCCATCCCCCTCGGGACTCGGTGGGGGCGGCGTCAGCTAAGGCGGGGGCTGGATTCTTGGGGTTCCAGACCCGAGCCTCTTCCTTGCGGGCCACCCAGTTAGCTAGCTCGAAGAGCTCGGTGGTGGTCCAGGGGGCCTTGGACTCGATCTTCTCCAACATGGTGTTGTGGCATACGCCACTCTTGAAGCAAAGATCACTGCCTGGTCGGTGATGGACGGTATGGTGTTGCGTACCTAGTAGAAACGCTGGATGTACTTGCGTAGGGACTCATCGTTCCCCCGTCGCACCATGTGGAGGTTAGCCTCCACTCCCGGGCGCGAATACGTGCCCTGGAAGTTAGAGGTGAACTGCCGACACAAGTCGTCCCAAGAAGTGACGGACTGCGGGGGCAAGTTCATCAGCCAGGAGCGGGCCTGGCCTTTGAGCGCAATGGGGAAGAAGTTAGCCATGACGCACTCATCGCCTCCAGCGGCCTCGATGGCCGTGGTGTAGATCTGGAGGAATTCGGTGGGGTTCACCGTGCCATCGTATTTCTCCGTGAGGGCCGGCCTGAACTTGCTGGGCCAGCACACGTCACGGAGACTGGGGACAAAGACACGACAGCCATTGCCAATGGGCGGCGGTGTGAGGGCTGGGGGCACTCTTGGGCACCACAGAATACCCCGCCCGTGGCGGGACAGTTGTAGCCACTTGCCGTGCCCTTGAGGGCTCTCCCTATAGCGGGGCCTGCGCGGCCGCTCGCTAGGGGTTTGCGCCTCACGAGGAGGAAGCGCAATCTGGAGCCCGCCTCGCACGACGTGCGTCACGGAGCTGCTTAATACGAACGCACGCATCCGGGTCCGCATATAGTGAATCACGCGGCATGTCCGGCTGTTCGGCTGCCGCTGGGGCCTCTGGGGCCTGCGCGGCGGCAGCGGCTCTCCTCGCGCGTCGATGCGCCGAAGAGTTGACCGTGGCGTGTGAACCACGTGAGCAGTTCATGTCCCATCTTGTCGGGGGTCTACCCCTATGCCTGCTCATATCGCCACGTTGCGAGAGTTGGTGAAGAAAACGAGTACGTGGACGCCATGCTTCTGACGAGGGGGGAGCGGTTGACCACCTACTCCAGCGGGGCCCACCTATCGGCGGCCCCCTGCCTGGGGTGGAGACGACGCAGCATCCCCTGCACCCGCGCATTCTCTCTCCCAGGCGGCCGCTTCGGCATTAAATGTGACGGTGACAAACCGGGGGGTGGGGCGTGGGTGAGCTGACGGCGCTGTCAGCTCGTGACAACCGATGAGGACTTCCTTCCACCCTTTGTGCATGAGGCGAAAGGTGATGATGATCACTGACGAACGCTCTTCACATCGCATTAAATGCGATGGGGCAGCGCCTGTCCGCCGCATTAATTATGGCAGCTGGGCTCGCCTCTCCCACGGGAGAGGTGTGGGTCGAAGGGGTAGGGGTTCGGGTAATCCCGAACCCTGTGTTGTGGCGGAGAATGGCCTTCGGGCAGCCTCCGGGTCGACCCCTCCCTCTAGGTGCCACGTGGCCGCCTGTGGCTCAGTCCGCTATAAATCGTTGAGGCATGTCAGCAGGGTGCCTTGGCGATGAAGGCGTCTTCCTTCTCAAGATATCGCTGTCTGATGATATCCCAGGCCTATATCACCGACAAGTGATCTTAGCAATACTGGCATAGAAAGTTTTTAGAAAAATCGTACTTTTAGAAATGTAGCCCCTATGATCCAACATTTTATAATTAAAAAAAACGTGTCTAAAATCGTTATTAAAATTTGCACCAGTTGATCCTTAATTCGGTTTGTATATGAAGTAAAACGATGAAATTAAAGCTGCCCTACTAGCAGTGCTACACAACAGGATGGGCTTCCTGTCCCTGGCCATAATGCCTTGCTGCTCTTCGACACAATAGCTCGTGTGATGGCAATATATCGATCGCCCCAGCCGTGTGAGCCGAGGTACGTACAGTTGGCGTAATGATCTCGTCGCCCACAACTTGGAGCTGAGCTCCTGTTCCCCCATGATGATGATTAAGTAGTTGCTCGATCGGTCGTTGATACTCCTCTCAACTGGAGTAGTATTATCGCTTAAAGCAGATTAGCTGCATGATGATAAGTTGATAACGCAGGGCCTTCTCGTACGTACGTCCTTCCAAGAAGTAGCCGCATTGCGTACTCCTCATACGGGCCCAACCAAAGCCATTGGACTAATTAGTAGATATGTATAGCATTTCTCAATGTTTGATGATGGAAACACAGCTAATTAATCGTTGTGTGTTCCGTTTGAACTCGAGAAAATATTTAGGTCTTATATATCACCGGTGAATATGCCGACGAAATGGTCATGGATTTGCCCTTGTTGCCCCCATACATGGCCACAATCCACCACATGCTTTCGAGAAGTTTGAGAAAAAAAAAACTGAGTAACGTGGGACACTGGACACGAATCACAAGGCAAGAAATTTGACTGATGATAATCCATAATCGTTCATATATGTACCAATTTCGGGGGAAAGAAAGAAAGAAAAGGTTGCGTGAGTCATGGAGGGATATTGGCCTAGCTCAGGCCCAACGTGGAGGCCTAGCTGGAATAATCGAGGCCAAGGCCCATATATTCCATCAAGCAGCCTGTCACACAGTAGCAGTGAAGCAGCAAACTCAAAATACTCTCCTCCTGCATGTACTCAAAAGAGACGGAGTCCGACAATAAATCCTTTCCAGACCTCACTAAATTCGTGGTTTTATCCTTAGTAAATTTGTCCAGTTTGTCCCATACATGGCCACCAGCCACCACATGCCTTCGAGAAGTTTGAGAAACAATTTTAGTATGGTACGAATCACAAGGCAAGAAATGTCTCAGAATCATTCAAATGTGTGTACCAAAAATAAAAGGAAAATAAAAGAAAGAAGTTTGCAAGTGGCCCGTGGAGGGCCAGTAGGCCTGTACAGCCTAACGTGCAGTGCTGCATAGAAATCAAAGCACAGAAAGGCCCATCCCCTATGAAAAGATCACAGAAAGCAGCCCAACAATCTTGGGGAAACCGGCAAATTCAAAGCCTATTGGCGTTTGTAGTCCAGTATTTTGTCACTAGCCCCAAGCTCGATAAAAGAAATAAGTCCACTTTAACTCCAATAAAAGTGATCCAATCTAATATATGACCCTAAACTGCAAAACCGAATATTTTAACCCCCGAACTATTGAAACCGGTGCAATTTGACTCTCTTGACGGTTTTGGATTAAAAACATACATGTGGGATCCGTTTGTCATTTACACACACAAAATTGTAGGCCCACTTACAAGTGCGCCCACATGTCATAACTCTTTTCTTCTTCTTCCCTTCTCTTTCTCCCAGCAATGACGGGGTGGGGGCCGGAGTGGTGGCGGCCCTCGATGGCAGCGGCAACATAGAGGAAATAGGACCTTGTCCTGTAGCATAAGCTCCAGATCCTCTCCCGCTCCTCGCCCTCAGCTGCCGCCGGCGTCGTCGTCGTCCCGTGCCTGCCATCGTCCGCCCTCTGCGCTGGCGGGCCACGTCGCCATCCCTGAACCATTCCTTAGCGGCCGCCGGCG
>CM002486.1:14947314-14990079 GCA_000325765.3 Leersia perrieri
AGCGCTGGAAGGAGACAGAGGCGGCGACGGCGAGACGCAGGAGACGGAGGCGGCGATGGCGTGGCCGCCCGGCGGCTGGGAGATTGGCGAGCGGCGCGATAGAGTGGAGTGGGCTGCTGCTAGAAGGGAGGGGAGACCGGGGAGGCATGAGTTAGGGTTTGGCTGGTTTTATATGAAGTGGGATTTACCCCTTTGTGCTGGATTGTTGGGCCTTATGGGCTGAAATCTATAAAATACAAAAGGCCTTTCCATATTTTGGGGCCCCGCAGATGCCCCGCGGGTGAAGGCCTTCCCCGTCCCCGCCCCACATCTGAACGGGGCCCCGGCCCCGATTCCCCCGCTGTGGAAATCGTCCCCATCCCTGCCCCTGTGGGGCGGATCCCTGGCGAGGCCCCGCCCCAGCGAGGGAATTGCCAATCCTATCCCCGCCGCCCCGCGTACGCCACCAGCCGCGAGCCTCCTCGCCGTCTCGTGCCTGCAGTCACACCCGCTGCATTCGAGCCTCGCCGCTGCTCTAGCCCGTGCTCCCCTCAGACGGCCAAAGGGGGAGAAAGAGTGAAAGGAAGAAGAAGAGAGAGGGAGGATGACATGTGGGCTTCACCTGTGGGCCCCACAATTTTGTGTGTGAATGACAAACAGGTCCCGCATATATGTTTTTATTCCAAAACCGTCAAGTAAGTTAAATTGCACCGTTTCAATAGTTCAAGGGTTCAAATATCCGGTTTTGCATTTTAGGGTCATGTATTATATTCGAATCATTTTTATGGGAGTCCAAGTGGTATTAATTCCTTATGAAAAGAGGCTGATCGCTTCTGATTACTTTAGCTTATTGGGCTACGGCTAAGCCAAAGCAGCATATATGGTTGGCTGTCGGCACTCTGCCGCAGCTGTACATGGCTAGCTGCAGCTCCTGTAGCTGGTTGCTGGCAGCCGCAGGCCGCAGCACAGCTAAAGCATCACTTCCGATCAGCCCCAACTTTGTACTACTTCACACTGTTAATGCAGCCGTGAGTCCTCTAAGTTTGTTCCTGTTTCTTTTTCTTTTCCTTGACCATTATACAGGATATTACTCTCTCCCTCTTAAAATATAACTACTTCAACACCCACCTATATATCTCCACCAATTATAATCATTTCTAATTTGTTTTTTTACAACTACCTTCACATCTCAACCAATCGTAACTCTTACTTACCTTAATCTTAATCTCTCTAAAAACGACATAAGTCCCTATATTTTATGACGAAGGTAGTACTTAACAGTACACATGCACCAAGCAAAATACTCTCTCGGTCTAAGGCACGGTCTAAGGCACAATCAACTTCAACACAAAGACTAAGAAACATTTAATTGTGCATTTATTTGATATAAACCAACAATGCATGCTATATGTATTTGTTTTTATTTAGCTTTGTCAATACATATTGTAGCACTTTATATTTTGGGACATACATAAAAAGTAGTTGTGCCTTATATTTTGAGACGAAGATACTCCATTGATCCCATAATTAATACAATAATTTTGGAGGAGTTGGACACATGGATGGTCAGATATATTGTGTAGAAAGACATTGCTATATTATGGGGACGTATGTAGTGCTTCTCAATAAATGCCATAGCAACGGAGACTAGCGTATGTGTGGAGACTAGTGTTAAGTTTCGTACAGGAGGTTCCGTACACAGACTTTTCCAAAGATGACCGACAATAAATCAGGTCCAGACCTCACTAAATTCGTTGTTCTGACCTAACAATGGAAAGCTAACGGTTTCTTCAATTATCCTCATTTGTAACAAAAAGGGTTGAAAAAGCCGTTAGAATCTCTGCGAGTTCGTGAGGACGAACTAGATGCATATGAATCAATAATTCAATATGGATGACAAAACTAATAGTAGCGACCATATTGGGGATCCGGCTGATGCTTCCGATCGAGCAAATTGGCACCGTTACGATTCACTCAATTAGCCAAGATCAACTTGCATGAATAATGTTGCTTTCGAGCATCCAAGTGAAATGGATTAACGAATATATGATCTATAATTCTGAATGCTGCCTATGTAGCTAAGCTAGCTTAGGTCTATGGAGTACTGGAGTCCACGTTATTATTGAATGGGATAGTTTTGAAATTAAATTTAAAGTGGTTATTTTCCCAATTTACACTATTAACTTTTGGTGAACTAATATCTAGGTACATCCAAACACGACGATTTCAATTTGAGCATTGAATTTGATGCACCAACAAGAATTAAGGTCATGAGTTATGCAGGTACGTGGATCACACGACCATACACTACTACAGAACTGTCTATCACTAACGGTTGTACGAATCCCGTTTGTGATTTTAACATCACTAACGGTTAATAAAATCATCGTTAAAGATCACAATTGTATGGTTTTGTCATGCCTCCTCACATCATATCACTAACGGTTCCAATAACACTAATCGTTAGAGATATAGTGGCTATCATCTCTAACGGTACGAACTGTCAGTGATGAGTTTATATCTCTACGAGTCTATATTTAATAACCGTTACAGATATCCTTGCACAATCACTAACGGATGTTTCGTTAAAATCCGTTACAGATATCCTAAACCAGGTCATAAGTCAACCTTCCCCTCCCTCACGATTCTAGATCGAGATCGACGGTATCGACCTATCCCCTTCTTCATCGAAGCTGCGCTTCCACCGCCGCCGGCGCCGCATATTCTTCCCTCAAAACCGCGCCGGCCGCCGCCGCCTATTCCTCCCCAGACTTGCGCCGGTGCCGTCCCAGCTCGAGTTGGTGGCCGGAGGAGATCGAACCCGTGGCGCCGCCGCCCGAAGGAGATCAAACCCATGCCACCTCGTCGAGCCGCGCCCTCGACCGACGTGCCTCCTCTCTCTTGACCAACGCCGGTGTCCAGACGAGGGGAGCCCTTAACACCGGTGGCCTCCTCTGCATCCTCTTAGTTCGTGCGCCGGTGGTGGTCAAGGATCTGGTGTCCCCGGCCTCCCCGCTGGTGGATCCGCTTGCCAGAGCAGAGAGGTGGCGATGAAGATGGCAGGCGACGACGACAAGCGTGATTCGGCCACGACTGAGAGCTTAGCCTTCCTCTAGGTACGTTTCCTCTCTTTCTCTCCCCCCTCTCTCTCGCTGGCTGCAGACGGAACCTCCGGAGTTGAGTAGGATTGAGGCGGCAGGCTTGGGAGGCCGACGGAAAGAAGTTGAGCAGGATCCATGCGGCAACGATAGAGGCTAGTGCTGAGCTATACCAGGTGAGCTTGATTTCCTCCTTCTTTCTTTCGCAAGTTGAATTGCAGAATGTATGCAATTAAATTGAAATTGAATCAGGTCAATGGACATGTCGTGTACATTTGTGTTTATGTGCAATTACATAGAAATTTCTATCCAGGGTGGCAGCTAGTTAATAATGTTCAGTATGTGCAAACTGAAATAAATATAGTGACAGTTGTTCTGATATTGGAGTATTGGCTCATTCATAATGTAAAAGTATGTACAAACTGAATAAAGATACTTAGCTACTTTAACTTATTACCTTTTGTAATTAGCATGCAGTTTCTATCTTCCAACTGTTCGACATGAATATGTCATTGTGCACATATTGCTGACTAAAAATGGAACGATTTTTGTTGACCTAACTAGATGCTTCGTTGTGCTTATAGCACAATATATTATGCTAGACCTGATAGTTAACTGAACACGTCTAAATTGGTGTTTGCTAAAACTCAGTTTACAAATTTTGCACACAAAGGATACATGAAGTTGGTTCATGACTATAGATAACCATTTATCTTTTTTTCTTAAATGCAGGATGCTGAATTTGTTTGACAGTGGCCAAACATTGAGCAATATAGGAGTATTAGGAAGTGACAGCAGTGATATATGATTTTGTAAATATGTGTAAGCCTAAGGATTTTCTTATTGTCATACAATTGTGTATCAACTGCATCCATGCTATGTGGAGTGCTCCTTTGATTGTACGTACATCAACTAAGTAATAAATTTCTTTGAAATTTTTGTGAGGTTGGATGTGAATGTGGTATGTTTCTATTGTGAATACATGGGAAATTTGGTGTCAAAATAATGTTTGTGGATGTCAGTACTAACCAAGAAATTAGGAAAATTTTAGCCAGTGTTGTCCATATCACTAACGGTTCAAGTGCAATAAATGTTAGAGATGAGCATACACCACTAACGGTTGGTGGTTACGAACCGTTAGAGATGAGTATATCACTAACGGTTGGTGACGGTTGGTGGTTACGAACCGTTTGAGATGACTATACCACAAATGGTTAGTGTTACGAACTGTTAGAGATGACTATATCACTAACGGCTCTTTACCCGTTAGAGATAATATTTCACAACACTAACACTATTTCACTAACTCCACGTATACCCGTTAGAGATGTTGTTTTTGAACCATCAGTAATGATACATACTACTACTTGTGTTGTGTATCAGTGATGGAGCCCAAGAACTAGTAGTGTTTCCTGAATTCCTTTCAAAAAAAAGTGTTTCCTGGAAGCCGTTCATTTCTTATAGACGTCGATGGCAGTTAGCGCACCAGGGCCGTCAGCATCGGATTTTTCCATCAGATGTCATTAACATAGCACATCCGGATAGAATAAACGTAGAGCAAGTTGACATCTCCCGCTCCATAGAACTTTTGATCAAAATATCGAAAAGTCAAATTGGGCTGAAAATAAATCCAAAATTAAAAGGAAACATATTCCAAAATTTGTCCTACCATATTTCAGTTTGCGGATAAAATTAAGATTTGAAAATTTCCAGGCTAATCGATAGTTTGATACCCTGCTTCATGTTACTAAAACTTGTGATAGTTATGTTAAGAACTACTCCCTCCATCCAAAAGGACTTCATTTTTTGGTTTTTTATGTCCAACTTTTGATTATTTGTTTTATTTAAAAATTAAAGAATAGATTTAAAAATAATCATGCATCAAGTATTCTTCATGTCTTACCATTTAATAACAATAAAAATATTAATTATAAGATTTTTTAAATAAGACAAACGGTTCAAGTTGAACACACAAGTCAAAAAAGTGAAGTCATTTTGGGACGGATGTAGGAGAAAGATCTCCATCTCAACGAACCTAGATGGAATCTATATCCAGTAACAGGATGTGTGTGTCATATCCAGTAATAGGGTTCTTATATTTTGAGATGAAGAGAGTAAGAGGGTGACTCGTGGAATTGCGCGACTAACGTCGATATAGATTTACATCGATATCTCTATTTACTGGATCACTTTTTACTAGGATGTCAGTTTGTTTATCTCTCTTCATTTTAAGCTATATCGTCATGTATATTCGTCCCTTCATTGTCTTTGCCGTCGGCGCTCGATTTTGCTCACCCATCATTGTTGTTGCCACAGTTCTATCTCCACACATTTTAATTAGCTGTCTATGTGGCTCTTGCCTACTTACTTTCCACCATCACTTACTGCATATGTAGATCGTGTGTCCTAGCCTGCTGTCGGCACTACTTGTGCGTGCTTCTTATCACCACACGAATGGTTCAAGCTCGCACGTTGCTTCCCTACTCACATCGTTCAGTAGCTCCATGGCTCATGCTTGCTCTCCCGCTACCATTTGTGTGCGGTTTTCTACTATCATAGCCTTTGTAGCTCATGCATGCTCGCCGACAACCGCCGTTGCCAATTGTACATTCGTGTCTGCCAATTAATGCCGCTCGTTGCTTTTAAGGATTGGAGTGTTCGCCCACTGTTGTTGCTCTACTCATAACCACTTGATATGTCTACAACTAGTGAATACTCCCATGCAACTGCAATTGCTTGTACATGCTTGTTGGTCACTGCTGCTTTTCTCTTATTGCTCGTTTCTTTTGCGTTAGTGGGTACTCTCGTGCAACTTCAAGGATGCAACCGCTTGTACATATTTACCCGTCGCTGTTGCTCTTCCAGTAGTTGCTTCTTTCTTTCGCGTCACGATTATTGCTTGCCTTTTGTCCCTGCCACCGGTCGAAGATGGAGATGCTTGGGCTCATATTTTAGATAAACTTTGCTTTCAATTCTCTTAACATTTCTTGTTTTCAAATATCTAATTTTAGCTATTTCTAAATTATATTTCTATATGCACTCTTGATTTTTCTTCTAATAATTTTATTTATTAATTCCAAAATTGATTTATTATGTTAATGCATTCTATATGAACTCTATACTCTCTGTTAAGTTTTCTTTTTTATTCCAATTTTTATTTGTTTAGTTAATATATTTCCTGTAAGGACTCTTCTTATATAAACTCTATACTCCTTTTTAATATTCTTTATTTTGTATTTTCTTTAACTTTATTTTATAATTGTATTTCAATATGGACTCTATATTCTCTTTCAATACTCCCTTTTTTAATTCTGAATTTCAATTAAGTATAAAATTTATTTCTATATGGACGCTAGGCTCTGTTTCAAATTTCCTTATTTTTCAATTCTGAATTTTAGTCATTTCCATATGGACTCTGAACCTCTTTTCCAATATGTCTTATTTTTTAATTTCGAAAATCATAAATTATATTCTTACTCCAACTTTTTTCTTTTCCTCCAATTAATGTGGGAATTTATAGCCTCCAGAGCAAACGTGGTACCACCTTTCAGGGCTATTTTAATAATATAATATATAGATATGACGTCACATTTTTACTTTCACTCAATTTTTCCCTTTAGAATTGCTCTCTCTATATTTTTAAAATTTTGAATTGTTCTCTGTTTTATATGCAAGCAGTTTCTATGTCTTTCATGTAGGTATTATTTTTATTGTAACCTTCTTGTATAGTGTGTATAAACAAATTACAAAATTTTGAAGTTAATAGTGTGCGTTAATATACATTAAAAAATAGCTTTGAATGTAAATATATTTGATGGCGTACATGATTTGAGAGTATTAATAAATACTGCACAGGATGTGCTCCCAAGCTCTGCAATCTGCCTGTCCATGGAAAACGCGAGGGATAAGAACATCCTATTCAGCACTCCGCACTCGTTACTCTCTCTGTATGATGCTCTCTACTCTCTGCTCGTAAAAGCCGGGTAGAGTACATCCTGTTTGTACATGTAGCACCATTTCTCCCGGTCTCGGGGAGTCGGGGACATCGAAATGCCCTCGGAGCATATTTGCCCATCTCCGGTAAGAGAGTCGGTTCGCCAACTCGCCTACGGAAACAGTTTTATAGCACCGGGTGAATGTCCACCATCCATATATTGCATGTTATCTAAATGATTATGAAAAAAATTTAAAAAATTTAAGAAGATAGACTAATTTGAAATATATCACTACACAAACATGCATGATTAAATTTGACCTACACAAGTCATAACAAAAATAACAAATATAACTATATAAAAGTTCAATTTGTTCTTTTTGTTACAACTTGTAGAGTTCAAATTTAAACTTGCATGTTTGTGAAGTGATATATTTTATATTAATATATGTTCTTAATTTTGTTGAATTTTTTTTATAATCATTTAGATGACGTGCAATTTGTGGGTGAACTCATCTAGTGCTAAAAAGAGTTTCCCCTCGCCTCCTCCAGTACAGCTAGCAGAGGCGATCACCATTCACCACCCACACGGCCACACACACCTCACACCTCGAACCACGAAATTCACTGAAACGGTGCACTCTATGTGCCCTCGTGTACCGGCGCCGTACATTGCACCTTTCAACCCCATACCCAGGCAGGCATACACACACGCGGCGAATATACCCAACTCAACATGGTGATCGAGCAGCACCACACCCTAGCACACAAGGCAAGGTGAAGTACGTGCAGCCGTGCAGAGCAGCGGGCCCTTGTTACGTGTAACCTGTGTGCCTTTTCAGGCGACGACAGCGACGCACGCACGTCGTCCCGCCCTTTACCTCGACGCAACGGCCACTCCACTGACTACACACCGCGCCCCACCACACGCCGTGCGATGCTGCGAACTGTGCGCGGTGGTGGTTGACGCGCGCGAAGCCGGGAGAGCAGAGTAGAAATATCGGTGTGCCAAGTTGCGGGCGCGCGGCCAGTGGGCGGGCACCCTTTGGTTTGCTTTGGTCGGGTGGGGTCGCGTCGGGTTTTGGGTTTGGGTTTTGGGCTCCCCGATTCTTGGTGCAGGTGCAGCGAATCGTCACATGCAATCCCCCTGGCCGCGCCCGCGCTCACCCCAAGCTCGGTTGCCTATAAGTAGCCGCCTCATGCACCACGAGCTAGGTAGACACACACAAACACCGATACACACACGGTAACAACACCGACGCCGACTCGCTCGCTCGCTTGCTGCGATGGCTGGGAAGAACGGCGCCAGCGGCGGGAGCCTCTACGCAGTGCTCGGCGTGGCCACGGACTGCTCCGACGCCGAGCTCCGCACCGCCTACCGCAAGCTCGCCATGGTCCGGTTGCTCTGCTTTTGCTCTGTTTTTTTGCCGATCAACCCGTCCTCTGCTCTGCTCTTCTCACTAGCTGTTTGTCCGCGGCAGAAATGGCACCCGGACAAGTGTGGTGCCGCAGGGAGCTCAGCCGGCGGCGCCGAGGCGGCGAAAGTAAGGTTCCAGAAGATCCAGGGAGCCTACGCCGGTAAACTCATCCTGACCTGATTCCTCTTCTTCTTCCTCTGCTTCTCAATGCTCATAGAAATAGCTGCAATTGATTCAGACGCGGAGATTTTTTTTAGCTCGACTCTTTGATCGGTCTTTGCTGTTACGGTCTGTCCGTTTCCGTTGTTTAACCCCCTGAAAGTGACGTGATTTAACTGAACAGTGCTTTCGGATCCAAACAAGAGGATCCTCTATGACGTCGGAGCCTACGACAGCGACGGCGACGATGATGTAAGAGCATTTTCTCCAGTTTTTTATCCCCTTTTGTGAACCAATGCCCGGTGAGATATTTTTGTGGCCAGCTTGTGTGCTGACTTGGTCGTGCCAACTCACGTGTGCAGGGTGCTGGTGAAATTCTCGGCGATATTCTCGATGCAATGAACCAATCAGGCACCACGGTAACAACCAAAAATACGAATTATAATTTAACGTAAATTCTCTTTGAATTCGACGTAAATTCATCTTGTTGATGTCGGTAACCGCAGGATAATGGCAAGAACGAGAGCTTCGATGATCTGCAGAGGCAGTTCGAGGAGCTGTTCCTCCGGCCGCCAGCGCCGTCGCCGTCGTCGTTCCGGTCGGCGGTACGTGCAGACTGTCATGTCTTACACCACTACGGAGTAGTTCATGTTCGTCTGACTGACATGACGAGAACAGCAGTAACCTAGCTGTATGTCCTTTCTGATTAGCGACTAAACAGGTCTAGCTTACGACGAGCTAGTATAGCTAGCCGGAGTACTAGCCATCTCTCTCCATAGACCTTTTTTTTTGTATGTGTGTGTCGTTTTCTCAGACAACTGGTTGCACACAAAGCATGTCGGGGAAGAGTACAAGATGTCGTTTTACGGCGTGCTAATTACAGTAATCGTTAGCAGGTGCATTACATTCTCTTATTCATGATTAGATAAGATTATCCCTAGGCAGTTTGGTCGTTTTATTAATCAGAGTCGGTTTTCTTAGCTACATGGACACTGGTTACGTACACAAAATTTATTAACTCTGGACTAATCAATCATTTTTTGGGCCTGATAATCTGCAGCAAGATGACTCTGGAAAGTCGTCCAAGAGAAGGGCTGGAAGAACGTAGAAGTACGTGCGCGACTACGTACGCTCGTACGCCCTGCCGACTGAAGATATATATACCGAGAGACGTTGCATCTATTTCGTAAGCACGTGCAGTGCTCAAGACGGCCGCTTGCCATATACGTACGCTGATTGATCAAGAAAGAAGATTCAGACAATGATTTGACGCACTGATAATCTAGGGCAACAAAATGTAATCTCAATAACACCTTTGCCAGCCGTCGCAGATGGCTATTAATTCGCCTACAGCAAGAAATTAATTGGCCAAATTAAATTAAAGTTGGCCATGGATCAATTTTATTTCAAACAATATTGCCAAATATGGGTGCTTCTCTATGCTGAATTAATGGGGAAAAAAAGAGCGTTAATGAACATTCGTGCCAAATATATGTTATGTAATTGATTGAAATGTCCATCCATGTGCAGTACAAGAAATATTGAGGTGGGACAGGAGTACAAGATTCTTTCAAAGAAACTAGCTGGTTTCCATGCAATTTTACACTGAGCTAAATTTAAATTTGTAAGAATTTAATTTGATAGAAAAGTTTTAGCTTTTTTTTTAAAAAAAAATTACACAGGACAACGCAGACACTCACAACGCACGCACACTCATCCTTATGAACGCACACACGCAAACCCTACCCCTATGAGCATCTCCGAATACTGAGCCAGCAAATTCTTGAGATTGACAAAGTCACTACGGACGCCTCACTGTCGACGGGTATGTCGCTACCACTGAAAGCACAAAGCCGTTAAATCTTAGAGAAATTTTAACTTCTATTTTCATAGATACAATTTTTTAAGGGAATTTTCATAGATACAATTGTATTTTGTATACCATAGATTTAGAAACAGAATTGATTTTATAGGGTCTAAAGGTCCAAACAATTTTCTCCTTTATTTCTGATATTACTTTGTTAGTTTATAGAGTTTTCAGACGGACATGGTGGCTGTAACAGCCCTAGTGTTTAATTCATGTTTATATACATCTTTTTGTATGTGCGGGTTGAAAGTGCGGGTAATTTTAAAATTTTACTTCGGTTAAAACCATGTTCAGTGGTTTCCTGAATTTAAAAATGGGTACAGATTAAAACTTTTTCTAAAAACTCTTCAAGTAACCTAGCGAAACCAATTACAAATCAATTAAGATCTAGTAGTGCATATGATACAACTATACTTAAGTGTCATATAAATAATAGAAACGCCTCACCTAGACCAATCTTCAAGAGATGACTAATATGATAATCCCTTAGCTCACTTTTCTATCATTATGACTTTTATAATTAGTTAAGGTCAGCATATAATTTTATTATCTCATATGTAGCTCGCATGTCAAACAATCTAGCCGCTGTGCATAGTCAATAAATTTATGCACGCTAAAGATTTGGTCGAAATACCACTAAGTGGTTAACATGACCATATAAAGTACTCATATGAACATAAAAAAACATATTAACTCATTTCTCTATTTATGTTAATTCGGTCAAAGTGGTCAGCATATGAGTAATTAGTATACCTTAATCGGCGAATTGAATGCCTCAAGTAGTACAACGAATATAACATAAGTATATATGTTTAATATTTTATTCAAATACTAGTTTATTTATCATCATCAAATATAAATTTTGTGGAATTTTATCTAACTGTTTTGACCCCTAAAAATTCTAACTAACATTCAGATTCACTTTTTCACTAGAATTATTTAACTCCAAATTTTTTAGTGAAATCAGTTGGGTTTGAAAGAGTGTTCCAAAACCTTTGCCGTGTCCAGAGACCACATTTTAATTTTCCTCCTAGCTGGTTCAAAACGAAATGCAAGGAGAGGGAGAGGAGAAAACCCTCATTTTTGTCTCTTCTCCTTGTTTCTTCCTCTCCAACCCCTTTCTCTTTGACACGTGGGTCCCACCATTAATCCGTGGCCCACATGACAGTGAAACAACTCCCTCCCACTCCCTGGACACAAGAGAAACCTTCTGGCCAAATGTTAGACATGCAAAGAGAGAGTGAGAGGTGGCACTCTCTCCTTCCTTGCCCTTTCCTTCTCCTCGCATGCTCCAGATCGAGTTCTCTACTACTCCTACTCCCTCCCAGCACCTAGAAAACCAAGAGAACCACCCCCATTTCGCCCTCCATTCCCTTCTTCTCCATTGCCGGTCGAAGGGATTTCATCGTCGCCGTCGTATTTCTAGTCATCTTCTTCGCAGTCCAACTCGCGTTCCCTCTTCTCCTCATCATGCCATAGCTCTCCTCAAATTTTCACCCCTTTTTGTGCAGTGGATCTCCAGGAACGCAGCGATGAAATTTCTGCTCCTGGGCGCGATGTCGCGTCACCGCCGGTCGTCGTGCCGCTGCTCCGGCCGACTCCGGCCACCTATTGCTGTGCCACTGCGCCACCGGATCTGCCTCATCCACGTGAAGCCGCAGCCGTTGGTGGCGCTCAACTTCGACCACCGACGGAGGAGATCGTCGCCGTCCCCTACCTCCGCTCTCCGCCACCGTCGTCCGCCGAATCCCGCCGCTCCGGTGAGCCACGAGTCGATTCCTTGCGCGTGCACCACCCTCGTGAGCTCCTCTCGACGAATCATGCCTCCTTTCTTACATGCATGCAGTGAATCGACCTCGCCATGCCGTCCCGACATTTTCCGCTGTCACCGGAGTTCCCCATCGTCGCCGAAGCTACTCCAACCTCTCCGACCCCTTCCAGCCTCGAGGTGAGCCTCAAGATACCCCGGAACACCTCATGCATGCGCCCATATGGCCCATTCGGAGAATTAAATAAAATGGAGGGTTCGTTTTGTAAAACAACCAAAGACTCATATCACTGTCGATTGGACTGTTCTGTAATATCCATGAAGTCTGAGGGCTCTTAATGAAAACTATTTTCAACATGTGCTGAGATTGTGGTAACTTCAAAAATGCATATCTCATTCATTTGAACTCCAAATACAGTGAAACAAATTTCTATAGATTCATAAAACTGTGATATACAATATTGTGAAATAAAAATAACTAACTTCTGTACTGGTTATTCCTGTAAAAATATAAATAGCTTTTTTAGCCTTTTATAGTCTAGAACTTGTAAAATACATAAGTAATTCATATAAATGATAAAAATATGAAACCACCTCTGTTAATCTTTTAAAATATCACTCTTTATTGTTGTAAGATAGAAACTACTAACTCCTGTACTGAATCTAACTACAAAAATATTTTTAGACTTATGTACCTTTTTAATTATTTGAATCTTATAAGCTGCTTAAGAAAATAGTGGAATATGATAAAATTGTGAAACTAATTTTTCTGAACTTGTATTTTGGTACTCTTCATTGTTGTATATAAGATGTTGACAAAACTACATCTTAGCTGGTTGCTTAAGAATTTATTTACCCTTTTTGTTGTTTAACCTTGTAAAATCAATAAATAAATAATGACATCATCTCTGGTGGTAAAATAATTTTTGTTAGCATCTGTGAGTTCCTTGCTTTCACCTAAAAATATCTACATGCATTAAATCATTGCTTGAAATGCAAGTACTTGTAAGGCCTAAGTTGTACTAGAATAATTACAGAATCTGTCATTAGTTGAGCTGAGGGCTTGTTTATTTTATACCTCCCAAACCATAAGTGCTAATCTGGTTATTCTTTCACCTAAAATCATTTTTGGACTCATAGAACCTACTGTAATTTTATTGTGTTTTATTAATCATTTTACATGTGCATGTTTATTTGACTCTTATTCGCATATTGCTTCTTTTCGATAGATTCAGAGATTTTCGGAGTTGGCGATCCTTCTCTGAGGTCGAGTGCGACCATTTGCAGCACACAAGCGAGCACATAAGCATATAGCACACATGTTTTACTCAACTCCTTTTTGTTTGCGAATCTATTTATATATATGCATGTGCTTAGCGGTATTGGGTGGTATGGTAAATATTTAATTGATGCATTTGCTTACTTATATAGCTGCCATGTACCTACTTTCTTCTGGTTGGGAATGGTTGGGAAGTTTGATTTTCGCCGATGCTTACCCATGCTTAGTTGTACATGAACTATCTTATTGGACAACTTGGGTCAATGGGCATAAAACTTGAGCATACATGAAACATGTTGGATTTGGACGGGTGGTATGGCGATGATGGGTGGTATGTTTCCCCTAATGCATTAGCCCCGTCTATGTCGTTAAGGACCGAACATTTTGACGTCTATTCAAGCTCCCCACGTACTTACCACATGCCTTATTTGGGACTGGCTTGTTTGAGTACTAGACCTACTATGATCATTTACGCCCATCGGAGAAACGTGAGGATTTGGGATCCGCGGAATGCCCAGTTGGCCGAGTTGCTAGCGGCAGGGGGTATCTCCCACGTGGTGAGTCCGCCTAGGTCATACCACACGCACGTGACTGAGTTGTCGGGGATCCCGGTGTGGTTTAAGTGGTTGGGGTGGGCCTAGGAAAGGACATGTGATGAGCTTGAATCACTTAGCGGACCGCACCTGTGTGGTGGGTAGCATTTGATTCTTGTTCATCTCGTGTGGGTCCAGTTGTACACCTCTGATCAGAGTATAATCTATTCGAATAGCCGTGTCCTTGGTTATGGATATTGCTTGATGTGTTAGTCACTTATGTTAGCATCAAATGTGAATTATTATGGATGGGTTTATGTGTGATGGTGATGATGACATGTTGTGTCATGATAGTACGAACTTTGGTAGTCCGTTGTTGTTGATGGGAGCGTCGTTTGTGCTCTTTTGTTTATACATTTCAGATTATTATGCTTGCTGTCCAGAAATTAAAATGAGGCTAATTATCTTATTATAGAATTGCTTTTACTTGTATTTGCTCAATAAAATTTGCTTTATGCAATTTATGAACTTAGGTTGCTCTAGGTTAAGGTAAACCTCGCATACTTCTCTCTCCGCCTTATGTATATATAATTTTGGGTAAGACTCGTGAGTACAATCTTGTACTTAACCTGGCTCCGCTGCTTTCAGGGAAGGACTCGAGTGTTGAGCTTCGCTTTGTGTGTGGTCATTGCTCTCCCGAGGGCGGCGAGGGCAGTGAGTTACCTCTCTTTTGCAGCTTGGCTCTTGTCCGGTTGGTTTGCCCTAGTGGGGTTTGATGCCACCGGTTTTATTTTATGTTTTTATGTATCTTACTTGTGTCTTCCGCTGCTATGTTTTGTATTGTATGTCGGGACCTCGATCCCTATTATGCATTTTATAACTTGTTATACTTTACCCTTATTTTACGCACTTGTGATGATGTTCCAATTGCTTGCGATGAAAGCGCAAGGCTAGTCGCATTCCTGGGGACTAGCTAATCATGAGCAACGAGTTTTGATCGCTTGAGATAATCGGGGATAGCGCTTTGGATCGAGTCACTGGGGTATACTTTTGGTCACCGCTTTCATGTGGTTGACGGGCATATGACGTAGTAGATTAGCAAGTTATCTTGCGGTTATGTCTTGCGCTCACTACTCAGCATTCCGATTATTATAACAGAAGGTTATCAACCGCGATCATGGACACACTGAGGACGAGTGGTTATTTGTGCGAGTATGGATCCCACTCCTCCAAGAAATATGTGGTGGTCGCGTTGGACACTGGATGGTATAATACTCAGGATGTCCACAACGTTTGGTATCAGAGCAATGCGGACTGTAGCCTAGAGCTAAGTTGACGATTTGAAAATTATTTAAAAAATATTCAACCTGAGTCAATTGTGAAAACCTTAGGACTTAGGACGTGTGAATCAATTTTACTCCTCATGATTGAACTAATCCTTTTTACCCCCTTGCAATTAAAGTGTACAACTGACCTCAACTATATACGGTCGTTGAACTAATCTCGCATAGAACGACAATAGCCGTCGCATCGGCCTTTTTCGCCACAATTAATAAGGGTCGCAACCATAGTTGTACTGCATGTACGTGACAGAAGGCAAAGGAACACGCGCGAAGAACATGGACAAGGCAGCTTTTGGCATTGATGATGCCGGCCGGGGACCGGTTTATGCTTGTGTGGTCATGTGCATGGATGGATCACAGGTTTATGTGTGGATGGATCAGTGTTCGAAAACATGTGATGGGCATCGATCAGAAACCAGCAGATGGAATTGAACACAACAGCGTGCGCCTTCTACACATGCCGAAATTAACTTGGCCGTCTGCGAGATTAATTTCTAGCCTATCTCTTTAGCTGAACAGTTGGACTGTTGGCAGAAGAACTAACCACATATTTTTGGGCAGGCACCAAACTAAACCTATCATGATTGTCCATGCTACCGTTTCGAGAATTGAGATGTGACCGATTCTTTAAAAAAATTATTTTGAAAAGTCTATCTCTGTTTCAAATTTTGGTAGGATAACATAACATGTATTAAAATTTTGCAAGACCAAAAATTTGGTATATTGCCAATATATATATGTCACTCTCTATTATTTTTTTTTGAAACCGAGACAGAACTTAGTTCCGCTTTTATATTAAGAAGAAGAGAGTTCACCAAGTTTATAGGAAAAATAGGCCCATAAACCGTATAGTTGCGCGGTTAATTAAGAAAAACCGGCTACTCCACACAAGATGCAGAACCTAAAGTACACAACCAACCATAACGGCGGAGCCAACATAGGGCGTTGCAGCCAAGCAAACACAAGATGACACCATAGCACCGAAATTGCGAAAGAGGTGTCATCGTTACCGAGTTAACCGCCCAAGCGACCCAGCAGCGCCGACTTCACAACCACAACGACAAAGATACCAGCATGTCGTCAAAGCGAAAAGCCGCTCCGACGACCTACGAGAGAATAAGCCAAGACACCAAAGAGCCGTAACCTTCACACGACCAGCATCAAACCCCTAAGAAGAGACTTCATCATGTCATTGTTGCCAAGCTTCGCCATACTCCATCAGTTAGCAGCTTCGACTTCACCGAGCAAAACATCGAGGAGCAAGACGCCCACCGCAAGAACAAAGCGGCCCTAAGACAATGAGGCCTCGCCACACATCGAGACATGAAGGCTTAGAAGCGAAAAAGACTGTCAACAGTTGTTGATGCACAGGAAGCTTCCCCGAAGTGACGCTCCCAAGAGGGTTACGACGCGTAATGCCGCCGTCGCTCGTCCGAAAACGGAACAAGGTTTTCACCTGGAGATTTATGGGGCGAGGTAAAGAGCGCAAAGACAACGCCTCCAAGAAGGGGAACGACGCCCACGGGCGTCGCCGTCATCAAGCCGGGTAAAGGCACGACAGACTTTCGCCAGCGCCTCTACACCCCATAAAAGCACCCCACATTAACGACCAAAGAACGATCTAAGCCACCTCAAAGCGATCAAATCTCGACCCAACGAACAACATAGACGAGCTTGTGGCCATCCTCAAAACGTCAACAACCAGCCACCTGTCACAAGCCAAAGCATTCGTCCACATCTAAGGGTTCCTACAACCGAAACAGAATCCGGCCAAAGAAGGGTGGCAAACTGAAAGGAGTGAGAACACCCAGCCAACAACAGACGGTGGACCGGTATGGACGCCCTGCCCCATTCCAGCTCCAAGCCAAATCAAGTTGCCGTCCAGCTGTCACCACACTCACATGCCACCACCGCCGACGGACCACCGCTAGAAGTGGTGATGGCGACGGCCACGGGACGGACAGATCCGGGCATACTGGCCACGGATCCGACCAAGCAACACCACGCAACCAGCGCCGCCACCGACTAGCTTCAGCCCCCCACCATCGCGGCCCGCGCCCCGTGCACGAGCAGAAGCTCGCGCACGCCACCGCGGCATGCACACCTACGCTGCTCCTACCTAGCCGCCGCCCACGTGCAGCTCCCGCACCGCCGCCGCAGCGGCGATGTCTGCGCCTGCCTTGCCGACGGGCGCAGATCTGGACGCGGGGTCGTCGGCACGCCCCAGCGGCGCTAGATCTGCTGGCACCCGCGCCCGCCTGGCCCCAGCGCACGCCCGCGCCAGAGCCGGGCCGCCGCCTCCGCCGTCGCACGCCCGCCATCGTCGTTGGACGTCTTGCCTCCTGCCGTCGTCGCCGGAAGTGCGCAGGACGAGCCGGCCTTCACCGCTGAAGCGTGCCGGTTCCCAGGCCGGGAACGCGCAGGGGGAGGAGAAAGAGCCCCGCCGCTGCCCTCACTGCGGCCGCGCGGCTTTACCGGCGGCCACTCTGGCGACGGCGAGGCAAAGGAGGAGTGAGGGAGGACAGGGACGGTGTCGGCGGGTCGCCGCCCGTGTCGCTCCTTGGTATATGTCACTCTCTAGCTCAAAAACAAGTAATCATCATCAAACTGTTACTACTAACATTTTGTTTTGCGAATGCAATGCATACACCATCTTACATTTCATTTGCTCTGAATCATCAGGTTACATTAAAAAATGTACAGATGATTGTCTGTCAATTTTTTTTTTCATCTCTGATTGTTTGAGGTGTTTCTGTTTTTAGATAATGCAGAATTTAGTTAGGCAATGAAAACATCGTGCCTCTGCAACGACTAGGGATGACATTGAGGTGTTTCTATACATTCCCTCTAACTTACTACCTTTGGACCTCTCCTCCTATAACTATTAGGGGATATAAAGATAAAATAATATCTTTCGAAGCACTCCCGGCAAAAATCTGGGCATATGGTATCATATACTCCGAGTATGCATCTTTGGCAGCAGGCATCTCCTACAAGTGGAGTTGCACAAGTTGCAGCACGCACGCAGTGGATGACGCGGTGACGCCCAGGAAGCAGTGCCCTTGATTTGAAATGGACCTGATAAACATATGAAACCAACCAATGAGTAAAGAAAACCAGTACCTACAGGCAAAGGCTGAAAGTTATTTTTGGGTTCTATATTTTAAAAATTAAAAGTATAACTTTAACCATTCCATATTGTTATGTCGTTTATTCTATTTATTAAAATCTTTTCTCAAGAAACATTATATTAAAATTTCATCAACAAGCGAACAGTACAATATAATCAAACCCATTGAATCGAAAGCTGCGACACCCATAATCATCGTTGATACGGTGAAAACGCCCAGTCTTTCATCATCTAGAACTCAAAAACCGTAGCTATTGTCGGCACACAGAAAAAAATATGCGCATGCATATATACATGCGGCAACTTTCCGGAAACAACTTGGGCGCAGGACCAGTTTCAGGGCGGATACAAGAAAATAAAATCCGCCGTACCGATTACCGAAGGCTCTCGACCTGAACAATTCCAATCGCACGCAGGTGGGTGATGTTGTTGGTGGCCGGCGACGCCGGCGATGACGGCGACGGATTAGCCAATCAGCGCTCGCATCTCGCGCGACCAGCAACTTGCAGCTAGCCGTCCTGATCCGAATCGACAGCAACAGTAGACCAAACCGAAAAGGCACATACTACTTGCAGTTACATGGGCAACTTGGAGGAAATAATTTAATGTGCTGCTGCTTTGCTGCTTCTTCTAGCTTCGATGGAGAAACGTCTTGGTCAAGGGGAGAATAACTCTGCGTATTTGCCTTTTTGGGGCAAGTTGGAATGCCAATTTGGAGGAGCTATTTCAGGAAAGGTAGTTTGGGAATGGGATAGATGAGATGACCCAGCCGACCATGCGTGCCAGTGGATCGATCGATCTTAAACTAACCAGGTATTCTATGTGCCAACAAGCTAAGTGACTGGCATCTATGCTAGTGCACCCCATCTGTACCTAAAAAATGGACGCACGTCCCATGTGAGGGTTTAATCCTGTCTTCGGCAGTTCGACGTGTACAGGAGACTTAATTATATTATCTTTAGCTACGATGAACATGAGTAATCAAGAGGGAAATAATCGTCACAACGTAATTGTTCTTGATTAATTTGAAGGATAAATCGCCAGACCCGTGCATTTATACTTGAACCATAAACTGAATAACTAGATGAAATCCCATTCTAATTTGAAGGTCGAGTTGACATACCCGTGCATTTTTGTTTGAACCATAAACTGGATATACTAGATGAAACACCATGCATTACAGTGGGAATAGTTATATGACAACGATAAAAATATATAGCCTTACTTTCTAAATAAACTATATGACCTTATTATATTCGTAGTATATACACTCTTATGAATTAAAAAATTTATGTACAATAAACATGATAAGATTTATGAGAGAAGTATGATAATTTTGACCATATATAGATTTATGATGAAAAATTATAAAATAAAATAATATGGCTAAAAAAGAAGGGCCAAAATCAATTGACATGATGCGGCTTAATGGGAGAAGAGTGAAAAGGGAATAGTTATATTTAGTGGGGATCAACTATAGATTTGTTATTAAATTTTACTGAAAGTATTGTGTCAAAATTTGTTTTAAAGTATTGCATCATATTTTTTTCTAAGCAGTGTTGATAATTAAGATTTTTTTGGAGATCAATGCTTTTAGAAACTTGGCTCCAATAAGCCATCCTCATAACCTCTACAAGAATAGTGGAATGGACGATATCAGTGGACACACAAGAGGACAACTTGGCGCACGTACCATTCTTGGTTTGTGCTGTTGTGTGCGAAATGTCTATAAATCTATTGGGTTCAAAGATCAAACAGAGTCAAATAATAGAGGTTCCTCTTTCTGGAATTAAGTCTCCAGTGAAATCTTTCGTGGCGTGAGCGTCTAGTTGGTACTAGAGCAGATGACCATACAATACCAAACAGTGGCGATTATATAAGAGAATGAACTCATCGAAATACAATAATAGATTCATTCGCTCACACGTTCAATACGTACTACCTCCACGTTCTTTACTAGCCTATACAGCCCAATTTTCTGCACTTGGCCCACATTAGCTTGCAAGCCTATTAACGATTGGCTACATGGGCTTTATTCGGCTGGCTTTGTGCAAGTCCGATATGGTCAGATGATATGGTGACAGGACATATGGTCAGGTCAGTTGCGTTTGTAGTAGAAAAACTAGCTCGAAAACACGGCTAAAAAAACTCTAATGGCTTCACGCCTCCAGGGGCACAGAAGCATTGCACGTGGTCGTTGAAAAAAAATAATTCGAGTTCTAGTTATGTTATTTTGTCTTTATCTTTTCAACATTCATAAAATAGAAGTATATGCACGTGTGCCCATTCCATCTAATGTTTTATGAAATTTCTTTATGCTACAGATGTTAATGATTATGTATAAATTAAATGAGTGACTGTTTTCAAGTACTTTTTGATCCTGTGTTTTGAGCTCATGCATGGTGTTCTTCTCTATGAGTAACACTGGAACACATGGATTCTGAAAGCAATTTAGTCAAAAATGTATCCCAGAGAAACAGTCTTTTATCTGCAAGTTTAGCCCCATGCAAGCACAAACTAATGTCTCTGGTGCATAACCTATACAATTACTCCGAAAATTTATTCTGATGCAAGTAGTATGGAATACTAACATACGAGTACTAACTGTTTGACCATTTAGATTGCTGAAACTTCTAATACAATTAACCTCAGTTAAACCCATTGAATTAACCTAATTAATCCCCTCCACCGTAACAACAATCCATCTCCTGTATAAAACCAAGCACTTCCATGCCTCGATCCCAAACAGCGCAGAAAGCCATCGTCTTCACAGCACAAGAAAACTTCTCGCACGAAGTGGTAGCTGATCGACTAACTTAGCACGCTCAACAATGGCCACCAAAATCATCACGCTCGCCGTCGTCTCCTCCTTCCTCCTCCTCCTCCTCCTCGCGCCTGCCACTACGGCGATATCGATCTCCGGCGGTGGCAGCGTCGGCGGCGGCATTACTGGTGGCGCCACGGGCACGACCGTCACCGACGACACGCCGCCCTTCGTCTTCCCCGGCGCCGCGGCGGCGGGGTGCTGGAACGCGGTGCTCCAGGCGGAGATCTGCGCCGGCGACATCCTCCGCTCGGTGGCGTCGTTCCTGCTGCACCTGCACGCCGACGCCGGCGGCGAGGCCCAGCCCCTAAACCCGTTGGGGTCGGGCGCCGTACACGTCGGCGCGCCCTGCTGCGGCGTGCTCAAGACAGTCGGCGACAGGTGCTTCCGCGACCTGCTCGCTGACTCCCCGTTCCACCCGCTCTACGCTCCCTTCATCAACCATGTGTGCGGCGGCGGCGGCCTCCCCGTCGGCGGCATCGTCCCCGGCCACCGCGACTGACTAGAAGTCCAGAACCACCCGTCGTCGGAGAAGAAGACGCATCCAATAATATTATTAGAGGAATGGAACCATCTATTGAGTAGGGGTCACTGAAATTTTTGAATTTTTGTCAGACAATTTTTGAATGGAACAATCAACTATAGAAAGAGGCAAAGCACGCTATTGGGCATTTGGGCCTCAAATAGCGAAAAGGGCCACGGCTGCCTGCGGTCCTGCACCTTATTAGTTTTGATTCTGTTTTGTTTGGTTGGGCTTGCTGTATGTAATGGGAATGATGATCTATTCAAGATACACAGATACAAAAACCCACAAAACCTAGAATAAAAATCTTAAATGTGCTGGTAATTCTGCTTCCCATTTTTTTTTGTTGATCCGTGCGTGCTTGATCAGTCATTTGTTGATCTCTCTTCCGCAATTCCGCTTTTTTGTTTTTATTTAGTTATTCCATCTCCCTGAAAATCATTGCTGAAATATAAAGAGAAAATCAAATAAAAACTAACATAAGGTATACTATCACTCACTCGATTATATGTCCTTTCCTTTTTATTTTATGTTGGGTGCGCAACTCTGGATAAAGACACACATACAACACGTCCATTATGGGACAAATTGTCTTACTATTAGCTACTTGTGATCATCTACGTATACCCAAAAGTCATAACGGTAGTTGGTCTTTCGGAGTTTCCCGAGCATGTCGAAGTACTCCCTCCTCCGGTCATTAATATATGACGTTTTTAACACTAAAATTAGTATTAAAAACGTCATATATTAAAATACGGAGGGAGTAGGTGGATAGTCAGCAGGTCTCCAATAAACTTTATGTGTTGGGTATAGTTAGGAAAAGACATGTAATGGATTTGAGTCACTTGTAGGTCATTCCAACGTACGTACAAGGTAATTGATTGTTGCTATCGTACACCTCTGAGCAGAGTTTGAACTATTCATATAGCCATGTCTACTATTACCTCTTGGATTAAATGGCTTGATTTAGTCATTTTAAGGAGTTGGATTGATATGCCTTGTTTAGTTGGGCAATTGTGATCGATGAAGATGATTAGACCACCGATTGTGCTCATTTTATACCTCAATTTCGTATGTACATGCTTGATGTCAAGAAATTTAAATTATGATTGCCTGTATGATGGTAATTAGAGGTTCACGGTGCTCTCAAATAGTCAAATGTCAACGGGCCTCAAGGAGGTTAAGTCCTTTTAGTCCATGGCTCCAACACATCCAGGTAGCTTAAATTATCGAACAATTGACTGCATACAAGTGAGTGACTTGGTTCTAATTTTAGGAGGGTAGCGTATTGGTCTCCTTTTAATTCATAGTGGCCTGCTCTATTTTGCTTCAGATATACATTCCTTTAGATAATTCCAGGTGCATGGTGGAAACTAATAAAAATATACTCCATTCCTTCCAAAATATAAGACGCAACCATTTTTTTCCATGTTTTAAAATATAAGGCGCGCATTAATTACATTGCTACATACATTGGCAAAATAATAAACTAAAGCAAAAAAACAGATAGCATGCATTGGATGGTTTGTACTAAGTAAATGCATGATTAAATGTTTCTTAGTCATTGTATTAAATGTAGTTGTGTCTTATATTTTAGAACGGAGTTAGTATTGGCTATATTTAGGCCCTGTTCGGCTGGCTGCGCTGAGCTGAATGATTTTTTTTATAGAAGTTAGCTGGGCTCAATGGGTTTTTTTAAGTCAGCCAACCCAGCCGAACAGGACATTAATCCTCGTTTTACGGAGGGTGTAGATTGTTCTTTTCGAGGGAAAAAGAATCTACACCTTCTGTAAATCAAGGATTAAATTGATAAGATGACCTGGACACTGCACTTAATCATTTTGTCAATAAGGATGATAATACAACGTTATATTCCAATCTTGTGTTAACAATTTATATTGAAGCAGCAAAAGTATGTTATTACGAATAAACATATAGTGCCAATTACACTGTAGCAGTCCGCGATATCTCAAAGAGACCTAAAAATTGTCTATCTAGAAATGCGTATAGGCAAAAGTGGATGTCCAC
Organism: Leersia perrieri; assembly: GCA_000325765.3. Taxonomy (NCBI): domain Eukaryota; kingdom Viridiplantae; phylum Streptophyta; class Magnoliopsida; order Poales; family Poaceae; genus Leersia; species Leersia perrieri. The sequence continues at coordinate 14,971,198 of CM002486.1, forward strand.
ATGCAAAAAAAGACCTCTACGGGGGCAGAAGTAGTTCATGATTTTTGTTTCCCCTTCATGAATACTGCTAGTTCCCGTGGAGGTGGGTAATTGGTTATCCATTTTAATTAGATAAATGAATGGACTAATTAAATTTTTACTTTTGAACGCTTTAAAATTAAATTTTAGTTTATTTCATAAGGTAAGGCCCTGTTCTTTCCTACCTTTTTGCGCACGCTTTCCAAATGATTAAAAGATACACTATTTGTAAACATTTCTTAAAAAAACTAATAAAATTATTAGAAACTCTATAATAGTTAATATATAATTAATCATATACTGATGGAACGGTGGGCTAACCCAATGACATGTCCCCGGTGGTGACCAAACAATATATTCATACAAATATGTACTTCTTACTCACTCCATCAAAAAAAAATATAATTATTTATAGTTAGATGTGATGTATTTTATGACAACGATTTATTTTCCTAGGATGTGCCATATTCTATTAAAAATGCTTATGTTCTTAAACTGGGGAAGTAATTCTTTATCTATATGTGCATATGTACTATTGAATGTTTGAAACTTAGGATGGAGGAGTGAGGGGAGTGCCTAGACATCGGGTAGAGAGATATTTTTAGCTGTACTTTATTATTTTTTACTATATGTGTATTCCCTTAATTTTAACTTTGATACTCATATTATATTAAACCTAGTCCAAAAACATAGGAAAGTAAACAAAGTGACACCTCCGATCATTTCGTACTAGCTCCGTCTCTGACCAAAACTCGGAAGATGTGGAGAAAACGATGCATCTTGATAGGTGGAGGTACAACTGGTGGAGTTACAACTGGTGTGGTGGCAGGAGAGAAACGAATCGGAAGAAGTTAATGAAAGAACGTGAAAGCGACCTGTCATAAAATCCAAGATGTGGCCCTCTACACAAATTTTCCTTCCACTGAGTGCAGAGCTGTGAGTGAGACTGTAATAAGGACGTTGATGAGTTCGTTGGCTCAATCAACCTCACAGGGCCCTCAAAATTCCTATTCACTGAGTGCGGAACTGTGGGCGTGACTCTAGGGCCGTTGATGAGTTCGTTGGCCCAATCAAGCCTTTTGAAAATAGTCACACATTGAAAGTTTAGGGAGAGTTACACCAATTTATAAGTGGAGGGAGTCTCTTATCTCATGGGCTAGCTTTTGGGGTGCAGAAAGATTTCCTCCTGGTTGGACTCCGGCCTATGGGCCAAAAAGCCGGGCATCCACCACGCCGGCACCACCTCCACCACCACACCCTCCCCGGGTCGACTGTTGAGACCGACCATTCGGCTTGTTCGGTTCGGGAGGCAAGCACAAGCTTTGCCGTTGGCATTAATTTCAATTCTAGTTACATATAAGTAAATAGAAAAAGACTATGCAACAGGGGTTCGTATGACGTACATCCTCTCCCAACGTCTCTCTCCTCTTCCTCCCGGCCTACCCCATCGGCCCTCTTCTCCCAGCCTCCCCCCGTCGGTGAGCTCGTCAACGGCGGCCCGACTACATCTGGGGGCTGCTCGGCAACGCGGGTGGCGGTGGCTTCAACGGCGGGCAACGGACGGTCATCCGGTGGCGCGGTCCCGGGGATGGCCAGATCCGGCCATCAGCTTCGATGGCGGGCGACGGGGCGGCCGGATCCGGTTGCACAGTCCCGGTGGCGGCCGGATCTGGTTGTTGGCTGTGGCGGTGAGTGTTATAGGACGATAGGCATATAAACGATAAAAAAACAAAGATTAATCATAGAGGACACGAGATTTTAACGTGAAAAATCCTCCCAAGGTGGGAGAGAAAAACTACGGGCACCAGCCAACAAAAGTCTTCACTATATCGGGGTGAGGTTACAACACCGAACGGCGGCTTATAAGAGGTATATATATCGGTGAAACCTTAATAGGGTACTGATCCGTACCGCGGGGGCTCTGCCCCCATACCGCCGGGCGTCCCCAGGAGTCCATCTCAACAGGCCCAAGCCTCCCGGCAACGGGCCGGAGCTGCGCTTCAGCCCAAGCCGACCCTCTTGTCAACTAGTATAACTGGATTTGGATCATAATTCAACAGTGGGCCAGCGGCGACGGCACGGTGAGCTCGGCGACAACGGCTCGATGACGGGCGACGGGGCGGTCGGATCCGGTGTTGGCTATGGCGGCACCTCGGGTCGTCAATGGTGGTCGTACGTGGACGCCGAAGAAGTAGAAGAAGCACCAAGTAACTTTGTGCGCTATTGCAGTGGGTATCAAATCCGGTACGGTACATAGGGTACTGAATCTGGAACCCGGGGTTACAAATCTGGTACCCTCGCTACCAAGACCTTGTACCCAACTATTTGTTTTTTTTTGCTGACGTCAGCATGTCAAACACGTCAGCATCTCTGTTCGACGTATGTTCTGTGATCGGGCTTATAAATAAATCTGATTATTTTGTTCTATTTAGCATAGTGTAGCTGCAACAAATATGGATAATTCTCGATAGTGTCAAGAGTTAACAACAAAAATTTGGAATATAATGTTGGTCAAAAGCGGTAAATGAAGGGAATGACGCCATAATTATGGTAGTTTACTTTCAGTATCAGAATAGGGACCATCTATAAAGTGTATATATTTTCTATTTTTCTAATTTAAGAATCCTAAGTCGATCTTTAGAGGTGCTCGTCGGAGTAGGTTATGCGTGTGTATATTTGTAGGGATGAGTCTACGTCTATACTATGTTTCAAAAAATATAAATTATAACCAGGATCTTGTAAATTATCAATAGGGAGGGGCCCATGCTGCCGTCATCCCTTCTTCCTGCTGACCTCCCCACAGTGATGCGGTGCACTCAGTGACGACGACGGCAAGTGGCGGCGGCGGTCCAGATCCGGCGGGGCGGCCTCAAGGACGGCCGGATCTGGCCACCGGCTTCGACGGCAGGCGACGGGGGGCGGCCAGATCTAGCGTGGGCTGTGGTGGTGGGCCGGCGGTTCGATGGTGGCGACTCAACGATGGTTGCTCGACGACGGCGATTCAACGACGACAACTTGGACGGTGGGTGACGAGTGGCGGCTGGCGACAACGGCACGACTAGCTCAGCGACGACAGCCAGAGAGGTATATAGAAGAAGCACAAATACCCCTTCTGTGTTGTCACAGTGGGTACCAAATCTGGTACCCGGGTACCGGGTCCGATACCCTAACGTATGAAAAATCTGATATCCTGAGTAAAAAAAATCTGATACCCTATGTATCGAAAAAAAATCTGATGCAGACACGGGTTGTTGGTTTGCCATTCTGGCCGAGTATGTATATCAGTATATATACTAGCGCCAAGATACTCTGAAACAGGGTATACATAGATAGCCAGGCTTCACTAGTACCAAAGTTTGCACTTGTAACACCGAACCTCCCTTCGCTATGCTATCACCGGCACTTGTGTTCATCTTACTAGTAGTTTTCCTCTTTGCAGATGGCCTTTGCCTTCTCGCCGTCAACGGCGAGGAGCAGCAGCCGCCGCCGGCAGATGCCTGCCTCAAAAAATGCGGCAAAGTCGAGATACCATACCCGTTTGGCATCGGGAGCAAGTGCGCCATGAAAGGCTTCGCTCTCACTTGCAACCGAACTCGCAAAGGGACGTACAAGCCCTACGCCTTCAACGTGGAGGTGCTCAGCATCTCCCTGAACGATGGCACGGCCAGGATGAGAATGAGCATCTCCTCCTACTGCTACAACAACTCTATCGGCAACATGAATATGCCGGATGACTGGCAACTAGACTTCACCGACACACCCTACAGGTTCTCCAGCACCGAGAACAAGTTCACGGTCGTCGGTTGCGACACATGCGTGTTCATCAACGGCGACGGAATCACGAAGAACTACACGAGCGGCTGTGTGTCCATGTGCCAGAGACCGTCGGACATGACCAACGGCTCGTGCGCCGGAATCGGTTGCTGCCAGACGGCCATACCGGAGGACTTGGCTTATTACAACACGGGGTTCTCCGAGAACTACAACACCACAGCTATCTGGAACTTCAGTCGCTGCAGCTACGCGGTGCTGATGGAAGCCAAGTCGTTCAGCTTCAGCAGCACCTACGTGACGACGTCGGAGTTTTATGATAGGAATCACAAGCAGGTGCCCATCGTGATCGATTGGGCAATCCGAAGTGATAGGAGGAGACCTGCAGGGCTGCGAAGCGAGTTGCCTCATCCTACGCATGCCGCAGCAGTAACAGCGAGTGCATCGACTCCAAGAACGGGCCAGGATACCTGTGCAACTGCACTCGAGGATTCCACGGGAACCCGTATCTTTCCGGCGGATGCACAGGTTCATCTCATTATCCCCCTTCTGAAATTAAAATATTGATCATGTTCACCTTTTGGAAAATTTGATTCATTTATCCTAGCTCCCGTTGAATTTCAGATGTTGACGAGTGCGCGCAAGACCCAAATCCATGCTCCGCAACAAATGGAATTTGTCGAAATACCGAAGGACATTTTCAGTGTGTGTGCCCACAACGAATGCATCTGAACAATCGTGGAGTTTGTGTGCAGAAGCAAAGACTAGCGCTCTGGGCGATTCTAATCATCGGTAGGCCTCTTCCTTTGTCCTTAATTTCTTTGATTATGTGGAATAGTCTTGTATAGTACAGAGCTTTTTCATGGAATCTTTGAAGGGTTTTTTGTGGAATTTTCCTTTGAAACACTATAGGATACAGTGAAGTCTTTAATTTTTTTTAGGTCCTTCATTTCCTCTGCCTTTCAAAGTCAAACACCCGTGTCTCCATCCTTTGAAAAGTCCAACAGACCAAGACAAACAAACCTTTCATAGTCCATAGTAAGGCCAAATCTTTCATAGACCAAGACAAGACATTATATAGTGGAATAAGTTCACTTTGGGTTCCTCATCCTGACACAAAGTTTCATAATCATCCCTCAATCATAATACCAGAAATCTTAGACCCCAAACTCGTCAAAACCATGCAAAAGTGTTCCCTCGATAATATATGAGGGTGGTTTTTGCTGACCTGCAATCCTAGTCAGTTGAAAAAATATGGGCCCACCTATCAGTAAATAGAAAAAAATCTCCAATCTCTCTCCTCTATTTCCCCCCCTCTACGCCGACGGCTAAGCGGCAGCGGCGGGAGGTTCAGGCGAGGAGGCCGCCATCCCGAGGCGAGACGGGGAGGAGCCGGCAAAGGAATGGCCTGACGGCTTGGGGGAGAAACAGGGAGAAGCCAGCGTAGGAGTGGGCCGGCGCCCAAGGGCCGAGACGGGGCGGAGCCGACGAAGGAGGTGGCCGGCAACCCCGGAGCCAGAGTGCCACTGTCGTCCTTGGATTTCTCTGGTCCACCTTCCTTGCCAAGCTCAATAGCACCGCCGTTCTCCCGTCTCGCCGGTCTCCTTCTCCGCTCCCACTCCCGTCGTTGTTGTGATCTGGTCGCCGTGTCGGTGTTGCGCCGTTGCTGCAGACACAGTTGTGGGGCGACGACAGCGGACACGGGCCGACAAGGTGGCAGCGGCGTGACAAGGTAGGGAGGACGGTGGCACAACGAGGTCGGCAGGGCCTCGCTCGGCTAGAGGGAGGCCTCCTTGCCCTCCTCAAGCTGATGACGGCTGGGGGACATTGAGCGATAACGGCGGCCCGGGGTGCAGGGCAGTGTCAGCGGCGGACGTGGGGAGGCAACGACGGTGGCCGCTAACGCAGCGAGGCGACAGCTGCGAGCGCAGGCGCGGGGCAATGACGGCGGGGACGGGGACGGTAACAGAGACGGCGACCACTGACGTAAGGCAGCGACAGCAGCGAGGACGGTAGCAGCGACCATAGTACTAGACTACGGTTGTTGAGGCCGCAATTGCAGTATTGGGGCGTCTCTACTACCGCAACGATGTTGTGTTGGAAATATTGCGAAGGGAACTTTGCAACCACAGCGTGCAAAATTTTAATGAGTTCAGGGTCTAACATTTATGGCATTGAGGTTGAGGTATAATTTTGAAACTCGCTGTCAAGATGAGGGATCCAAAGTGAACTTATTCCTTATATAGTCAAATCTTACATTACTCATATTCCATATAGGTCTTCGCCCATCTCGTGAATGGGCCAAGAAGATGGCCTGCTGGGTTGTATTGTACACCACCTAAACAAATCCAATGTGTAGAATCATATATAGACTACCCAAGAAATAGTTAACTCCTAATACAATACATATGGTCTCACTTTTCTTTTTTTAAGATAATAGATGACCTAGCCTTTACTTTAGAGAAGCTACATCACTTATATTACATAGTTAAAAGTTTACATCTCCACTAACACAAAGGTTTAAAACATCAAGCCACAAATCCACAAAGCAAATAAAAGGAAAAAAGAGCATAGTGCGCAAAAAACGTGCATACCCAAAATCTCCAACTTCCGGCATACAACAGAAATGCATTCCTTGTCTTCGCATAACCACAGCCAGTACGTTACCCTGAATAGTAGTTTCAAATATGATTTAGTGGGGATTTCTCAAAAACCACTTCATTTCTAGTTAACCATAAAAGCAAATTACAGATGCTCCTACTAACATCAAGTTTTTATCCTATGATTTCATGCCAAACACCCAATTTCCTTCCATATCATGAAAACTAATTGATATTCTCAAACCAAAAGACATGTGTACAATTCGCCAAATAAATTTAGCATAATTGCGATCAAAGAAAAGATGTTGGATAGTTTCATTATGCATACAAATACAACACTTTAAACTACTATCCCAATTCCTTTTAGCTAAGTTATCTTTTGTCAAAACCACACCCTTGAACAAGTACCATAAGAACACTTTTCTCTTAAGGGGTAATTTTGGCTTCCAAATGCCTTTATTCCTATTTGTATAATCATTATTAACTAAAGCAGAATATATAAAATAAACAGAAAATTGACCAACTTGATGCAGATTTCATCTAAACAGTCAGGATCATTATTCAATGTCACATGAAGAATCCGTGCAACTAAATTATACCAGTACTCGAATGTTATTTGATCTACAGAAAGATACATTAAGTGGAATATAGTAGACATAATAGTTACAATGGAAGCACTCTTTTCTCGAACAATATTAAATAGCAAAGGAAATTGCATTTTGAAAGGTCTATCTCCAATCCATGTATCCTCCTAAAATATAACTTGTGTACCATTATTCACCTTAAATGATTCGAAAGCTAGAAAAGAATCATTCACTTTCATGAGCCTTGACACAAAATGGGAATCACCAGGTTTCTTGGTGCCACCTATTATTGTTTGATTCACAATGTATTAACACCTTAATAAAGTTTGTCAAACACCATCTCCATTTTCCAGTTTAAAAATCCATTTACTCAGAAGGCAACTATTTTGAACATCGAATTTTCTTATGACTTACCATTTTTTTCAAAAGAAACAAGATATGTAAAAAACCATTTTCTGAAGAACACGTTTTGGGATCTTCAAAAATGAAGCCATAAACATTACTAAACTCGACAGAACAGAGTTAATCAAAACCAACCTCCCTCCCACCGATAACAATTTACCGTTCCAAATACTAAGCTTCTTTTCATCCTTTCCTCAATATGCCTCCAATCAGAATTACTTAATTTCCTAAAATGCATTGGAATACCTTAGGTACCTCATGGGAAAAGTACCCACCTTACATCCAAACAAATTAGAATAAAATTTTTCATCCTCTTTTGCTTCACCAAAACAGAAAATCTCACTTTTCTGAAAGTTTATTTTAAGACCAGGCAATTGAGCATAAACATTAAGAATTAGCTTCATATTTTTTCTCTTTATCAATATCATGATTCATAAAAATTAATGTATCATCAGCATATTGTAAAATAGACAACCTATCATCAATAAGATGCAGAATTACTCCAACAATATGCTCATCTTCCTTTGCCCGTTTAATTAAATAGCAAGCATTTCAACTACTATATTAAAAAAATAGGAGAAAGAGGGTCACCCTGTCGCAACCCCTTTATTATCTGGAAATTTGGTCCTACTTGATCATTAACTTTGATGCCAATATGACGCCCTTGAATCATATGGTCTCACTTTTCTATGTAATGGAATGCATTATCTCTCTTTGTTATTCTGTATAATATATATCTGGCAGCTCCTCCCCTACTGTTTCCCATCATGAATCATGTTGGCTCCCCCGCTCCCCGCATGCCTTGACCACTGCTCCTAAAAAGTTTCCCAATCACATGCACGAGATGAACGGAAGCACCACGTCCTCTCCTGGTGTCGACTCACCTTCGTATTGTTGCTCCTGCCCCTCCTCCCAGAGTGGCGAGGGCAGGAGATTGAGTCATTGAGGTAGGCAGGGGGGATGGGGTAAGGACAAGGATGGAAGGTGGGGTAGATAGAGGAAGATACCTCCTCATGGAAAGTTTTCTGAGTCTATCTCTCACCTCAAATTACTGTGTTTTTCCAACGGTCCAAATAACTGCTCATTCCTGTATTTTTCCCATGTTTTCTAATCTTCTGTTTTATACTTGAATTCCTGTGAAAATCTTGTGTTCTCATATTCCTCCATTTTCACAATCCTACGCTTCAAAGGGGGCATGAGGTTCTTAGTGGCTTTGTAGAGAACAAGCGTGCATGGGGGCATTTATTAGCATGGCTAATGGAAGGAAAGATGCATGGCTTGTGATTGACCACCACTGAGAAAAGGGAGGTGGTCATGATACATACAGGCACCAAAGATGATACCTACAATGCCTATACATAGTATCCACATCGACCAAACATGATACCATACCACAACCACTTGATATCACATATAATACATACATGAGTCATGCATGTACTTATGGTTATCATCCAAATGCACTAGATATCATGCATAGATACCATACATGGCTACTTGGGTACAAGATATGATACCCAATTGGCCATAGATACTTGAAATTGTACATATGGCATATCATGTTTGATATTTATGATCCATGAAGAACTATTATTTGGGAAAGTCTATTTTACCCCTAAACTCTTGTGTTTGTGTAAATGCAACCCTTAACTTCAAACCTAGCCCCACCCCAAGTGGTTTTAATTAACCTGGTTTTCATTCACGCGGCATTGACATGTCAGTTCAGCCAGACCGAAAAAAGGAGGACGAAGAGGCATGAGATGGGCATCGCAGGGGTCAATCCGGTAAGCTTCGGCTTTCTTGCTCTTCCTTGACTATCTATCCAATCTCGGGTCTCCGGTCGCCACCGCCTGGTGGATGCACGACGACTTCACAACTCGGTGTTGGGGGTGCTCTAGCTAGCTCTTGGAAGCCTCGTGTCGTTGTTCAAAGAGGTGGGGACAGAGGGGGAAGCCGATCGAGCACACCGACACATAAAAGAGGACGGCACGACAGTCCCAAGGAGAGCTCAAGGCCTTGTTAGTGAGATCTCCGCAGAGAGCCTTCCCCTTCCTCGTATTTGAAGGTGGCCCCCTCCTTCTCTGCCCATAGATTTGCTATGGTAGCGCCACCCCTCATGTATGAACACCTGACTTGACTTCTAGCCCTCCATGGTGGACCTCGCCTGTCTCGTAGTAAACATTGTTGCCTCCTTCTCCAGCCACAACATTGTCATCATAGCTGGGCCGCGATGCCTCCAACTAGCTCGAGCTCCATGAGGCGGCTGCGATGGCTAGTGGATTAGGTTGATATGGACGACCTTCGCAAGACGTACTCGAATGATACCGTAACTCCTTCACGAATACTCCAGGCGATGCTAGTGTCTGTTATGAGGCCAGTTGCTATTTTTAGGGGTATGGTAAATTATATGTAAAATATCACATACCTGAGTAGACACATGCTAGATGTATCTATGGATTAGTATGATTAATTTAAAAATTAATCATGCTAATTGCCTTGGTTAACGTGTGCTAACTAGCTTGTCGTAGATGATTTTCTTAGATGCCATCGCCACCTCCAGGTGTGTTGTCATGAGCAAGCATTGGCTCCTGATTTGAGTAGTCAAATTCGTAGACGATTCAGAGCTTCTCGTATGGTATCATGGAGCTTGTGGTAATGTCAAACATTAGTTCGGTACTACCTCCGTCCCATAATATAGCAAGTGTTAGCTTTTGCATGGATATTAAGATGATGGGTAAAAAGACTTGGTTGTCTTCTTGGGATGGGTGAATATAGGCCTAGACTACTCACTAGCTATAATAAAGACAACAAATAGTAGGGGCAATGTGGGTAGTTTAGTGTGAAAAGTCACCTTTTATTGTCCAATGTTTCTATATTTTGGGACAAAATTGAATCGTAAAACTTGCTATATTTTGGGACAGAGGGAGCAGTAGTTATGTTGAATTATCGTGATCCGCAACAACGGTTTCTTGGGGGGGGGGGGCAACGCACTTGATGGTGACGGCTTCTTCGAGATTTGTGATTGCTGATGATTTCTCCAATCTAAAGGTGATTTAACTTTTGTCGAGTCGTATCTCCCGATCTAAAGTCATCGTAATATCCCTTCTCGAAAGACTTGTAACAGTATTGTTGTATTGAATGATGTTGGTTCCAATCTAGTACAAGTCAACTTCCAGTCGGGTAGTATCTCACGATCAGAAATTGCATTATCTGACCTAGTCGAATAATCATCTGATTTACATCATCTTGGGTAAGTCTTAGGAATATCAAGTTACCCTACTTGGCGCACCAATTGTCAATTAGTGACAAATAAAATACAAGATTCGTCTGACCAAAGGATGTTGGTACCAAGACACGCGAAAACTCGCAACAAACTCAGAAGGGAGACATATTCTATTTTTATACAGGTTTAGGCCGGTTTTTCCTTCATCAATAGATAAGGCTTGTTGCCGTATACAGAACGAAACAGGGAGCTGATTTAGCCTATCGACTAAGGGGATTACCTAATGAGCATGTATAGCATGGCGTGTATAACATGGCGTGTATAATATGACAGGTATGTGTTGTCGAAGGCTAGTCGGTGGGAGCTGTAGTATCCCAGACTTCATCGTATCTTGGCGATGATAGTGTATTGGGGCTTATCATACTAGACCTATTAGGATCTACTAAACTGACCTTTGTTCGCCTATTATCTTGGTGTTTCCTCTCCTCCTCTAGGTTGTCTTGTATCTATACCCACAAGGGCAGTGTCCTACACGAATTCATGTAGTTCGAGAAGGAAAGTACAGAGTTAGGAAATAAATCATCTTCCTATTATTTGAGTCATACCTTGTATATAGCAGGGTTTCTTTGTCATAATCTGTATCATACCATAATTACATGAAAAACCTCATTGTATATGTAAATGTATCCATGATACACGATTACCGTATACACATCTCTACAAGATACACTATTCCGACCACTATGGCACAAAGAATCTCCTAGCATACTGAACTCTGGACAACAACACTTTCAAAAATAAAGGAGGAAGGTAGAGCTTGGGTGCTTGTGGGAGCAAAGATGCTATGGCAACTTATTTCTTGGCTTTTGTATAGTCCTCCTTTACGCTGTACATAACTTTTGCCCTTCTATTAAATGAAATGGGCACGTCCAGGTCCCGATTCGTAACAGTAAATAAAAATAGAAGCATCCTTCATAACCCTATATAACCAGCAAAACTCACATCCAACACAACCTCTTCTTTTGAACTGCATATAGTCGACTAAATTAAATCTTTATAGACTACCCAAAAGTTCATTCTTCAATGGCACAAGTCCTTGAATATGATTAAGTTTAAATTTGTCGAGATGTTTCTTACTATTATATGTTACATCTTCTCTCCTCTGCAGGTATTAGCACTGGAATATTTATTATTGCTATTATCTCTTTCTTATATGCAATTCGTGAAAGAAGGAAAATCGCCAACATGAAAAAGAGTCATTTTCAACAGCATGGAGGTTTCTTACTCCTTGAAGATATGAAGTCAAAGCAGGGTATAACATTTAAGATATTCAGTGCAGAAGAAATGGAACAAGCAACACAAAATTTTGATAAAGGCCAAATTCTTGGTCATGGAGGTCAAGGTACTGTCTATAAAGGAATTCTGAAAGACAAGCGCAATGTTGCGATAAAAAGATGTAAGCTGATCAATGAGAGGCAAAAGAAAGAATTTGGTAAAGAAATGCTAATTCTTTCACAGATAAACCACAAAAATATTGTGAAACTACTTGGTTGTTGCCTAGAGGTTGAAGTTCCCATGCTAGTTTATGAATTTATCCAACGAGGAACTCTTTTCCAACTTATCCATGGCACCACAAAGGGATTGCGCACATACGTTCCACTTGGGGTTCGTCTTAAGATTGTCCAAGAGGCAGCCGAAGCTCTCGCTTACCTTCATTTGTCGGCATCTCCACCTATACTCCATGGTGATGTGAAATCTTCCAACATCCTACTTGATGTCCAATATTCCGCCAAAGTATCAGATTTTGGAGCTTCAACATTGGCACCAGTGGACAAAGCCCAGCTCGTCACTCTAGTCCAGAGAACTTTCGGCTATTTAGATCCTGAATATATGCAGACATGTCAACTTACTGACAAGAGTGACGTCTACAGTTTAGGTGTAGTCATTGTGGAGGTTATCACCGGCAAAAATGTATGCTGTCTAGATTCTCTTGAAGAGGATAGAACTCTATCATCAATGTTTATATCTATCATGCAACAAGGCAAGCTTGAAACCATCTTGGATGATCAAATTAAGGATGGAGAGAATGTTGAGTTGTTAGGCGAGGTGGCTAAGTTGGCCATGGAGTGCTTAGACATGAGAAGCGAGCATAGGCCATCGATGGACGAGGTTGCAAGAGAAATTGGCAGGTTGACCATGTCGTTACAGCCCCAGTGCATGCAGCCGCTGAATGTTCCAGACGAGAAGGACTGGTTGCTTGGTGAATCTTCTACAACGAAGACAGGCACTGAAATGAGCTCACGTAATTACAGTACTATGGAAATGGAGGCCGTGGCAAGCATTGCACATGGTCGTTGAAAAATGAAACTTCAACCACTAGTAATGTTGTTGTTTTTTTATATTTTCAACATTCACAAAACAGGACGGAAGTATATGCACAGGTGTGTCCATCCTAATTAATGTTTTATGAAATCTAGTTATGCTACAGATGTGCATATGTAAATTAAATGAGTGCCTGATTTTAAGTACTCTTTGATCCTGTGTTTTAACCTCGTGCATGGTCTTATTGTCTGAGTAACACTGGAAGTCTGGAACACATTGATTCCGAAGTAAATTTAGTCAAACCTGCATTCCAGAGTGTTAGGAATAGCGGATCTCTAACACAGAGAAACAGTTTTATCAATAAGTTTCGCTGCAAGCTCAAATTAATGTCTCTGGTGCATAACCTGCGCAAGTTAATTACTCGGAAATATTTATTCTGATGCAATAGAGTACTAGCATATATACGAGTTGTAACTGTTTTACCATTTAGATCTTTGAAACTTCTAATTCAATTATGCTCTGTAAAACCCATTGAATCAACCTAATTAATCCCCTCCACCGTAACAACAATCCATCTCCTGTATAAATCCGAGCACTTCCATGCCTCGATCTCACACAGCGCAAGAAAACTTATAAACACAAAGTGGTAGCTGACTAGCAGCTGAGCAAGCTCAACAATGGCCGCCAAAATCATCACGCTCGCCGTCGTCTCCTCTTTCCTCCTCCTCGCGCCCGCCATTACGGCGATATCGATCTCCGGCGGTGGAAACGGCGGCGGCGGCATTACTGGTGGCGCCACGGGCACGAGCGTCCCCGACGACGCGCCGCCCTTCGTCTTCTCCGGCGCCGCGGCGGCGAGGTGCTGGAACGCGGTGCTCCGGGCGGAGATCTGCGCCGGCGACATCCTCCGCTCCGTGGCGTCGTTCCTGCTGCACCTGCACGACGGCGGCGAGGCCCAGCTGCACCCGTGGGGTGCCGCCGTCCATGTCGGCGCGCCCTGCTGCGGCGTGCTCCAGGCCGTAGGTGACAGGTGCTTCCGCGACCTGCTCGCCGACTTCCCGTTCCACCCGCTCTATGCTCCCTTCATCAACCATGTGTGCGGCGGCGGCCTCCCCGTCGGTGACCGCGAGTGATCGCTAGAGAGGCACCCCGCCGTCGTCGGAGAAGAGGCGTCTAATAATATTAGAGGATTTTCAGTTAAACCACTGTTGCAGTGCTAATTAGATATGATCATTCGCTAATTTCTTCTTCCCTGACATGTAACACGGCAGGAATTTTTTTTCCCTCCTTTTTAAACATTTGTTTCGCAATAACAATACAATTGGGCTTTTTTGGAATAATCAAGGCCCATCAAAACATGGTCGGACGAGGAATGCATGGTGGGGCTTCGTTAAGTGGACCGTAAGTGTTTTCGGTATGGGCCTTCCCTTTGCAGCCCGAGATTCTAATTTCACAGTAGCCGTCAAGTCTGCAGATTGCAGATTTCAGTGTTCAGGCGTAGTACTACAATTCCTGCCAAACAAAAAAAAAAAAAAAACAGAGAGAGAGAGAGAAGAAAAGAAAAGGTCTCTTCGTTCAACAGTGTAATCTGCTCGTGTTCGTGCTTGTGCACGGAAAGATTCCATGATTCCATATCTCATGTCAGAGTCAGAGTGGCTACTGTTCCTTCGCCATACTCTCCCTATGTAGATGTTGTTACTGCGGTGAACCGATCGTATATTCATATCGTATCCGGAGCTCCTTGTCGCGAGCATGGTGTAAAAAACTGCTGCTACCATCATCTGATCGTCATCTTCAGCAGCAGAAGCAGCGGAAGAACATGGCAGACAAAGTGAACACTGTTCCAAGGCTCAGAAATAGGCGGCTCCATCTTCTAATTTTGGCCAATCATGTAATAGTGGTAGTCTTCTTGCAATAATTGCCAAAAGAGAAACCAAAGTGCTCGCCAACCTATCACGGAGATGGAAAATGCCCATCAGTGTGGTGGTGGCTAGCTGGTGGTGCATCAACGTAGACTGTCCGGGTAATTTTCGCCGCGAAATTGTGCTGCCAACTTTCTTGTGGTTGATCTATACGCAGATCTTGCTTTTGATATGAGGTTTATGAGTTGCTTCCGCTGTCAAATCGCGTACTAAAAGGGAAGGCGGAAACGGTGAGTATCTGCAATTAATTTGATGGAGATGCATGGTAGGTTTTAATCTGTGGTCATGCAGGAGGATTGGTGACAGCGGCGACACGCAAATGCGAGAGCTGTAAACGTAGCGCATGTGTGGCGCATGTGTCTTCTACGTGCCGCCGTGCCGGCGACAATTGGCCACGGCCGTACGTACTCGGCGCCGGCTCTGCCAACCTACCATCGAATGTGTAGTGCTCTTTTAACTCTTTCAAGCTATCAACGAGTTGGTCTGGGTAATTAATCAGGATCCTTGGCACTAGAGATTATCTTTTGCTGTTACATAGGATTACACTAACATTTTGGTGATCAAGTTATATTAGGGGCTGGCCGGCGGAGATCGGTGCAGCTAGCTGCTTCTGCTTATTCAAACCGGTTGTAGCCTCTACTGCTGGCCTGCTACAACACGCAGTTGCAGCAGCACTTTCGATTATGCCCTTAGTAGTCTCGATTAACAAGTATCGTTCCTAATCTAATGTAACATTCATAGAATTATTTTAAGAAAAATTTTACAGTCCTGCAATACCTAGCGGTACTAAATGTGAGCCGTTCGATCGGACAGATCGAACGGCTCAGATTAGATCGGTACCGCCAGTACCAATCCCATCCAAGCGCGGTACCACGTTAAGAAAGAGATGTGGAAGGGCAATTGGGTAAATTCGCATTTCGATCAGTCGTTGATGACCAGGCATCGAATTCCGACCGAACAATTCTCTTGATCGGAATAGGGAAGAAACCCTAGCATCGTTCGCCTTCCACCGTTGAGTCAACCGGCGGCGCGAAGAACTAACACTGCAGCGGCTTACTCGGCGGTGCCGCAGACTCTGATCGCCATCTACGACGACCCCCGCAGCATTGAAGAGAAATATGTGCCGGCCGGCTGGCGGTGGGTGGCTGGCAGCGTGCGGCGTGCGGAAAGCAGCGTTCGGCTTGCGCAGGGCGGAGTTCCGCGTGCGCCACGACCAAGCTCCTGGTGGCGGCGCAATGGGGATTAGAGTCCTCTACCAATCTAACTCCTTCGCTGGAATAGGGAATTTCATCTTCCCATCGTGCCCCTTTGTAAATGGACGGTCAGATTAGACTTAGTACTACCTGGTACTTAGTACCTAGCGGTACAAAAAGGAGGACCAAAAGAAAACTCTTATTTTAAATATATAGCGAAATATACATTTTATTACGAACAGCCACGTACTCATGCCTTGCAAGACTTTAGATGCCTGTTTGAAGATGTACATATTCATCATTAATGTGATAGTAACACGAGGCCAAGTGCATACAGAAGCCTAAAGTTCCATATAAAAGCCTGTTTGGAGTAGATTTCAAGTTAATTATCTGCAGAGTATTGATTAGCCAAACGGCTATGGAGTGACTTTAGTTTTATTCGACAATTTTGTACGGCCTTTTTCACAATTTTGTCCACAATAGAATTAGTTTTCTCCTTTTATGTTTTCTTATAAATTTCACCTTGCGGCTCTTGAATTAAGCATATGGAATTTAACCAAGGTGAATTAATTGCACTTTATAGATGTATAAAAATAATAACGAATCATGCATATTGTCGGAGTGTAAACTCCTCCACTGGGGATTCGTGGAACCCCTTTTGTCCGGCCCAGGGGTATGGGTGGATCCGAGTACTGTAATTGCGTGAGGAAGTCAGAGAAACCCGATCCTGGGTGAGAATGGAGACAAGGGTTTATACAGGTTTGGGCCGCAGGATGTGTAATACCCTACTCCTGTTGTGTGTCTAATATTGTGGGAGGAAAGTTCTTGTTTACAAGTGTCAGTGTTTTTCCTTCTAAGTATCGTCCCCTTCTACTGTGAGCCTGGGTCTTCTTTTATACTCAAGGGAACACCACAACAGTTTTCTCTCTCTCTTCCTTTCCTTGGACGTTAAGAGCCGATTACTCCATGCCGACATCGCAGGCACGCCAGCACGCACTTTCCTTATCCGCCGCGTAATCTGGGATCAGGAGTGGATTTGGTAGGGCAGGTGCTACAGGCGTTGTGGGGTCTTGTCGCTTTTTTCCTTGCCGGAGCTGGTAGGCCGTAGGGCAGGTTGATTGTAAGGGTTGAAGAAAACCTCGCCCTCC
Organism: Leersia perrieri; assembly: GCA_000325765.3. Classification (NCBI taxonomy): domain Eukaryota; kingdom Viridiplantae; phylum Streptophyta; class Magnoliopsida; order Poales; family Poaceae; genus Leersia; species Leersia perrieri. The sequence continues at coordinate 14,988,381 of CM002486.1, forward strand.
TCCTCCACGCTACTCTCCGTCGCATTAAATGCGATGGAGACGGGGCAGAGGGGGTGTCCTGTCGCAGGCGACCGCACGGTTACCCACGACTGCCACGGCCGTCCACGCCTCCTCCCCTCGGTCAGAGGAAAGGAGTGATGATGAGGGATGGCAGCACCGTTTCACATCGCCATTAATACGGTGAGGCCGTGCCAGCCCTCATGAATGCGGTAGTTGGGAGCGCATCGCCGCTCCCTTCCGCGCGTTTTCTAAGGGGCGAACTGGTGCGGGTCATTAACAGACCCCCCGGGTGCTCCCCCGGGGTGGTCTGCCTCCTCCCGGAGGGGGACCCGGGGTTCACCCGGGCCACTCCCCCGGGTCTAATATTTTTTGTTACTTTGCTTATGTGGGCCCAAGGCGCTTTATATCACTACCACGTGGTACCCCCGAGCCCATATCACTAACAATAGCCCCCGGCGTTGACCGGGAACTGCCTCCGGGCAAGGCGGGGTTAACGCCATGACACTTGGCTGATGGGGCCCGGGCCCTCTTGTTGGTGGGAAGATGACGGGCCGCAGTTACCGCCACGCGCTTTATCCGTTTACATCGTCTTGGGAGGCCAAACGCCGCCTGCGACGGTGCGGACCTCCCAAGGAAATTGGAACGGCGCGTGAGTGGCGGGCCCGCTCCGTGAATCGTGCAAGCGTGCGCTTGCTGACAGCAACTCGCGACCAAGGAGGCGCCTCGATCGTGCGGCAGCCGAAGACGAGGAGACGCTCCGCCTTTATCAGGCGCCGAGGCAGACCGAGGAAAAAACTCTCTCCACTTTCCTTCATTCTCCCCACGAGCGCTCTCTCCAAGTCCTCTTGCTTCCGCCTTCGTTTCCAACCGCCGTCGGTGACCATGGCTCGCGACTCGCCATTGATGCCGGGGAGTGTGCTCCCCAAATCCAAGATCCGCAAGTGGGAGGAGGTTGAAGCCCTCAACCGGCTGTTGCCGGGAGGAGTCGACCGTGGCCATGACGCGGCGACGGCACCAATGGCACCAGGGCGGATGGTGTTCTTCCGCTCGTACGCGCTGTGCCGTCCGCTTCTTCCTTCCTCTTGGAGGTGCTGGATTTCTACAACATCCAGCGGCTCCACCTTACTCCGTACGCCGTCTTCTACCTCGCCATCTTCGCCTACACATGTGAGATGTTCATCGGCGTAATGTCGACGGTGACTCTCTTCAGGCAATTCTTCTCCTTGTCTCGGCCTACTCCTGCGCCGGCGATTGGGCCGGTGGCCATCACGCCGCGTTCTGACAAGGGGTGTCGCTTCATCGCCATCTACGCCCGCAGCCATTGGGAGGACTGGCGGGCGGATTGGTTTTACACCACCGGCGGTGATCATCCGCGCTTGGGGCTCTCGTCCGGGCTGCCGGTCACCTAGGAGAACTGGGTTGAGTGGCCACGCATTGTGCGCGAGTTTGACGGAGTGATGGAGCGGCTCGACCACCTGCGCCGGGCCGGCCTTTCGAGCCACGCCGTCTTCCGCGACTTCATGTCACGACAGATCTCGCCGCTGCAGGCGCGAGAGCGGCCCGCGTGGCTTTACTCCGGTGTCACCGATGGCACGCGCACGTTCGTGGGGGCGGAGCACGACATGGACGCGAACGCTCTCGGGTTAGTGATCTCGCGCACCCTGGGGGTAGTCGACGAGACGCTCACCCTGATGCCCCT
>CM002486.1:15007306-15022430 GCA_000325765.3 Leersia perrieri
CTTGTGCGCTACGCGGATTTTCCGGTAGCCCCCTCCGGCGGCGGCGAGGCAGAGAGGGGGGAGGTATTTGGCGGCGGCGCTAGGATTTGCCGCCGCCCGAGTCGCCCGAAGCGGTGGGCGACCCGGGGGCCCTCCCTCAGAAGCTAGAGATTGTAAGAACAACTGTTGAGTATCTGTCTCGACTTTTTTAGCTACGGAGCCTTATAATATAGATAATAGAGGACATGGATTTTATGAGAGTAGTTGTGGCTGATAGAAGCCAGCTCAGACAAGTCTAGAGACTCAATAGCTACGTAACCCAAATAGAAGCTAATAGCTTTTTACCAGTGGTGGAACCAGGAGTAGGGCAGCTACTCCTAGGATTAAAATTACACCTATAAATTTGAAAAATATAGTGAGAAATTTTAAAAATATATAAAATACACAATCTCATCCCTACCCATGAGAAATTTGTGGTTCCGCCCCTGCTTTTTACTTGGGTAGTTTCTGATAACCTCTTGAAATCTCATGTACCATCAAATAATTTAAATTTTCACTTTATGTTCAGAGACAATGTAGTTACATAATCCATAACAAACTAGCCAGAAACTCGATAACCCTTAGGACATAGAGGTCAGAAGTTGAGCAAACTCCAACTTGGAATCAAGATTCTCACTACTTTTCTGAATCTCCTGCTATTATATTTTGACCTGGCTGAGCTTAGCGGAGCCAATCCGTGGAGCCGCGCAGGAAGAGGAAAAGTCCACAGTACCACCTCTTATCTCCCTATCCAAAATTACACCAAGGCCCCTAATATCTCGGCGAAATCCTCTCCCACTCCTCCGACCTCTCGCCTCTATAAAACCCCTCTCCTCCCCATCCAACCTCCTCCTCCTCAAAGGGATCGATCAGTCAGTCACTCGCCACCATCCAACAAGAAGGGCAAGAACGACGTCGAGGTCACCGTCGACGCCGCCGCCGCCACTGCGCATACGTCTGGTAAAACGTACACACACACACGGGCACGGACCCAATCGCACGAACGAACGAACATGGGGCTTCTTGACCAGCTCTGGGACGAGACGGTGGCCGGCCCGCGCCCGGACTCCGGCCTCTGCAAGCTCCGCAAGTACTCTTCCTTTTCTCCCTCCTCCGCCGCTGCAGTGACGGCGGATGCGCCGGCCACGGTGACGCGCAGCATCACCATCGTCCGCCCGCCGTCGCTCTCCGTCGACCCGTCCTCGCGCGGCGGCGGCGAGTACAGCTCCTCCGTTCCGTCGTCCCCGGCCAGCAGCGCGCCGGACTCCCCGTTCGCATCAGGATCAGGTTGGGTTTCATTTCTTGGCCTCGCTGTCTCTCTCTGTGTATCCCGAAGAAAAAAATCGTATCTTTTCTGCTTTTCTCTGTCAGGATTGGGGGGATTGGCGGGTAGTAGCCGCGTCGCACTGTGCAACTCTAGATCTGTGTAGTGGTTTGGGATTGGATTTGGATCCCGATGCGACAAGCCCATGGTTGCGTGTCAATCTGGTAGAGATTTCCATGAAAATGGGAGAGAGAAAATCATAAAAATTGTTGCTTTGTGCTTTATGTCTTGGGTGTGGTCGATGCCGTCCAGTGATCAGATCTACGGCAAACATTGCAAATTAGGCAACCATTTAACCATGGAGTTCATCCATTCTTGATTTGATGCCATCCGTTGAGTTTGATTAAGAAATGGTGGTTCGAGTGTTATGATCCAGTATTAGATTAACTAGTCTGATGGCACATGGTTAATAATAAATTCAGAAAGAAAGAAATGGGAACTGGTGAATAACTGAATATGCTTGACGTGTTTGTGAATTTTGATTCGGTGCAGCTAGTACGCCCAAGGGAGAAAGCTGGAGGAGGTTTCGCCGGAAACCCAAGACGGCCGCCGACGGCGCGCCGGAGGCCGCCACCGTCGGGCCGAGAAGCCCCACTGTCTACGACTGGTAAGCTTCTTCCTTCACAGTTCACTATCTGCAACTCTGCAAGTTTCTTGCTTGTTCATATCATATCTGAATAATCAGTTACGGAACAGTTTGCCATGGTTGACTCTGATCCAAACTTTTGGTTCCTGCTGTCTTTTCAGGGTGGTCATCAGTTCATTGGACCGATGAACTAGCACGATCAAGCGTGATGAAAGTTCTTAAAAAAAAAGAAATAATCAATCGAGCAAGAGGTTATGTATGACAAAGGAAGCTAGCTAACGTGCCTGAGGCTTCACGCGTGCGTTGTTTCATCTGTACCTGTTAACCTGTGTTCTGTGAATCTCTGTGTGTGAGGTTGTGAATTCCTCTGTGTTTGAGGTGATCCCCGCAACGTTTTTTATATGTAGCTACTAGCTAAGAGCATCTACACCGATAGATCACTCTGAAAATATGCAGTAGTAATAGTGTTAGTGGAGTCATAGGTGATCTAGCTAGAGAGATGCCATCCAGTCATCCTCATGGGGGGATGTAATGCCAGTGTTCGCTCTGTTTTTGTATCTTCCTCTGTAATTAAGCACTACTATGTAGTAAAAAAAAAAAATGCAAAGCATGCCTTTGCTGCTCTCTTTCTCGTGTAAATCTTATTCTACACGCAATGTTTCATGCTCTGTTGATACTGTTACGAATATATCTGGGAAGAGATAAATTCATTACTTGTGGACCAATCCGAATTAGTTAGAGATATATTAGGATTCAAATTCGGTTCTTATCTCTAGCCTCCTCTACCTATAAATAGAGAGGCAGAGGCAGGGGTGTTTTCATTGTACATATTGATTATTGATTAATAAAGAGAGAGAACAATACCCCTACATTAATGTCTATTGTGTTCATTGTTTTTCCTGTGGTGTGATTGTGCGATCTTCAACGTTGCCGTTCTACAGCAGATACTAGCTGGTGTTACAAGATTCTTCAATGTAATTGGGGTTCCATCTTGTCTTCATTGTAAATTGGGGTTCCAGTTTGTCTTCATCACTCAGTCTAAACTCTGAACAATCCATGGTTCTTTTTTGCTTTCTCTGGAGACCTGATCACCTGAAGACTTGAATCCATTGATTCCCAGGTGATACAGTCGTTCGGATCATCAGCCCGCACACCCTATTTCTGCTTCTCAACGTGCAATTCCATGCAACTGATTTGCTAGACAAAATAATATATACCAAAATCCCAACTGGACAAATGCCTTGGTGTGAAGTGAGGACTGTACAAGTACAATTGCTATACCACTTGCATAAAGAGACTCTACGATCTTATTGTATCGCTTGTGAGAATCCATCGGTCTCAAAAAAAAAAAACAGGAAAGAAAGCGAAGTTAGCTTTGTCATAGATCATATTCATAAGGTCAAAATCAAATCAATAGTTTCCTCCAAACAAAATGTTAAAAAACGAAACGGAGGGACGACGTCTGATCTGAAAGTGTCATATTATGTTACTTGTTCTTCAGAATTAGCAGTGGATAGGTTCGTAGGAACCTGATTAGCCACTCGACCAACCAGTTCAAAGAACAAATGATGGTACCCTCCATCCATAACAAACCAGGATGAGTTTAATTAACAAAAGCAACAGGATGAGGAGAACAAAAAAGGGACAGAATAAATTTGATGTGGCAAACTTGCAACCTGAGATGAGCTGGAGACTTGATCCCCTCATTAGCTTGGCATTATCTGCTTGAGAGACCACTGAATCCACGCTCGATTCCTTGTGCATCCATTTCTCTGCATCAATTGGCTTTTGGAACATTCCATGTGGAAGGTAGGCTCCTGTTGGTGGCTTGGTGCATGTTCATGGTTGCCAGAGTCTGAAGGAACGTTTGGTATAGGATCAGACTGAAGGCAAACCTGGCGTACCTTCCTGTCTCAACTCTCGCCTCGTGCCGTGTCTGTCTGTGTTGCCAAAGAACCTGTTGCTTGACATGTTTTCTCATTTCATCTGTACCTTCAGATATTTTAATTTAGGACAGGGGGCTTCTTCATCTCTTTGGTCATCAGTCGAAACGTTAATGTATCCAGCATGCTGCTTGCAGATTGTTTCAGCGGGGAAAAGATGAAGTGTTATTGTAGTGCTGAGCTAGTGAGGTCGTCAGTGGTGAGCAGGTTATGGATGGGGCAATGAAGGGTGGTTAGGATGCATGGCGTGAAGTTTGTTCGATTGCCGGTTGGAATCTACTATTCTCTAGTGTACCGTGCCGTGCTGGGAGCCTGTGGGATGATGTCAGTTTTGATCATGTTGTGCAGATTCAATCGTTGGGCGTCTTGCTTCAGGGAACTTCAGAATTCAGACTTTCAGAGAGAATTCAGACTTTCAGAAGCAAGCACTTCGTTTCTTCATGATATACAAAGAGTAAAGTGATATCGTAAGCATCAACGGGGACGTAGCTCATATGGTAGAGCGCTCGCTTCGCATGCGAGAGGCACGGGGTTCGATTCCCCGCGTCTCCAGCTTTGTCATTTTTGTCCTCCCAGTGGAGAATTTGTTGCATGCAGTTGTTCCTGCAGCTGAAGGAAATGCCCTCCAAGGACCCAAAATGAGCAGGCAAAACCTCTCACCATCTCATTTTACCATGCGACATGCAGATACAAATGTTGTAATAAAAAGAACAGTGATGTGCTATCCATGACCTTGTTGCCCAAACTTAGCAATGAACTCCATTTGCTGGCTGCCGTTGGGTGTTTTTTTCTTTTTGTCCCAGTTTTCTGCTTCTTGACTGAGTCGTTGAGGCCATTGACGTCAGAAATATACGAGTACATACTATGATATACGGACTCAGCTTTCGTGGGTACTCTCTCTTTTCCTAAATATTTGACACCGTTGACTTTTTGACACAACTTTGACCGCTCGTTTTATTTAAAAAATTTTGTGAAATATGTAAAGTTATATATGTTCTTAAAGTATATTTAATGATGAATCAAATGAGATAAAAAGAATTAATAATTACATAAATTTTTTGAATAAGACGAGCGGTCAAACGTGTATAAAAAAGTCAAAGCGTCATATATTTACGGATGGCTATGCTCGTCGCACGTCCCTAACTCCCTACTCCGTGACTTGGTCAGCCAAGCCGCGGTGCTCACCAGCTACGCTCAGGTCAATTGGCAAAAATTGAAAAATGGCAATAGGATGGCACGAACATCATCGCATCACGAGTTTGCCCTTGAGACCATGCGCGTGGAAACAAACCCGACGCGGGACAAGGCCTTTCTGGGACACGTGAGGCCGCGGCGAAAGCCCTAAACCCACCAAACCCGACGAGCATCCTCCGCAGGTTCCATATCTAACAGAACCCAAAACATCCGCGAGGCCCAGACCAACAACAACCTGCCCACCGCAGGGGCCGATTTGCCCACACGCACGCGCCAAACGCACGCACCACACCGACGCCCGGAGATCGGCAGATGGACATGCAGCCTGCGAGTTGGAGACTTGGAGGCTGGAGGCACATTGACTCGGCGGCTGAGCCAGGGGGCAGGGTGCTCCGTCGCGTCCACCCCGATCGGCGATCGAGGCCCAACTAGGCTACGGGCTACGGCAATCGAACAAGCGAAATCTTCGGGAGCCGGAGCAGGCACACGTTCACGTTCACTCGTAGGTTTTCGGAGACAGAGGCCCAACCAGGTTTTCGGTTAGCACCGCGAGCAGGTCCGTAATGAAACTGATAGGTTGACACGGAAGAAAATTATGTAGGATGCCAGTCCTTCCTTCATACGAAGGACTTGGCCTATATAGGTGACACCTGTCTTAGCACTATCTCGAAGAGCAGTCCCCTCCAACACCTAAGTGAACAATCTACTCCATGCCACTGAATTTGCATTGGTTCAACGATCTACCATTGACTCTGTCGAGTTCTATAATATACCATCGGTTTAGCAGTTTTCTCTACAATAAGCCATTGGATCCTATACATTCTTAATAAATACCCAAAATACCCTTTAAACACAAGATTGACTACTAATTTATCATGCTAGAAGATCAAGAAAATTATAAAAAATTTTACCTAACATCCTAACAAATTATTATAGTTTGTGGATATGTTTTAAGATTATTTTTAATATTTTAATTTTTGAAAAAATATTTTCTCGATCTTAAAACATACTTATAAACTATAATGATTCGTTAGGATACTAGGCAAAAATTTTCATAATTTTCTCGATCTTCTAACATGATAAATTAATAGTCAATCTTGTATGTCTAAAGGATATTTTGGATATTTATTAAAAATGCATAAAATCCGAGAGTATATTGTAGAGAAAACTGTTAAATCGAGGGTATATCTTAGAACTTGACAAAGTTAATGACAAATCGTTGAATCGATATAAACTCAGTGGCATAGAGTAGATTTAGAACTCGACAAAGTTAATGGCAGATCATTGAATGGATGCAAACTCAGTAGATTTTCTCATCATGTAAAGCAACGATGCACAACATCAAATTGCTTAGCAATTTCTATCATCCATCAACTCAAGCGAAGACCTCATCGTCTTCCTCTCCCTATCCAGGCAACCACCAGTTCTGGTGGTGGTGTCTGCGGCGGCCGCGGCGACGACGGTGGCAGCGTACTGCAAAAACAGCATTCACTAAGAGAAAATAAGGCATAGGTGGAATTAGGGCAAGGATTAGAGGACTCCCGGCATAATCGTTGTGTGATGGAGCTTGACATCTCAACGGGAAGAATAGAATGGGGGAATTGGAGAAGTAGGAGGATGTGTGCTATGAGATTTGTGCTCAGCCAGGTGTCACCTAGAGGGGCCAAGTCCTTCGGATGATGCAAGGACTGAAGTCCCACATAATTTTCTTCCGGTTGACACATCAGGGTTTGTAAAAATTTAGAAAGGAAAGTTTTGTTTCCTAAATTTTGTTCAACAGCTTATAGGAGCATAACCACGGAACTCTTTTATAGGGTTAAGGTTTTGTTTCTTTCGACTCAAGATTATTGAGCTAGATTATTATAAGCTAAAATTGTTATAAGCTGTAGTAAAATAAGTTGTGTGTTGTTTCTTGGTATTATAGTTTGGATTATTGTGCTTGCAAGTCTAAAGAGAGAGTGGGGTGGCCTAGTGGCTAATTTTATACCTAATAGTTTGGGAAAAAAACTCACCTAAATGAGTTTATTGAATTATAATAATTTAGACTCTAGATTATAATAAGTTGCTCTAATAATCTATCTGCTTCTTTCAGATTGCTCCTAATAATTTGGATTATAGTAATCCCAAAGCTGAAATAAACATGGTCTTAATTTTGCATGTGTACCAAAAGTTATAAAAAGAATTATGAAAAGAATTGGTAAGATAGATTCATATATGATATTCCACTCTATAAGCATGCAACGTAACCACGACTTACATAAGTAGAAACAAAATGTCAAATTTGACTACAAATACCACGTGATAGTTATAGTCAGATTTGTTATTTTTGTTTTCTCTTGACTGAATTTGAACTTGAATATTTGTATTTTTTTCATATATTTTTAATTAACATGAATAAAACGAGGGGTTATCCACTCTAGCTAGGGATTAAAAACCACCTTCCATAACCGGAAGAGATTAGGCAGGGTCTACTCTACGGAGTGTAGGACGGGAAGCACAATGAAATACGATTTCAACAAGTTCAGAATAGTCTGGTTCTAATCTTTGTGTTCTTTTCAACGATGGCCACTGACACTCATTCCTCCTTTTTCTTTTCTGCCTCTCCTTTATTTGAGTTCTCACAAAAAATATTTTTTTTTTCAGAATGTCACATCAGTTATTATTGTGATCTCAGTGGATCAGTTTTCTCTGAAAGTATCACAGTACCATTTGAGGGAGATACCTGAACGACACAAACGCTCATGCTCATTGTTAGGGATATCTCTTGCTTCGATCTAAAGCAAAAACGTTCTCAGGTAAATAATAGACAAGGTCTTTCGTTAACACTGGCTGTCATTGTTGAACCGAAATCACATCTGAATTAACAACTCTGATGTGCAAGTTTTCGTTTTGCAGCAACCGGGAGTCATGGTGGCCATGTATGGTGGTGATCTTGCCGTCTCGGTGACCACTGCGCCGGTCTCTGTCCTCCTCTTCCATTGCGAAAAAACCATTGGATCCGATTGTCTCTTCCGTGCATACAGTTTGTGCTTTTTTCTTGTGCTGATAGGGAAATCTTCACCAACCAGCTCAAGACGTTCTTTCCAGGTTGACACCTTCTTGGTGTCATATTTTGCATGTCTTCTTCTTGCCATTGCACCCTGACAACTCTCCTCGCTTGAATTCAGATCTCTTTTTGTTTGGAGTTCGCCTTGTCATGAATGTAAGGTTCATTTTATCCGACTTGTTTTGGTCTTAACATTAGTGGAAGCAGGTGAGCAGGGGTGCATTACTATCGCTGACAAACTCCTAGTAGTGTTTTAGCATGTTTCTTTCCACGTTGCACATGAGCTAATTATACCGTGCTATATTAGTAGAACTCACATTTTGTTAGATCATGACTCTTGCTGACTGTTGACTTGACCCGTTGTGTCGTACCACTGTTTCCAGCTTCATCTAGGAACCGATTCTCAGTGTTTACTGGTTGAAATCGAGATATTTGGATTTTTGGACTAGTGCTGAGCATTTAGAAATTCTGCATAGGATACTGATTTAAAAGGTGGTGCTAGTTCTTCGATCGATGTAACAAAAAATAAGTTGTAAAATTTCTATAATCAGTAAGCTTGTTCTGTGAACTCCTCTGAACAGTTCACTGCCCAAAGTTCCAGAATCCAGCAGAAACTAGGACCATTTGTCACTCACCTGGCAGAATCTTTGCAACTTGTTCTATCAAATATTCTGGAGAATACAGTTCATGCTTACAGCCAAACATACATCTATAAGGACTTGGGACAGTAGCGGCGGCAGAAGCAATCACGGGCACAGCTCAAAATTGTAGTACATCCGCTTGTTGCCCCTTGAGCCGATCGCATGCTTGTCCTTCTGCTTGGCATCTACATTTGCTGATTTGCTCATCTGCACTCACTGTACTTGACAATTTTTTGTGTAATCTGTTCATGTCAACGTTGTGGTCACGGACATTGGATCAGCTAGCCTAGCCACAACATGTTTCTGCCAGTTTTTTCTTTATGCCCAATTGAAGAGCAAAACCCCCATGATCGTGAACTATCTTGTATCTTTCAGGTTGTATGCTTGTAGACTAACTGCAGTCAAGAGTCAATTTTTGGATTGCCTGAATGGACTTCAAAGTTCAACCAAAGTGGTCGTTTTCGAAGAACAGAGATTAACACGTCTTTCAGAATCAAGGTAGACTACCTGTGTGATTGTGCACCAGATTAGAGCAAGTTGGGATGACTACTTGACGAGTATTCTAATCGAAATGCACCACTGTTTTGCACTGAGAGTTGGTTGGTAAATGTCCAATTCATTGTAGCATAATATCAGCACAACATGCTGTTTGGTTACTCTCTCTGACAGGTAATTTTTACCTCTTTGAACTGCTGAATCTGACTCTCTTATTCTTTAAGAGGAACTTTACTACGGCATCAGTTAACCTTTATATATATATATTGGTTTTTACCATGAATGTGACTTCATATCATACTTTTAAATTATCCAATTTCTTTCTAACTTTCTTGCGCAGTCTAGTCTGCTCTAAGTAAAGCCACAAAATTCGCATCAAACGAGCACAAAGTTAGATAGAACAGCCGTGTGATTCTCGCAACGACACATTGTTTATTCTCAACAAAAAAAAAGAAGATTTGTTTCGGTTTGGTGACATAACGATGAAATGCCAAACAACAACTGCACTTGTCTGTTTCACTCGGGTGGACTGATGACATGTTGCATCTGGGTTGGTTCTGACTGGTGTCATCTCATCTTCTAGAGGCATAACAAGAACAAACGACCTAACAAGGCGTACAAAACAAGCTTTTATCTTTCGTTCTTTCTCTGAATCTACTGCTAACCACTCTTATCACAAAGTCCACAAAAAAGTTGCTACCAGTAAAAAAGGAAAGATGAGATCCTCTCATAAAAAGTGAAAAAAGAAGAGCAAAACAATGGGAGAAAAGATTAACTGCTTTCACCTTTGAGAGCTGCGTGTGACTGTTGTTTCTTAAGATAATGGAAAATCGTTTAAATGGCTGGTTGCAATGCATTTTTCATCGGCCATCAGCAATGGCAATGCCCAGCTTTCTGCAACCACCGCGATTTGACTTGATATATGCATGGCTGATGATTCTGCAATATGTGGATATAGAAATCGACTTGATTCAGTTTTAGGTGAGACTTAGATGCTAACAAGCAATTAGCAGGTGAAATTGAGGTCTAGTGCTAGATGCATTTCCTTGATTTGTTAGATTGCTATTGTTCCTAGTGTGCCGGAAGTCCTTGTTGTTTTCTGAAGATTTCAATACCTGTTTGACGTGCACAGATGCATAATTGCATTGCATCCACGGACAGTCTTGGTCCAATCAATTAAGGGGCGAGAATAACGTCGTGCGTTCTTGGATATAGGTTTGTCCTGATAGAGTTATATATAGATGGCCATTCAAAAGTAGAAGCAAATGCACGAAATCATGCGGCATATAAACCCACAACACCAGTCATCACTCCAGGATCATAAGACAGTAGTATAATGCCACGGAGATAAGTGAATAAAAAGAGAGGGGAAAAAAGAAACATATCAAGGCGATAAGGAGTACGTTGCCCTGCCGGCCGGTCAGACAAACGCTAAGGCACCTAAATGATAGGCATTTATTTTGCCGCGGTCTGCTCTGATGCATAAGTGATGTTGCCATTAGCAAACCTGCACTAGCAAAAGTTCTTCTGTATTGCCAACTTCATGCTTAATCAAACACAGGAGTGATAGCTAGTTTTGACGTGTCCTCCCTCAGCTAGCTCAACGGAGTGGGCGGTTTTTCCGGGTTCGGATATGTTTCATTTTTTGTTGGGTTAAGTACCACGTCGCATATCGATAATTTGAAACAGTACAACTTAAAAGTAGCGGCAATTTTTACCGATCATAATCAATTCGCATTATGAGTAATTTATAGTACTTAATAGATAATGAGAGAAATTATAATATTTGATACCTCATAGTATCTGAGATACCAAGATATACTAAACTTACACTTAAAAAATAATACATCCTAATATCTTTTTAAGAACTTTAAAATTGTTCTCGCATTATATATAAGCATTACTACTGTTATCTGATGAGTATGAGTATGACTAGCAATACAATTCAAGGCCCCAGCCCTCAGTTCCCCCAACTACTCATTTACTTGCAAGCTTGAACTTGGCAGTTCTTAAAAGATTTGTCTATAGTCTAATCTTTGTATCTTTAGGATATGCACAGTCACATTGCATACAGTATTTCATATCAGTTGATCTGTCTTTCAATTTTCTCTTACTCTATTTAATATGATAATTCAGTTAGCAGTTGGTATTCAGATTTTGAAATATTTATCGGCTGAAACATGAATCATATTTTTACCAACTGATCACACGACAAACAATAAAGCGAAAGCTACTAATCCAACCTGAATAATTAGCAATTTAGCAGTCAAGAATTAGGAGGGAATCTTGGGCTGTCAGGACTGGCTAACCTTTGCAGGTCCATACTCTGTCCCAATCAAAAGTTGTTAATGACGTATTGTCTTTCTAGAGCCTCATCTCGTTGCATCATACACAATTTTTTTTGCACCATGCACGTACTGAGGGTATCAAATTAATTACGTACATAACCAACCGGTGTTTGGTATCCTATCCTGTACATGTGTTGAATCGATTACCTCACGCATGACCACGGCGTTGGTCTGCTGGCCTTGCACATCGCCGTCCTACAGCTATAGTAAGAGGACACGTCACACAAGCAACTGCTCAATGTTTGAATCCGATTAGAGCGATACACATTTCGTAAATTATACCGAGGGTATATTGCATTTTACACCATATATGCAAAGTAGTTCTAGTTTTGCTTTACACCAAGTTTAGCATAGGATTTCACTTTAGACCAGATTTCGTCGAAATGAATGCCATTTAGCACCATGATATATCATCAATCCTATGAAAATTTTATTAGAATTTATAACATCTGAATATAACCTTTTGGAACTTTGATCTAGTTTCTAAATTTTGTAAGTTTCACTCGTAGCTTATTAATCTGTTGTAAATTACAATGAATTTTTTTACATACCCTGACAAGTCAAAAATATATACGAAAATCTGATGTAGAGTAAAACAAGATGTGTTCTAATCAGTGCAAAATATTATTTACTCTTATAATGATGATTAGATAATTGTTTCTAAAGATAGAGTAACATTAAAGTGGTCACAACAAAAAGTTGCACCATTGCACAAGTCAAAGAAAATAAACCATCATAATCAACGGTTGGAATTTATTATATCTTTCACCTCAATAGAGACAATCATAGCACGTAAATGAATTTCTTTTATATTATTTACTTTCACATTTGCTAAACTATCAATACTCATACTTTGTCCATCTCATAATACAAGTGGTTTTAACTATGCAATTTGTATAGCTAAATTCCTTTTATATTATGGGATGAAGGGAGGCTCTGCGTGTCTTCATTTATGTTCACGATCACTTTGAGCCCCTTTTCCATCAACAGGTACTCCTAAGGCTTAGTTTCCCATGTGGCGGCTACAAAGGAGAATAATATGAAAGTTAAGGGTATCCAACGAACATTCACGTGTGACAAACTTGCGTTGACAGCCAAGCCTTCCTTACATTTTTCCATTTGAAATCACGTCTTTCGATATGTTTTGTAGGTTTGTACTTCGAAAGTTCACGCATGTAAAATTATATGTTGATTCCAATTCGGATCCTAGTCCTAATTCTAATTCAAATGTTTCTATATATGTCATGTTTATATGTATAAGTTTGTATGTATAAACGTTTTGAGACAACTTTTTATATTGGGCAAGATGCACTTGGCATGGGCCGTAAGTGTTTGCATGCCCTAGGCCTCGCACGAACACTTGCTTAATAGACCTACCTCAAAAGTAAAAACTATAGCCACCACCACCCCGCCAATTGGCCCATGTTGCCACCGTTGTCGTCATCACCAGACAATATTGGTGGTGAAATATCTATTAGCCCCAAGTACACCCCACGCAAGGAACCACACATTTTATCTGGCAAGTTCAAGTTATCAACTGTGGTTGGCTATTACAGCCAATCAGTGTGTTGTCCGTCCAGTGGCTTGACGAGGGTGCACGAGGACACTAGCAAATAGGGTATTGTGATGTTCTACCAAGCTTATGCGTCTAATTTGTGGCATGACCACATGAGTACACGGGGATCAATGATCAATGTGGGTAGGGATCGATAAAAAGGACAAAAAATGCTTAAACCATTTGAGTTGCCATATTTATTTCTCGGAAATAAAATCAGAATGGTAGAGTTGGAAATGCTTGAGTTACCATATATTTTTCTTGGAAATAAAATCAGAATGGTAGAGTTGGAAATGATAACAACATCAGCATTATTATTATATCATAAAATATTGAAACCATAGTTTTCAAAATATGTCCTCAAAAACAACATATCAGAGGGGTAAGCAAGTCATAGTCATGTTTATGTTTTAAATTGGTAATGTCACATATATATTATCTATATTAGTGATGATTCAAGTAATTAATTTGGATAGTTCGTAATTATCATTTATGGTTATATTTTGATGGGTTGTCAGTGTTATACGTAATTTTGATGGATATATAAATACATAATAACCATTGCAAATATTGTTATATTTTTCTATAATCCTGGTTAAACTTAAGGATCGAGTTTGACTTAGGATAAAGCAAAACAACTTATGATGTGAAAAATAAAAGAGGGTAGTTTCTTTTTTTATCTACGTGCGTAGTTGATAGAGAGGCTTAATATTTTTATCATTTAATGGAATATTTCTGTTACTTCAAAAAATACCCGCACTATATGGCATACAAGACAAACCATCCAAATTTCATTTATGAGGATCAGTGTCGCCACAACTAATCCAAGTTTCATTTATGAGGATCAATGTCACTACAAAAATCTAATTGTTGTCTTATCCGAGGAAAAGAAGCTTTGCGAGCAGGCAGCAGGTTTCGATAGAACTAGCTTTGGATATACACATGCATGGATATTGGATATACATGAGCAAATTTTCAGGCTCTCGTCACCGATAGGTCGGCTGTGATCATTTCGTTTTTTCTAACGATGGTTGCCATATAAACAAAGCAATAAAAAATAACTTACAGATAAAACTTTTATATATGTATCGTTCACTATTTGAAATTTAAGGCTAAAAAAAGATTACGATGAAAAATAAATCTCAAAATCAATTGAAAATTTAAATTTTCGTGTGGAAGATAAGTAAAAGTGAAACGATGGGAGCCGCCATGTCTTCATAATCTGCGTGAACAGTTTATAAGATTAGATAATTTTTCAAACATTTGCATGAATAAATTATCTTCTTTTTTAAAAAATACTTATAAAATATGTAGGCTGTGTTCATATTCCACTCAGAATACGACCACTTCTATTTTCAAGCTGACAGATGATGTTTTTAAGTGCACAACATGAAATGAACTATTTGCTCAATAAAGGAGTTTCTAAAGCTTGTAAATGGTGTTGCAGTGGATTCCAAGAGCATGAAAATGGAATTCTCCTAATGATGGTATATGTAAATTTAGATGGCGACATTGTCAAAGAATAACAGTGGAATCCAAAGGATATGAGTTGTTAGGATCCAAAGAACTCCATGGGATTTGTGGCATGGATGTGAACAATAAAGAAAATAAATTGTATCGATTTTGAAAATTCTCCCCTATTACGGACCATTAGGGACCTTTCTATAGGCTAAAAGTTCCTAGTGTTTTCCACTTCTCATTAGGGCTTCTCTTGCGTATGAGATTACAATGATGTCCTTGTAGTAATACTACCTAGGAAGAAGGTTGTGGTTTTTTCTCTCCCCAAGCCCTTGTTGTGAAAGTGCAATTGCCTTTAATATAGTTTTGGTGATTAATGACAAGTCTAATTATATGAGACTAATATCTTTATGAGTATTTATTTGTGAAGTCTCATTTGGATATGATAATGGAAACATGAGAGGTATGTGCAAAACTCCTAATATTTGTGTTTTATCTCTCTTGATGGTCCAAGAT
>CM002486.1:15022530-15057603 GCA_000325765.3 Leersia perrieri
TCATAGCTAGTGTTTATCTTGTTATCCGCCGGACTTTTCGGTTAAGAACGGAAGTTTTGATTTCATATCAAAAATTCCGATTTGAACCGGAAAGTCCGAGATTCTAATTTGCTATGAAGTTGTGATGAATTTTTAGGAACGTCTATTCACCCCCCCTCTAGGCGACATCGAGGTCCTTTCATGTTGGACCTAATATGGATAGATCTACTGTTACATATGGGCCTAGGGCCTTGGCATAATGGGCCTTCACCCTCTGGCAACATCGCCTTTGGCTCTGCCTTGTTTGCATTCGGCTTCGCCCCTGTGTTCGTCGGCTTCGCCTTTGACTCCGAGTGGCTTTGCAAGGGTGTTCGCCAATTTTGCCTTTGGCTTCGCCGCCTGGATCTTCGACTTCGCTGGTCTTTGCTGACGATGTGTAGCTGGCTCTTTAGCTTCTTGGTTACTCTATTTGTAGGCCAAACGAACTTGCCGGGACTAGTCTCCAACATATAGTTTTAGCTAATTTCTTTTCAAAGGATCAAAGTATCACTTGGCTTTTTAAGGTGACTTCCTTCAATGGTGGCTCCATAGTCAAGTCAACATCTAGTAAAAAAAAGACTTTTTGATGGCATCATATTCTATGTCACTTAGTCTATGTGACTGCAAAGAAACAACAGAATCTTTAACAACTCGTATGGCACAGTTGAAAGTAGTTGATTTGGAAGGGAGTATTCATAGCGAGAGAATTAGCCCTAGCTCCTTATTAGTTCCCATCTTAGGGGCTGCAATTGTTTGTCTATCTGAGGTTTTGAGCTGTTGTGCCCACTGTGATAAGCTGTGTTCAACATATGTCATTTCCAAACTAACTCTTGTTCAACCTCATTAGACATGTTCCCCCTCATATTGAATGGGAGATCTCATATCCTTTCCCTTGAAAATACAATCAAAACAGGTTTGTCGATGTGTTATATGAAGAACAAGATGCATCTCATCTTATAACAAGCCTAAACCTACTAAATTGTAGGAAAATTATGCTTAAAACCTAAAACCCTGAACAAATCAAACTCATTACCACCACACCTAACCAAAGAAACGACAGTTCCCATACACCAATAAAGATCCATTGTCTTCATCATCAAATCATCGTACCTAGAATCAGGATATCCAATTTTATGGTAACATCAACCAAGAATCAAGAGATCTAATTTCGTGGGAACAACTAAGGAACACAACCTAACTCATGCCAAAGGCCAAATCCGCTAGACCAGTGTTATTGTTGTCATGTTGAATTTTCCAACACCCTATGACCGACATCACAAACATCACATCACTAAGGTCAAATAGTTAAAATCTTGAGTTTTCTCTGCATTTTCTTGTTCTCAATTATGAAATCCTGATCCAACACTGCCTCCCTCATCACTTTGTCACTCTTGTCATCTTTGACTCCAACAAGGGAAGTTTGATCACTATATAGCCCCTCAAAAGTTTAATTCACCTGTTAAGCTCATAATCTCTATTTTTGATTTCTCTACCTTCTTCCCCACCAATGCCCCCACTGCCACCCTCCTCGCATTTGGAGGGTTTTTCCACCACATTTAATGCCTAGCCATTTCCATCTCAGTGCTCCGTTACTTCTTTTGTTATTCTCTAGACGGTGCCGCCACTGCATCATAGGCACCCATTATAGATCCTCTCACCTTTCTATCCTCCTCCCTGCACTCCCTGTACAACCCTAATCCTAAAATCTGACCACTTTGGATGTCATCATACTTCACGAGAGGTCACTGGACTTCATGGAAAGCCTATAAAGATAAAACTACTGGGTGTAGAAATCGTGAAGCAAACACAACGGCTATGTTCAATCCGACTAGCTATAATGGCAATATTTGTTATAAGGTGGTCTTTTTAGTTGTATTCTTATTTTTTAATCAAGCTAATTATCATTATAATTCGCCGATATTAGTCCGTCAAATTTTATAATAGTTAGTTGTGACTTCTGTAAAGTAAAAGCCGAAATTAATTCCATTATCTAAAAATTAAAATAGAGTTGTTAACTGTCAAATCATGCACACACACTCTGCTTTCCATGAGACTCATGCAGACACTCCTTCCTTGTTAGTAGTAGTACTGTCTGTACTGATGAGGATTTGTGTGACCCAACTAAACCATTGTTCATGTGGTTGGCAATAGGGTAGTGCTCTCCAAGAAAAGACCAGCTTTAGGCATCATAGTTCTTCAAAATATAGTGAAACAAAGGTATTTCCAGAAACATTTGCATGAAAGAAAGACATGAAAATGAGAGGGACATAAACCCATGATAGCCGTGATTTGCACGGTGCCTATGGCACCTACTCAGTTAGCGTCAGTCCGTTAAACGGTGGTTTTCAGAACAGAGACGTTAATCGTCGGCTACAAAAGCGAAATCTTGCTGGCTTTTAGGTAGAAGAAATAAGCCTCGATTAATCCGACTAATTAACGTCCCAAATGCCTTTTCTTTCTTTGATTAATTGCTGATCACTTCACAAGTTTTTTTTTTTGAAACGTGGCCACTTCACAAGTTGAAAACGTAGCATGCATTAATGTCCCAAGCCTTGTGTCGAAAAAGAGTAAATTATACGTTACACTAGATAAAACGTATCTTGTTTATCAGGTTTAGCGTATATTTTCACTTTACAATGGGTACATCAAAATACGTTTTATTTTGCACCGGATTGTATCATATAATTCAAAGAAAATCTTGTAAATATACTATTGTAATTTATAAAATATTTTAAATTTGAGTCAGGTATTATGAAGTTTGTTCATAATTTAAGAAGTCCATATAAACTAAAAATATAATAACGTATCCTGATGTTAACCCGGTGTAAAGTATAACTTATTGATATGATGCACCCTGATTCAAAGTGAAACTTATTGATGCACACCGATTAAAAGTGAAAGTATACACTAAATATGGTGCAAAGTGAATCAAGGTATGTCTTATCCAATGCAAAGTGCAATTTAGGCCAAAAAAAAAATCTTACTGTTTCGCTCTTCCAATTCAAAGCTATGATACAACCAGTAAGTACTAATCATATATTTGCAAAAATTTACAAGTATGTGATATTATGAGATATTTTCATTTATTATGGGACGAGGATAGTACAATCTAAATATTTCACATTCTAGTTTTATCTTATGTAGTATCCGATTTACACGTTTTCAACACCCACTCTAGAACGACATTTTTCATTTCGACGTAGCCATCTTGCTACCACCCTCATTGTAGGACGACATGTTTTTGTGACGGAGGAGCAATACCGTTTGCAGACCAGCTCATCTCCTTGACCTGTATTGCTAATGGCACATTCCTGTTCCAATAGATAGACACCATGTCGATCGATGCTGTGCTCATGTTTTCAGCTACTTCTGCAGGCAAAGACAGCCTCTTGTGTAGCTGTGTGGATATATGCAGCCAACATGTTCAGTGCGGAGCTGCAGAACTTGGATTCGCCTGGAGCACCGATCTAGCTAGCGAACAACACCGGTTTTGCTCAGCTTTGCTAGCCGCTCGAAGACAAGCGCATGCCCAAGGTGTTCATGTGATGCAACGTACCCCCTGTCCTCCTTTCCTAGTACACACGTTTTCAGGTTTCAGTACGAGCTGCAGCTGAGCTAGCCAACACCAACACCAGTGTCAGCTGAAACATATCCACACAACCCAAAGAAAAGACCAAAATGGAAGGTGATTTGTCTGACATTTTCTTGAGACCCTCAGAATTGGCTTATGCATGTTTCGTGAATGACCAATGGCTGGTAACTGCACAACACTTAGCTGAATCTCTCCCACTTGCCCGAGTCGATTTCAGTGTTTGTTAGCTTGCCGGCTACTACGATTGATTGATTAATTATTCTGTAATCTCTATAGCTAATCAGATCAGATACGTAGTACGCTACACTGTAGTAGGTAAAGGAAGGAAAAAACTGCGAAGGCCAGCCAGTAGCTCTATTCTGTCACTCACTAGCGTTCGTTATAGTCATTTATATATAGACGAGACGACTCACTCTCTCACTGTCACAGTTCCCACGAATGTAATGAAAATCCCATAAAAAACTTGACCATGGTGAATTACAAACATAACTGTACGAATTTTGTGACAGTTCTGTTCGTTGAATTTATGCACCAACCAAAAACCCAGTTAACCCAAATGGTTAAGCATATTCGCGTGAGTAATCTGAGCCGTTCGATCACGCGACACCCACCGCCTGCCTACTTTTATCTCCGTCCTCTTGGATGCGTCCCGCCACACTCTCCTCTCCCACACCGAATCCCAACCACCGTCGAACACTCGACTCTGACCTTATACAACCTCAGCTCCAGAAGCAGAGCAGATATGCTTCGTGGAAGCAGATTGTGGTGAGGCGAACGTCGGCGATCGATCGATCAATCGATCGATGTGGACGCCGTCGAGGGGGTCGGCGAGCGGCCGGCGGACGGTGGGGCACCGGCGAATCGCGGATTACCTCGCCGCCGACGACTCGACGACCGAGGCGATGTCGGAGAACGAGTCGTTCAACACGGCATACAGCGAGGAGTTCTTTGTGACGGGAGGACTCGCCGGCGGCGGCGGCGGCGATGGCGGAATGCTGCCGGCGTTCCTCGCCGACCAGAGCGACCTCGTCGAGGTCATGCTGGAGCTCGACGAGGAGTCCATGGTTGTCCGCAGCGTGACGCCCACCGCCGCCGCGCTCTACGGCCCGACGTCGCTCGCCGCCGCCACCGGAGGCGGCGCGAACACGCCGGGGAGTGGACGGAGCTTGAGCCGGTGTTCGTCGACGTCGTCGAGGATACGGAAGAAGTTCGCGTGGCTACGGTCGCCGTCGCCTGCGCCGGCGCCGGCGACGCCGCCCGAGCAACAGCCGCCGCCGGCGCCGAGGGAGGTGGCGATGGCCGCGCGCGAGCGGCGGCGAATCCAGGCGCGGCTGAACCGGTCACGGTCCGGCCCGCGGCGGGCGCTCAAGGGGCTCCGGTTCATCAGCCGAACCACCGGTTCATCCGACTCCGGCGAGCTCTGGCGACGCGTCGAGGAGCGGTTCGCCGCCCTCTCCCGCGACGGCCTCCTCGCCCGCGACGACTTCGGCGACTGCATCGGTATGCAAAACAGCAATTCAATCAATCAACCCGTTTCTATGGCGATCACGCGATGAGGAAGACGATGATCGATGATGATGGATGGCATTGCAGGGATGGAGGATTCGAAGGAGTTCGCGGTGGGGATCTTCGACGCGCTGGCGAGGCGGCGGCGGCAGGAGCTGGAGAGGATCAGCAAGGAGGAGCTCTACGATTTCTGGCTCCAAATCTCCGACCAGAGCTTCGACGCTCGCCTCCAAATCTTCTTCGACATGTAACCTCCTCTGTTTCAGATTTTTTTTTCCTATGAATTTATTCAACCGAATTACTTTCGAATTTTCGTGCGTGTTTTGATGGTTTTTAAACGAAATTCAGGGTCGACACCAACGTGGACGGGAGGATCACTAGGGAGGAAGTGCAGGAGGTAAGTAGTTGCTCTCACTTATTACTCCATGATTAATTTGTAAATCACTGGACAGTAACATTTTAGAAGGTTCCATCCTCTGCATGCCTAACGACATTACTACTGCCGTAACTGTCAGTCTCACTCCCACTCCCACTGGATGGACGCTGTCAGTCTAGACCAAAAATGATTAACTTCACTGTTACTACTAATTAAGGGTAATTAATTAACTTTTACCATATGCTATTAATTTTTTTTTTACAGCTCATCGTGCTGAGCGCGTCGGCGAACAAGCTGTCGAAGCTGAAGGAGCAGGCGGAGGAGTACGCGTCACTGATCATGGAGGAACTCGACCCCGAAGACCTCGGCTACATCGAGGTAAAAAAAAAATACTCTTACCTTTTTCGTACGAGAGGTAGTATTTCTGTATTTGTACTCGTATCGTACAAATATACGGATTCTGACTCGATCGTCGTCTCCGGCGCCGGCGTGATGCAGCTGTGGCAGCTAGAGGCGCTCCTCCTCCAGCGAGACTCCTACATGAACTACAGCCGCCCAATGAGCAGCGGAAGCGCGGCGCAGTGGAGCCAGAACCTCGGCAACGGCGGAGCAGCCGCGGGGACGCAGCCGCCGCCGCCGCCGGCGACGACGGGGAGGAGAAGGGGGTGGAGCCTGCGGCGGGCGGCGGCGAGGGCGCAGGTGGCGGCGGAGGAGAACTGGCGGCGGGCTTGGGTGGTGGCGCTGTGGGTCGCCGCCATGGCGGGGCTGTTCGCGTGGAAATTCATCCAGTACCGGCGATCGCCGGCGTTCCGGGTGATGGGCTACTGCCTGCCGACGGCGAAGGGCGCCGCCGAGACGCTGAAGCTGAACATGGCGCTCGTCCTCCTCCCCGTCTGCCGCAACACGCTGACGTGGCTCCGCTCCTCCTGGGCCCGCTTCTTCGTCCCCTTCGACGACACCATCGCCTTCCACAAGGTACGAATCCTTTGCTTCCTTTGCTTTCTGACTTGTGTTTCCCTCGGATTTCGCCGCCGGTGGTTGGGAGGTCGCCGGCGGTGTGGTGTGGGGGAGGAGATGATTGGGTGCCACTGGCTTGTGGGACCGGGTGGTGGTGGATTTTCTGTGGCTAGGCCCATGTGGCCGGTTGGCCGTTTGGGGCGTGTAGGTGTATAGAGGCGTACTTTGGGTTTGTTGTGGGGCCTCCTGAGCCGGATGAACACGCGGGTACAGAAGATCCTTGTGCCCTCAGGGTCAAAAGGCCTGGTCACCGGTCCTTCAAAAGTCGGCCGACCGACAGGGCTTACACTGTCAGGTGGGCCATTGTAAGCTACCAGCAGAGCCACGTGTTTATTAAATTAATCTATAATGATGTATAGAACGTTGTAGATTTAAGCATGAGAAATGTGAATATTATTTGAAATGGGTTTAGGACAATAATAAACGGCATATATAAGGATAAATGGTAGAAGTAAAACTTTATATTCATATTGTTTGTGGTTTCAAAATTAATGTGCAAAATAATACCACAATTAATCAACTTCAAAACAATACTTCAAAATTATTTTTTGGCATGTTGTCTCGACTCTGGTTTGAAAGGTTTATCGAGGGGAACTAGGCCTAGGCCAGCTAAGGATTTATGCTAAGGCCAGGTCTTTAATCCCTTCAAAATCATGTTAAATTAACATATAAATTGTGAAAATGGTTAAGGCTGTGTTCATTTTTGCCTAGTTAGGCAAATTGTCCATTAGCTACAGTGTTTTTTTCTTCTCGACAAGCTTTCCAACTTGCCAAACGGTATATTTTTTGGAAAAATTTTCTACACGAAAGTTATTTAAAAAATAAAAGTAATTCATTTTTCAAGTTTAAAATAACTAATATTTAATTAATCATATACTAATAACATTTCTCGTTTTACGTGTAACACTCAAATACCACAAAAGAACACAGCCTAAGTCTATGTTAGATTATTTCTAGTTTCGTTCTAGGGTTTATCCATTCATTATCTAGAATGAAACTACATTTTATGTTAATTTGTAATTACATAAATGTTTCACTACTATTGCAGATCATAGCAATGGCAATCGCACTAGGCATCTGCATGCACGCAGGGAACCACTTGGCGTGCGACTTCCCGCGGCTAATCAAATCAACCCAGGAGGAGTACCAGCTGGTGTCCAACTTCTTTGGGGCGGAGAAGCCGACCTACCGGACGCTCCTCGCCGGCGTGGAGGGGGTAACGGGGATCGTGATGGTGCTGTTGATGATCATCTCCTTCACGTTGGCGACACGGCCGCTGCGGAAGAGGGAGGAGCGCGCGGCGGCGGCGCGGCTGCCGTTCCCGCTCGGCCACCTCGCCGGCTTCAATGCCTTCTGGTACTCGCACCACCTGCTCATCGTCGTCTACCTCTTGCTGCTCGTTCATGGGTGGTTCATGTTCCTCGTCAGCAAGTGGCATCAAAGGACGGTAAGCTAACCAATCCCCTTAGCTCTTACTACCTCTGCCCAAAATATAAAATATAGTAAAACCTAATGTGAGTAATGCTGGTACTTCTAGACATGATTCCTATTCAGATTTATAGTAATATGATATGTTATATCTGGTCCTACGTTTTTATATTTTAAGATGGGGGAAGTAGTCTTTTTGTTGTGTGAGGCACTTTGTGTTTCAAATACGATATAATTGAGTTATTGAAACCTGAAAAATATTACAAACTAGAAATTACTCTTTCTCCATGAAGTAACTGTAAATTCCTTAATAGGAGTAACTAGATATTACATAGTTTAAAAATGTAAAAAAAATATACTCCCTCCAATTTAATAATAATAGACGTTTTGGATAATGACACGGTCACCAAAATTTAAATTTGACCATGTTTTTCTATTGTAATATATATAGAAATATTAATAAATATGTGATTGTATTTAAGTATTTTTCAAAATGAATTTATGTTTATAGTTTTCATGTTTTTAAAACTAAGTACTTTTAAAATTATTTGTAGTCAAAGTTTAAACGACAAGTATTATGAAACTGTAGGGAGTATGTATAAATTGATCTTCGAGCAAACAATCACAATTATAAACTTATTCGGATATCCTTAAATAACTTATTACAATAAGAAATTATGTGAAAAATATAAGTCTAAGACTACAAAATAAAGTCAAATGCTAAGTATTTTTCACCTTTTGATGTGGACTCTTGTACTGCAATATTCCCTAAAATGTCGGTAATTGCCTGTTGGGTAGCTTTCGTGAGGGTGACATTTTTCCGATTTGATCCTTCCAAAAGGTTGCAATTACACGTGTTTTTGGTTCTACTGTCATTTGGATGTGTGCTCTTTCTCTCGCTCTCTCTGTCTCTTTTGGTGGCTTGCTTTTGTTATCCATTTGTCAGGGTCGTCCTCCTGGTCCTGGCTCTTACGGTGATGGGCACCGGGCACCACGGAATAAGAAAGAAATATAGTTGGAAATTAAGGGCAATTGACCTCTGGAGGCCAAAATCATTGCATATCATGCCGTACACTACCCCCATTATCTAAAAAAAGATAATTAAGACATTACACCAGAATTATTTAGTGACAATGCTTGGAAAATCAAGAGTTCGTAGTTATTGTTGGTCCTTAGAAATAGGAGCGTATGTACAGTATGTAGCTACACTGGCACATCAATTTATTTTGGGTAGGTCCATGCTTGGACATTGGCCATGAAGAAAGATATGTATAGACCACATTTGCACACTGTTTCACATTGCTTTCCTTGTGAGAAAAATGACGTGTACATAAATGTGATTGGAGCCCACGTACACATGGGTCCAGCATGACTAGATGCATCTCTATCCGTGTCCAACCTGTTAAAGATTGTCTTGAACCCACTGTTTAAGATGATGTTGGGAGGCCAAAAACATCTCGGGTCTCCACAAAGAGCAGAGCAGACAGAAGAGAGTTTGTCTCAGTTCCTTTGTTTACATTGTTAGTTACCGATGAAGGGATTAGGTCTAATCTGTTCGTCGCACGGATCCGTATGTGACTTGCAAGCTGTCCAATAGTGCAGATCGGGTGTGTCCTAATGGTCACGGGATGTTGACGCCGACGCACGCACAATTAAATGTCCGGTCGGTGTCGCGTTCGATTCAGACCGGAACTCGATCGAAGAATTATGTACCTGTCCGGCATTACGGGGATTTGATACGCCAAGTAGTCAATTTCAGATGCCTACGCATCAATTGGGATGAGGTCCCACTCCCAGTGCCAAGCCTAATCTGTTGTGGTCATGAATATAAGTACGGAGTATATCATGTAAATCAGTCCAAGGGATGAAATCACTATCAGATGTATATTTTTGGATCCACAGGGTTTTATTGTGGATAAATACTAAAGTTTTGAGCTCATTGGATTACCGAATTAGGTTACAGTTATAGTGACGGGGGATTTTGTTAATGCCATTCATTTGTACTAGATTATGATTTGAGTTTAATCTGATATGGTTTTCTTTTAAAGCATGTCTGGCATTGGTTGGTTTTAAGGCATACATACTTCTAAAACTACAGGAAACTAATTTAATCATACCTGGAAAGTTTAGCTTTATCTACCATAATTATAATGGTCCTTTTTAGTATTTGTTCTGCCTTTTGGAGTGCTACATTTTCCAAAGCCTTTTTTTTTGTCTTGTTTTGGCCCCAACCACATGGCGAAACAGAGCATTTTGATTTGCATATCAGTCAGTTTATGATATGTAGGCCTGATAGTTGATGCTTAGATAGCATTGGACTAGCTTCATTCACATTTGCTATGGAATTTTTTCAACTCTGTGGACTTCTGCAACCCCCAATTTCCTCAACACTAATTAATCCGGCTTGATGCTTCTGCATTTATGTTCATATGAATCCTGTCCTTTGCCACATGCATCTTGGCTGCATACTGTTCAATCATTGCTGGCAGCACAGGGAGTCAGTTGTACAGGGTCACGGATTTGGCATCTAGAATCAGTCGTTAAGAAAAGATAATCTGCTACTGAAATACAGAAGAATACAATCTTTGCACTCAACACCTACAACTACTATCATTTTGGGACAACGTATAACAATGAACAATCCAATTCCAACTGAATCTGCCCTAACTCATCGACGCTGAGGTGTCATAATCTGAACATAAAAAACCAACAAATTTAGTGTTCAGTATGACTAGATTCTGCACTCTTACTACTTGCAACCTCACCTGTTTCATTGTGAAATTTAGACAATCTTCACTTATATAGATAGTATCAAGTAACCTGAAGCTAACACACTTTGATCTCTTTGGTGATGTTCAGACATGGATGTACATCGCTGTGCCTTTGGTGCTTTATGTCGGCGAAAGGACACTACGAGCTTTCCGATCCAAGGCTTATGCAGTAAAAATCCTGAAGGTAACTGAACATTAGAACGCTCATACAGTTTCTGAATACCCAAGCATTGATCAGCAATCCCTGGAATGAAAACTGGTGATCTTAACATTATTGGTTGGTCAAAAGATAAGACAAAAAGGTTGTATAAGCTTCATTCAGGAACATATACTAACTAGGTTTGGTGATCCATTATATCTTGCGATATCTGAAGGTAACAATATAGTAAGGGAAATGGAATGATTCAGGATTCAGAATTCACGGCTGGACGTGAGCTAAGGTTATGGGGGGTTAGGTCATAATGTTATTATGATATTGATGATATTATAGACCTAACTGAGCTTAAATCTCCTTTTAGGAATTTGCCATCACATCATATCATCCATCTCAAAAGTTACACCATCTAATCATGAAAGCAAATGAGACAAAATGAAGGATATAAACAAATTAAGAGTGACATCCTTTATCATTTCATTTTCTAGTAAAATATGAAGAAAGAAGAATGAAAACAGGCTAAATTATTCCTTAACTGAATGTGATCCTTTCAGGTGTGTCTTCTACCGGGAAATGTGTTAACCATCACAATGTCAAAGCCTTACGGATTCAGGTACAGGAGTGGGCAGTACATTTTCCTTCAGTGCCCAACGATCTCTCCATTTGAATGGTTCGTCTGTCCTTCCATATACTCCTTTAGTCTTCTGAGTATCTAGTACTTACAGATAGCTGATGCTTTTGATGTGTTCTTTCTCACCACCATTGATTCAGGCACCCTTTCTCCATCACTTCAGCTCCTGGAGATGACTGCATCAGTGTCCATATCCAGACCAGGGGGGATTGGACGCAGGAGCTCAAGCACATTTTTGTCGAGAACTACTTTGCGCCAAGTGTTCCAAGAATAGCTTCATTTGGAGCTCTAGGCATGGCAGAACAGAGGAGGTGGTCAATGCACTCTCCTTATAGTTCTCAAAAAAAATGCACTCTCCTTATCAGTTATCATTCTGAATGGATAGCTATGAAAACTGAGCACTACATCTCTTCTGCAGTCCACCAAGGTTGCTTGTCGATGGCCCTTATGGCGCACCAGCGCAGGACTTCAGGAACTATGATGTTCTACTCCTTGTCGGTCTCGGGATTGGTGCGACGCCTTTCATAAGCATTTTGAGAGATCTACTGAACAACATCAAGCTGGCTGATGAGCTGATGGTACAGTTTCAGTAGGCTATCTGATCCCCTTTTCAGCATTCTGAAAGACTTGTTGCATTGATGCCTTCCTCCCTTGTCTGAATTCTTCAGGATTTGGCAATGGAGACTAGCAGGTCTGACGACAGCGCCAACAGCTTCAGCGTGTCGACGGCGAGCAGCAACAAGAGGAGAGCATACCGGACGAGCAGGGCACACTTCTACTGGGTTACAAGAGAACCAGGGTCATTCGAATGGTTCAAGGGGGTGATGAATGAAGTTGCTGAAATGGACAAGAAGGTGACGCCTCTGCTCCCTGGCTACTGCTATTCTGCACTTCTGCCTGCATTTTTTATGTACTGATGATGTTGCCCTTGCTGTTGCAATCAGGGCGTCATAGAGCTGCACAACTATCTCACAAGTGTGTATGAAGAGCGTGATGCCAGGTCGACACTGCTCTCAATGGTGCAAGCCCTGAACCATGCCAAGCATGGTGTAGACATTGTGTCAGGGACGAGGGTAAGTTAACTCTTTGTATGACGAATATGCATTCAGTGCACAAGTAATTTTAGTGTTGCATTTGAAACAGAAACGAGTGTTCACATGGATGAACAGACAAAATCACCTGAAAAGGATGATTACTGATGCAAAATGCATTCTGTACACTTGGCAGGTCAGGACACATTTTGCAAGGCCTAACTGGAAGGAAGTCTTCACAAGAATAGCTTCCAAGCACCCCAATTCAACAGTTGGTAATATTCTAACCGAATTTGCAACCTCTTAATCTCCTAATTGTTTTGAAGCACCCCAATTCTACAGTTGGCATCAAATGCGAGGCATCATGAAAATAATCTTATATCATACTAATCACATGAAAATTTCTTTATGTATGCAGGGGTATTTTACTGTGGAAAACCCACGCTAGCCAAAGAATTGAAGAAATTGTCACTTGACATGAGCCACAAAACCACAACTCGCTTCCATTTCCACAAGGAATACTTCTGATGGAATACAGAACACTCATGATTATAGTAGTAGATATTGATAAAAGAATCAAAAAATTTTGCATAGAAGCAAACTGACCCTCTTCACCATTTGTAAATGTACATAGTACAATGCAGAGGGATAGTTAGAAGCATTTTTATTAACAAAAACTGAGGGCAAAATCTTCAGTGTCCTCAGCAATCGTTTATCATAGATATACATGTATACCTTATAGTTACTTCATCAAATGCTAAGCATACAAGAGACTGAGGTCCCTAATATATCAGTGTGTATCGTTTTCAATTTCAATGTTCACGATTACCTGGCATAATTGGGCCTTGACTTAATACTAAGAAGCGGATTCATATAACATGTCACGTGATCTCCAGTGCAAGCATATTACAATACTTTATATTTGTTAAAAGAAAATAACATGCGGTATAATTAGCATATCACCAGTAAAGAGCTGCTCAGGCTTTATTTTGTACTTTGAAGGCGCTTTGTATTTACCTTCAGTAAGCATTGATATCAATACCAACAATAGAACAAGAAAATTTGTTTACTATAAAAGAAATAATGGAATGGATTGACACAAGTTAATGTACACCATATTCACATATCTATTAAAGACAAACACATTTTAACTACTGCCCCTAAACCAAGGTTACAAGGAGAAACAACAGTCTCGGATAGTACTTACACCTACTTAAGGTCAAGGAACTTAATCCATCGCAGAACGCAGAGAATAGGAAATCTAAAATTCTTCTCCACAGAAAGGAAACTACAACTTAGTGAAGTATGGGGCGCAAAGAGCATCATGTGCGGAAATTCTCTGCAGAATAATAACAGTAGAAAGTATTAGTTTGTCTCCACTTTCAAGAGCCACAGTAAAAGAAATAATATTCTTCTGTAGATAGCACAATTGATTCTCTTAATCATATATTCATATTATCAAAAACTGTATGAAACTTTTATCAGCTGGATCCATTCATATTGACTTCCAGATACATCATATCAGGTTTCAGAAATTTAAATTTTGTTTGTACCAGTGTGATGCACAAATGTATCCCAAAGGTGAAAACGGAAATGCTATATAATTTGCATCAGAATATCAGATCAACAAACCAGGTAGCACACGGTGTTTTTAAAAAAGGTTTCCTACAATTAACACACATAGATACACAAATAGACCCACAAATATCTTTTGAAGTGAAGAGTTGTAGTACGAGTGTGGAGGGCACAATCACCGCTAAATCCTTTTGGGCGGCATAGATATAAGCATAGAACCTTTCCTGAATGAGTTTGAAATGTAACAACTAAATCTCTACTAATTGGAAGCGGAGTTTCGTTTGTCCACAGTCCACACCTCCCCACTCTTGCACATTGAGTCCACGTCCTGCACTACACTGCCAAAAAACCGGCTTCCAGAAAAAAAACAAACAACACGAGCCTCTAAAATCTACCCAATAACCAAACAACCCTGCCTAAAATAGGCTTATGAGAAAAATGAACAGACCTCCCCATGCGGCACGCATGTGCCTCATACCCACGTCCTGCAAACGCCTTCCAGAAAAGAGGCCTATATTAACCATCCCACCAAAAGACCAACTTCCCAAAAAAAAGAAACGAAGAGTGTGGGCCACCCAAGAGCCAGCCAATATTATTAACCTAACAGACCCTTAAAGAGAAAATCCTTACAGAACAAACAAAATGATCTCATTGTGAACCACATTTGCAAATTTATTTCGTAAAAAAAAAAAACAGCCTGGGCCATAACCATAGTTAAAATTTTATTTTTGGAAAAAAAGAGACAACCTGAACCATAATTCTTTTCTAATACATACAAAATTGCTGGTGGTATAAGTGACATAAATTGACATGGCTCTCAAGTCTCAACATAAAAATTCTTGTGCACTGAAACATAAGAAAGGGTAACACACCTGAGTAGGATTAAGTATCAACATGCGTTCAATTAAATCCACCGCATCAGAGTCAGAGCTGTAGATGAAGGTTTCGAACCACATTAGTCCATTATTCTCAATCTCATTAGAAAAAAGTAACTACTGATGATAAACAGATGAGAACTGATAACAGGTGGACTACTTGTGAAAAATATCTCTCAGACGTCGTTTGGTTGGGGTTGCAGGATGAATAGTCTTGTACAATGGCAGTTTGGATACACCTGGCCAATTTTCCTCATTTGGAAATCCACAGAGTTCAAATATTTTTGATAGCTGCTCTTGCTAAAACAAACATACAAGCTTACGTCAGAGTTTTATGCAGAAACAGAAAAGGCAACACAAACTGAAGACTCTAAATATAGTTAGGCAGTAATATAGCTGAATCCAAAAGAAATACTATAGATTGTGTTGGCATGTAAGCTTAGTGCTTATGAGGGGAGAAAATGTTCTTGGAACCAAGAAAAGTACGCAAACATGATATTGGCACATTTCACTAGGAAGAAATGCAACACAAAATGAAAACAACTGAGTAAAACGGTAATAAAATTCAATAGTTGCTCAATCTAAAATACAAGGAATACAATGTGTGCATGTCACACATCTGTGGAATGGCATTTTTCCAAAGAAACAATATATATCATTCATAGATCTTTAAGATTATCTCTTTTGAGTGTACCACATACCATATGTTAGCTTTTGAAATGGAGAACAGTAGTAAAAGTAGACACTGACTTAAAAAATGGTCATGTAAGAAACATAAGTTACATAACAGTGAATGCATTGTGCTATAGGCAAAAAAAGAAGGCTCAGTTTGTACATGACACCATAAGTTAATATTAGGAATTCAACATGTATTATCCAGTGTAATAAACATCAAAAGTACACAATGATTCAGCAATCTTATCCCATTGTCCCAATAGGCAATAGCAATAATAGAAATAGGAAAGCAAGGAAAAGCAAAGGAATGCATCATACCTCAGTTCTGCCAGGAAATAATGCTTTCCTTAATAAAAATTCTGCGAAAATGCAACCAACTGACCAAATATCCACAGCTTCAGCATAATTTGTGGCACCGAGGAGCAACTCTGGGGGGCTATGAGCAATTTGTAGAATCAAGGAAGTTGGTGTAAGCAAAAGGAGATAGAAAAAAATACTTCAATGAAGAGGTAATCATTGGACAGAATGATACAATAATATGACAAGTCCTTAAATCTTTATTAGACTTACCGGTACCATAGAGTAATCACATGATTTGTGAAACTTCCATCTCTAGTGAATGGCCTTGCAAGGCCAAAATCAGCGAGCTTTAACAGCTTACCACCATCACTTATTAGAAGATTAGCCCCTATAAATGGTAACAAGTAATCAAAGAGCTGAATAATCGCACATACAAAAGCTGAAGATACATTCAAATAGAACAAACCTTTGATATCACGGTGAAGTACATTGTTGACATGGCAGTAGTGCAATCCTTTTAACAACTGCTCCATATAATACTACAGAAATGGAAATAGACATCAATGTAGCTGTTCTTAAGAGTTTGTAAACATGTATCCCCCTTGGAAAAGTTTAATTTGCTCCAACAGTTGCATATAACTATACAAGAGACTGATCAGGAGAAGATCACCTTTCAATGTTAATAGTTATAGAAAGCTGAGGGAATTTCATAAGAAAAAACTGACAACTCATATTTCCGCAATACATATATACTAGTGATACACATGCGATAATAGCACTACATATATCAGAGTACCTTGACTTGGGATGGGGTACTGTGGTGCAAGACTTTCTTCAAATCATGGTCCATGTATTCAAAGACCATATAGATATCTCCCCTATACATGTAATCATCTGCAGATTTTTAGCATAGGTTAATGAACAATTTCTATACATTGATTAGTAATGATAAAATATTGAGCAGAATGGAAAAATGTTAAACAAAAGAAATAAAATATATCAGCATGAGCACATCAATGGCGAATGTAAGAAAAAAGAATAATCAAACAGACCTGATCCTCCTGCTCCATGTGCAGAACCTGAAAAAAAAAATTTACACTTCGGTTGGAATATGAAGTTTTTGTACTCTTGGATGTCTTAATATTGCTAGATGAAATTTCTTACCAGGTGATACTACAATCTCTTTCAATCTGATGATGTTCTCATGATTCAGCTTTTTTAATAGTTTAATCTCACGCAAGATTTGGCGTGGAAACTACAAAAGTACGGGGCAGTTTAGAGAAGTATAATTTTCATCAATGAGCGTGGTTGCTCATTAGAAAGAGTAGCCTTAGTTTTGTTCATATCATAAAACTTACCCCTTCTTTGCCATCATCCAGTTTAATTTTCTTAAGTGCCGCTCTTTCTCCAGTTATAATATCCATAGCCTCAAATACTTCACTGAGATTGTTAGGAAAAAGTACAACAATGATCAACAAGACACTTATAGAAAATAAAAGTAAATAAATGTAGTGGTAAAAGAAATGGACTGCCAGCTTGGAGTCCAATGGTGAAGAAGATAAGTCCATTATTAAGTGGTACAGCATTCAAATATTTAATCTGAATTGTTATTATATATTGATCCTATGGAAAATGAAGAAAACAGATACTTGCAAACTGCGGTATTTATTTTTGGACTTGGTGAGCTGCAAACTGCAAACCATAATAGTCTGGCATAATATGGACGCTGACAATCAAGCAAAACCTCATTTCTTCTGCACACATGAAAAATGCCATATTGGGCTCTTTTCCCACGTGTATCTTTGACTACTAATTTTTAGAATTTTGTGCAGTCTAATAACATGTAACTTACATATTATGAAAGTATTTGTCGCGGTGAATCTAAATATGTAAATCTTATGAAGGAAATCTTTACGAGCTTGTAGAAATTAATGGTCAAAGACTTTATGTTTGACTTAGGACAAACCTAAAACGACAAGTAAGTTGAAACGGATGGAGTTTCTAACATGGGCTCATTAATGCAAGTACGGACATCCGTTACGTGTGCCTCGTGTACCACAACAAAATGAGATGTGGAATTAATAAACCCACTTTGTCTTTTATACAGAACAAGGGCATACATTAAGAAAAAATTGCTGTTTCGCACGCGGAGACAAGATTTTTGGAATGAATCATTTAATTCTGATAGCGTCATAGAGAGAGTGAATATATTCCTTTTTTCATTCATCACGGTGAAAAGATCATTAGCTAGTGGTAGACGTAGCGGATAAATTATGGCATCTCATCATTGCAAGTTAGTAGCATACCTACCAAACAACTAGAATTCGGCAATCAATTATAACTGCAATGCCCCACGTGCAACATTAGCCAACGATACCTAAGCAAACGAACAAACCACTACATATTTCTCGAGCTGGAATAGATAACAAATCTAGGTAAAATAACTAAACCCCAAGTGTTGCCTCGCATAAAAAATAAAACTAGCCAGAAGCAATCGAACTGTTCGACAGTCCAAGGCAAGCATTGACTTGATGAAAAACCGATCCCTACCACTCCGTGGAACCACAGACCTAAGAGGGTTACCAGCTACAACTCAACCGCCGCCGCCCGTACGATCTCACGGCAGCGCGGCTACACCACATCACGGCTCAATCGCAGCGCAAGGGGCAGAAATCCACGGAGTAACAGCCCATAATGCGAGACGCGAGATCGAGGGAAGCGAGTTTGGGGATATCTCGCTTGCTTACCCATAGGTGCCCTCGCCGATCTTGCGGATGCGCCTGAAGCAGTCGACGGTGCGGGCGCCGGCGGGGGCGTACTCGGCCAGATTGAGCGCTCCCGGCGGCGCCTCCTCCCCGTCCATCACGCGGCGGTGGCGGTGGCGGCGCGGCGAAATCCGCCAAGGCAGAGAAGCGAGGGCGGCGGGCGGCGGCACGAGGGAAGAAGAGCAATGAGGCAGCGGAGCGGACCTGGTGGAGAAAACGAGTCAAAAGCGGCCGTGTTTTTCTCTTTCTTTTGTTCTTTCTTACGCTCTGGGCTGGTCGCAACGCAGACTCGAAGCCTCACAGTTCTAACTGGTTTTGGGCTATATTGGGCCGAATGTGCTTGATCTGAATAAGACTTAGGCCTTTTGAGCTATTGATGTAGAGTGTCCCTCAATTATGGTGTTTGAGTTCTGTCTGGGATTAAAATTACATAAAAGTGTCTTCCAGCTTATAAAACTAGTGCAAATTAAGAAAAGAAAAGTGTATTATACATTGTTGTTTTTTCTTTAGTAGTTTTCTTTTTCACAAATAGACGGTAGTCACGTGCCACCACGCAAGACGAGCAACATCTGCGTGACCACTATTCGCAACACCATTCGTTGCCATCGGCTTACATCATCATGATGTACCGCTCACTATTTGGCAATGCATTCTCATGTCCTAGAGATGCGAAAGAGTGGAAGAGCCAAGCCATCTTACACTCTCACAATGCGACACCACACGGTTTTGTGCAACTACCATGCATGAGCATGCTGGACTAATATGTTTTAGGAATCCACTATTTTTTGGAGGGGCTGCTAAGTTCCTGGAAATTTGGGAATTGGCGCATGGATCGACACTCCATTGAATCATGAATTGAAGTTTGTAAATGGAGGGGGGTTGTTTAAATAAAACTACTAGTGCCCGTGCTTACTAAAATTGGCGTGGTATTACGCACCCAAGCTGGGACATCAGTACATCTTTTAAATTGCACGAGCACCAATGCGGCATCATGTGCCCACACCGTGACACTGAGCCAAGTAGTGTCACACGGCCATCCTGCGACAATGAGCTAGGTTTTATCGCCTCACTACACTAATTACTACCCCAACTACCAGCACAAACGGCCACTGCCTATGCACCATGACGACTCATTTGTTGGTCCTCAACGACAACCTCCGCCAAACACATTGGCCCGTTGGTTTCAAGCCAATGGGTGTCCAGAAGTATGACGGTAAGACCGATCACAAGTCATGGCTCGTCGTTGACATGCTTGCCATTGAGGCGGTGGCAGGGGTAACTCCAAAGCCATGGCCAACTACCTCCAACTCATTCTGACCACGCTTGGCTCACTAGCCTCTCAAGATGCTCCATTAACTCTTGTGACAAGCTTATGGGCCACTTCGTCGCAAATTTCATAGGCACTTGTGCATGCCTCGACACTCACTAGGACCTGTTTAGGGTCTACCAGAAAAGGGTGAAAGTTTTTGGGACTATATTAGGCATTTCTTAGATAGGAGGAACTTGATTTGGAACTCTCAAGACGATGCCACGGCGAAGACTTCATCAATAAATGGGAGTGCAGGCCACCCCGACAGCCAGCGACATGATCCAAATTTCTATATACCAAATATATTAGTTTCCTACAAGTTGGATTATTTTTCTATTAGAACTTTATGTCTTTTTCTATTATGACTTCTAGGTTTTTCACCTTTATATATTTCTTGTAAACCACACGGGAAGGGCGCATTGCCCTGGTGTATCTCATACGTATTGTTCATCTCCTCTATATTGATTATTGCCGGTCGGTGCCTGTGGTTTTTCCCGTAAGGGTTTTCCACGTTAAATATTTTTCTCCGTTGTTGCTCTATTTTCATATCAATTGGTATCACCGCTTCCGCAATTTCCTAACAGATAGCACCATGGCCATCCATCTCGAGCAATCAACATAGGGTGAAATGTTCGCAACCTTTACCCTAGCCAGTTCAAAACACCAAGGGTGGAGTGCATTGAGCTGAAGTTGTGGGGAAAGCATCAAGAAAAATTGTGTGAGGTGTAGATGGCTTTTAAGTGGAAGTGTTGGAATCATTAGGGATGGGGATTATACTATTGTTAATTCTATCTACAAAACAATTCCTTGAATGTTCTCTTGTTATTTATGAATGGTCCTGGGGATGTTTATACCATGCACATCCTTGGAGTGATAAGATAGAATTGGATGTAAGAGACTGTAGTGGCCTGTGATATAATCAATAACCGTTATAAGTTTCTTGTGTGAAGAAATGACTCTAATATCAGATGGATGGAAATAAACAGAGTTTGAGTACATCACTATAGAGTTGAGAAGGTTGGTGATAGGCCTGTGTCTAAAACTGAATTCAAGTTTCAATTGGTGTTGTGTGAAGACATACAATAAGAGTGCACATGGCAAATGTTTCATTGTGGCACTCAACATACCTTAGGATATTTGCAAATTCATGTCTAATATCTCGTTTGAGAATCAGTCTAATAGTTATGTCACCCAAACGTATTTTCTGCTAGAGTAATGATGGGTTGAAAGTTCACTGATCAATACTCAATACAATATGTCTCAACTATGTACTGATGCAATGAAGTGGTCTTCGTATGTTCACACCACTGGGGAGATTTAACGGAGTTGGTATGGACAGCCCTGCTGATTTACAAAACCTTAAACCAATACTTTATTGTTTATGGACAACCCTGGCCTAGTTTTAATCCCTCGTGAAAAGAGGCTGATTTGAACTTTTACATGCTAATACATTTAAAGATGCTTATGAATTCTTTAACAAGTCATTGTAGGAGCTACTGAGATGTGAATCCAATTTTCGACCACTTGACTTGGAGGTCTTAATTGATGGTCCGAGCAAAATTTTGGAAAAAAGAAATAACTAATCTATTATAATATCAATTGTCGTTTGGCTATCAACATATGTGAATGTTGGTTAAAATCTACAATTGTATCTTCTATTAAGATTTTTTCTATCTGCAAAGAGTAATAAAGGTGTTGAAACTGCTATATCATATTATCTCTATCTATATTTTCAAGGCACAATTTGGTAAGTTATGTTTTAGTTTCGGACATTTAAAGGTTCATAATAGAAAAAAAGTTGCATAGTCAAGAGGTCTTACGTAACATTACAAAATTGATGCAGTTTAATTTTCTTGTAATTATGTTAATGGAATATCTGCCTGTGTTTATCCTAATAACAGCATTATTATATTTTTTGTGTTGTGTTCTTTAAATATACAGAGTATAATATTGAATATGCTATATAGGGGGTAAATATAGTCAAAATTTCAGCACCTTCAGTACCATACAAATTGTCTAATCTTTTGAGGCATAGCCATGGCAAGTGCTAGATTAAAAGAGAATTTGAATGAAAAAGACATCTTCTCGAGAATAGTTAGGGATAGAGGAAAAGAAACGTAAAAAAAAGAAGAGAGAAACTCCAAATCGAAAACTTGCTCTCAATTTGAACGGTGTTTAGCACCAACTAATTAATCTTCATCAAGAATCGCAAGCCAAAAGTTTAAACTAAATTGAAATTGCGGAATTTAAATGCATAAAGTAAAGCGGAAGAGACTAGGTATCAAAATAAACTTCGAGTTTCATTGCTTTGATATGAAGTTTACACAAATTGTTTCCAAGCGGTTACAAAGTTCACAAGTGAACAAAAGATCTCTCTCCTAGATCTAGTTCATCTCTCACAAATTCTCACAAAAAAAAACAATGAACAAAATCCTCACAAGTTCTATTAAGTTTTCTCAAATGTGCTTACAATACAAGGTGCACCTTCTTCTCACGCCAATACCCCTTTTATAGTCTAGGCAAGCAGCCATACACACCCATGAGAAAAACCCAAATTGCCCCCAAGACAACAATTATCAACCTTGTCACTCATACATGGCATACCACACCACCCTTTGTTAAGAATATTGTAAACTTTTCAACCAAACTCACTAATCCAAGGCTCCAGTGATCTAAGAAAACAAACAATTCTTATATTATTTTGTTGTTCTGCTCTAACTTATAATGCTCCAAGTACTTACAGTAATTTGCTTCAATAAACTATCTTATAATAATCACAGGTGTAAACAAAACAGGGTCTTAGGCCCCCTTTGATTCAAAGGAATTTTGGAGAAAATAAGGATGATTCAAATCCTATAGAATTTTTCCCACGTGGCCCTTTGAAACAAGGGATTGGAGATTCCCAATCCTATAAAATTTCTATGGAGGGGTTGATTTCATGCACATTTTGGAAGAAATTTTCGAAGATCTCAAACCTCTTGGAAAATTCCATACGAGTCTATCTCTCCGTTTTAATTTGTATATTGTTTCTTTCAAACCTATCAAATGGCCATTCCTATGTTTTGCAATCCTCTATTTTGCAAGCTATAGTGCTAGGTTCGGTTATTTGTTCCCTCTTCTAGTTCTCACAATTCCACCATCGAGGAACATCCCAAAAAAGTGAAGGAAAACAGCTGGCTTTGATGCTGAAAGCAAGCGGATATTATCTTTATCTTTATACTACTACTAGTGAATTTGCCCGTGCGTTGCAACGGGAATCATAAAGATCAGTCAATCTTTCCAGCCGGTCGCTGCTTTTGATCAAACTTTTTTATATGTCTTTTCTGTCTTGCTCTACTGTCTCCCAATAAAATCTTCGATACCAATCAACAACTCAATGGCACTGTTAATACCACCTTCCAAAATGCCTTCAAATCATATGCCTATGACATGGAAGGGCTCACAGAAGCAGCTCTGTCCCCAATCTCATATAATGGTAGAAAACCCCCGATCCGACCAACCGTCATCATTCTCGCAAAACCCTAACCCTAACCCTCCCCCTCTCTCTCATCGGAGTGGGTGAGGCGAGGCGCGGCTGCACCGTCGCACGCCCCGCAGTGTTGTTGACGGTCGGTGGTTGTAGAGGTGTGTGGGCTTGATTCGATCCGTTTCCATAAAAAAAATCTAGATCTGTTACCATATGTCGTGATAAACGCATATTCAGGTTTGGATCAGAATCAACATCTCCAACCCGCTTACACAAATAGATAACAAATAGATATTACGCTTTGACGAACGAAACGAACGACGGACCATGGAATCATCTTTTATTTTTTTCGATGTCGTTGAACATCACCACATCAAATTTGGAAGTCATCGCCGCCGCCTTCGATGATAATTAACTCAAATCAATTATCGCCTTGATTAAACTGATCGGCCCTGTTTTTTTAACCCACCCATTAAACTTGTACATTTACCGGCCAAATCGAACTCCTTTTCTTGGTCAAAACCCAGTCCGTTGATTTAAAATATTTTTTCAACCGAGCTGCAGGGGTCGTCCTTTTACTTTTTTTTTCTCTCTCTCCTTTCCACCGAGTCAACAGGCCAACAGAAGAGGAAAAAAACAGGTCAGATCCCCTTCTCCTCTTTCCTTCGATGTGGCTCCTCTCTCCCTCTTGCGATAACGCTAGCGCCGCTGCTTCCCAGAAAAAAGAAAACAGTGCCGTCGATGTCGCACCTCCCCTCCGAGCTGAGCTGCCGCCTGCCGAGATGTGTCCCCAAGCCTCCTTGCGCCGCTGATCCCTAGAGCCACCGCCGCCGCCTTTGCCCTGAGGCCACCACCCCTGCGCCTGGAGCTGCTGCCCCCTGCGTCTCTTCTCCTCGCCGGTGAGATGCAGCACTCGTCACCAGCCTAGGAGCCGCGGGCGCCGCCTATGCCGGCATTCGGCGCCGGCCTTCTGCCGGATCCCGCTGCCTCTTCGTCAACATAGCCGGCCACGAGCCGATCCGTCGGCCGCCACCGAGCTGCCCGCACAGGAGCCTCCTCGTCGCCTGCAAATCTCCTCCGCCCAAGTAATCGTTCGCTTTGGTGATTGCCTCGATTGCTTTTCTGTTGTTGCAATCCGAGGATCTGCTCTGTCCGTTTTGAATCTTAGGATGCCACAGAAATAGGAGGCCACAACTCGAACTGAACTCGGTGATTATTTGTTCGGAAGAAATCTGATCTGATCTTCTGTCTGTGATGCCACAAAAATAGGAGGCCTTCTTTTTCTATGAAAATCCACGGTCTAACGCGACTATCACGCGGACAAATTGGACACCGCGCGCTGGAGACGGACAAACTTCGTGATGTCATGATGATGTCAGCGTGACGTCAGCAACGGACGAAAATTTTGGTGCAGAAAGATGCCAGATTCATCCTAAACTTTTATAATAGGTAAGGATAAAGGGAAAATTACATAAACCACCCTAATTGTCATTCTTGTTTTGATATTCCATCCCATAATTTATTTTGTTGTAAAAACCCTCCCACCTAATTGTTTTTGTTGCAAAAACCCACCCATTGAATCATGATTTGGTCTATTTGTTTTATTGTAATCCATGACGTACTACCATAGGTGGCTACTCGCTGCTTACAAGCTACTCGCTCATCGGCTCTCTACAAAATACTAATCGAACTAAAGGCAGAGGCTCGAGTCATGTCGGTGGGGCAAACACTTGAATCAGACACACCACGTAGCACACTTAACAAGCCCAACATAGTTGATACGACCTACCATGCATGCGCATCAAATTAAATATGTCAAACTAATTTGTCCTTGACATGTTGAGTGGGTGGGTTTTTCAACAAAAATGGTTGGGTGGGTGGGTTTTTGCATGGGCTTTTGCAATAAAATAAATTATGGGATGGAATTTCAAAACAAGAGTAACTGAGATGGTTTATGTAGTTTTCCCTACTATAAAAGCCCCCTAGTGATGTGACAGTGAATATGCCATCCCACAACTTGACATAGAATTTTTTTTATAAATTGTTCCCTGGTACTTTATGATATTAATAAGCAAACAACTGATACTAACATAGTTGTTAAAAGGGTAGTTTCTATATAATACTACATCTATTTTAAATTACTTGTCGTTTTAGGTTTGTTCTAAGTCAAGCATGTTAATCTTTGACCATTAATTTCTAGAATTCTGTGTAGCTTAATACCATGTTAATTATTTATTATGAAAGCATTTCTCATGATGAAACTAAGAATGTCAACAATAGGATGACAAATTATATGAGCCGTTATTAATTAGCGATAAAATATCTTATTAGGACAAAAAAAAACGACAAGTAATTTGAAAAGTAATTTGAAACGGATGTCGTATAATTTATTTCATCCACAGCAAAGAATGGACATTTTGCTAGTTATCACTAAAGTTGAAATGGACATCAAACAAAATGTACACACATGAACATGGTGGCCTCTTTGATTCACTACATTAAAAATGATTTTTGCAGGCGTTTGGGAACGGTTTATGCAGGTGGGGATCCAAGCCACCATGCAATCTATTGTCTACGAAAATCGGTGATTTTAGCAAGTGGTGTCCTAAACATCCACAAAAATCAGTTTTTGCAGGCATTAGATAAGGACCACCGCCTAGAAAAATATTTTTTAGTAAAAAATAATACTGAAAGATCCCAGAATGAAACCCCAAAAAAACAAATCAATGGAACACGGTCCACGACCACCACATCTAGGTGCCACCGCATCCGCCACCGATGGCCTCGTCGCTCTCGGTCGGCCTCGCCGGTGGAAGATCCCGAGCTCGTCAACGGCGGATCTGTCTCCCCCGTCGCTGTTGCATGCGTATTTGCCGGATCCAGTCATAGCCACCAGATCCAGCCGCCTCGCAGCTGTTGCCGACGTCGCCCTCCAGCCGGTGGCCGAGGGCGTTGCTGCCGCTGGTCACCACCACCGTTGCCGCTCGTGCAACCCCACCAACTGAAGCCATGTCACGTCGTTGCCTACCGCAACTATGCCGTGCCACCCTGCCGCCTATAGCTAGGCCGCACCTCCATCGCCCTCAGCATCAAGCCAGTGGCCAGCAGTCGCGTCGTTGCCGGTCATCATCGTCGTCGACGTAGTCGGTCCCCACCGCCGCGCCTAACTAGAGCTACAACCCAGTCGGAGCTCGCCGCCTACGACGTAGTGACCGATTGTCGTCGTCGTAGCCACCTCCGCCTCCGCCAGATCGCCTCGCTCACTACTGCCTTCTCTCCCTCCGGCCAGATCCAGATCTAGGAGAGGGAGGTGACGTCGATGAGCCGCCTACCACCGACCCAAGCTCCTCTCCCTCTCACTCTCCCTCTCCCTCTCTGAACCATAGGAGCCGCTGCAGTGCCCTCCTCCTCCAGCTGGCCGAGCCAGCCACTGCCGGATCAAGGCTTGCTAGGCCCCTCGTCGCCGAATCCAGCGGTCCAAGCACCGTTGTACCCTCCTCCCCAGCCGACGTCACCGCCGCTCCGCCCTAGCCGCCGCCATCACGCTAAGAAAGAAAAGACCGAGGAGGCGATAAGGCCACAGGATGGGTGGGCCCCACACCCCTTTTTGAAGGTGGTGCACGTTGTGGGCCGCGTGCAAATAATGGAATTTTGGTAGAAATTAGGCTCCGCCAACAAAAACCTTTTTGGCATAATGGCTAATGATGCTGTTTTGGCATGTATACATAACCTTCATACATATGAAAAGACTA
This sequence comes from Leersia perrieri, assembly GCA_000325765.3. Lineage (NCBI taxonomy): Eukaryota > Viridiplantae > Streptophyta > Magnoliopsida > Poales > Poaceae > Leersia > Leersia perrieri. The sequence continues at coordinate 15,049,772 of CM002486.1, forward strand.
CATGCGTGTACAAAATATTTCTTTTCAAACTGATATAAGTCCGACAACAACTGCTCCAACTAAAATTTAAGTTCTTGACTAAATATCAGGTCTACGTACGACCTGCGAAGTGATCATAACTCAACTGGTTAGCTATCCAGTAGAAAAACTTGTCCACCAGGGTTCAAATCCTAGATTTGACACGGGTGCTCGTATTTACGCCTAATATTCTTTCAATGGTAGGCGAGGTACCCGTCGATAGCGAGACACCTACAGTGACTTCGTTAATCTTAAGATATGCCAACCCAATCTTTAGAGATGCCTTTAGGAATAGGGTGTGCAAGTGTGTGTTTATGGGGTGAGTGTGCATGTTGCTTCTGTACTGTTTCTAAAAAGAAAAAAGTCTACGTGCGACCTCGCCTCTCCTTAACTAAGCTATACGACATAAGTGTGCCGAATAACAGCATGCCATTCTGCCAACTGGTTGTACTCTCTTCCGTTTCCTTCCGATTGCAAATGATCTATGCAATAATTAATGATATGATATGAGTTTAATATTTATAAATAACTGAAAGTACCTACAGTATATGTTACTAAGCCATAAGATCTTATAATTATCAAATAATTTACAAATAAGAAATTGTACCAATTAAATTAATTTTTAGTGCGAAAAATAATTAAGGAATTACCCCCATCATGCATGGATAAAGAGTTACGGTTTTGCAATAGAGTTAAAATCAGTGGCGGAGCTTGATCAACAATTTGCTAGGGACCAACTATTCAAAGATTTCAATAACTAAAGACAATGTTTGGAGAATTATCAGATTTAGAAGATCTAATATTTTTCTCTAAAAAAACAAGATCTAACATTTTTTTTTAAAAAAAATACATATGCCTCTTTGATTCGTAGGATTAAAAAAACCGAGGAATGAAAAAAATACAGTATTTTCACAGGAATAAAAGTGTAAAACAGGAAATTGTAAAACACAGAAAAAATACAGGAATTATCGTTTGATAGGAACACATGAAAAACACAGGAATTAGAGGAGAGAGATAGACTCATAGAAAATTTTTTAAGAGGTCAGAGCTCTTGGAAAAATTCCCCAAAAATATACGTGCAAATACCTATTCCATAGAAATTTCGTAGGATTTGAAAGTCTACAACCCTTTGTTTCAAAGGGCTATATAGGAAAATTTCCTATAGGATTTGGATCCTCCATATTTTCTCTAAAACTCTTTTGAATCAAACGGGGGCCTACATGTTAAATAATAGCTTGCTCTGATGAATAGAAGATAAAGATATCTTATGAAACCATTCTTAATACAGCTAGCAGAGAGATCCGAGAGATCAAAAGACACTAGAACAAGAAGGGCAGAGAAATAAAAAAAAAAGATGACAAAAGGAGGAAAAACTGATGTGCTCACTAGGATTTAAACCTTCAACGTGCGAGAACTTAAAGCACATAGTTACCAACACAATACAACTGCAATATTTTACAAAATGGAGGTATTACTGCTAATATGCTGGGGAGGCCATAACCCATCTTACTAAGCTCCGGCTCTGGTTAAAATGCATGCACGAAATTCACTTTGACTAGCCAGCTACAGTTTGACATTTTCCTTTTCAAGGGAAAAGAGTCAACTTGCTGTAACACTACTTGGAATTATATATCAATCATAACGGACAGTTAGGTTATAAACCAAATGAGTTCGATCTGGTGATACAACCACTTTATTCAAACATTTCGATCACATGCAACAGTGCAAGGCCTAATTGAGCACATGTATAGGGAGCATAACAAATTAAAATGAATTAATCGTGCTGAAGTGGTCCATGTGTATTACTTTTGTACTGTCAGTGACGCATGCATGATTAATTCTTTTGATGATATATTTAACTATAGAAATGTAATTAATTAAGCACACGCTGCTGCGCATTGCCACACACTTACTTTAAGCAAGCATATTGATAACTAGCTAGCTTAGCAGTAAATCACCTTAATGATATGTCTACACAAATATCTACAGCTGTATATATATAAATGACAACAATACATCTTCACACTCTCTTTATTTAATCTCTCAGTACTACAAAACATCACATTTGTGCCGCCATATTTGTCCCGGTTTATAAAAATCCGGTACTAATAAGAGATCCCAACCTACCCACCCCATCTATGCACCTACGGTAGCAAAGAACCAGCACTAATAACACTTATTAGTGCCGGTTTTAATTATAAACCGTACTAATAACCATGGTCATTTGTGCCAGTTTATAATAAAAACCAGCATAAATATAATTAGTACTGGTTCTTATTATAAACCGGCACAAATGACTTAGCATAGTGTTATATCAGTATAAGCATTTTACCTATAGGGTTTGCCAAAAATCGTCGGTGCCGGATTACACAGACGCTACGACTATAGCTCTGCCCCTGAGTGATATTATATTTTCGTCCAAGTTATACATAGGAGCAAAAGCAGTTGCAACAGTATGATATTTTCATGATGTAATATATGCTTTCTCTTTCTTTGATTTTGTCGGTTGTATCCCGAATGGATTTCATTATTTAATGGAATACCCATTGTCTAAAAATAATGTATTATATATTAAGGTTAAGAGAAAAGATTCTCTTATTGTCACCTTTAACCTTATAGTAGTCAAATTTTGAATATATATGATGCTCGCGCTTGTACATATAAGTTAGAGCAGAATGATATATGAGTTGTTTGCTTTCTTAGAACATTGGAGGCTTGGATTGTTTGTAAGGCTAAAAAATCTATAATATATATTCTCAACAAAAGGGTGGTGTGGTATGCCTGTACGAGTGACAAGGTTGATAACTTTTCTCTGAAGTATCTATGGATATGGGGTCATTAGCTAAACAATGAGCTGAGAAAAACTCTCTTGGATAAGATCTGTTTTTATTGTGGTACGTATATTCTAGAAATGTTTATATTTTAGGACGGAAGGATCATTTCATTCCTCTCTTAGTTACTCATGTTTTATTGACTTGCTTCTCATTTTGTGTCATGGACATCAGGACTTGAATGCTACTCTATTGATCTTATCAGCCAGAATTCGGGCTCAATATCTTTTGCGGAAGCAGCGAAACTATATATGTTGATCAATATTGTTGTTGGCACGCTTACGAGGTTCATTCAAGTGCGTTTCTATTCAATCAGTTGTAATCTTGCAGTAGCTGTGAGCCTGTGAAACTATAAAAAATGTAATTATATATCGGTGATCATCTCTGAACTTTCATAATTCCAGGGGCATAATGTCTTCGTTTTTTTAAAGAAAAAATGCATTTGAATAGATTTATTGAGTTCAATGGGAGTGAGAAAATATAAGACACTCGCTAAACGTCACCAGTACAATTGTACTTTCGGTTGTGGAACTTGTACTAAAATATAGTCCACTACGAAAATCAAACAGCACATGCCCTATATCACACACATCTAGCTAAGCGAGCTATGTCCGTTTTGTGAAAGATCATCGCGGCTTCACTTCTCCGCAGCGCGCAACAAATAAGAGCGAAAGACACAAAAGCACATTTTGGTTGCATGCATACGTACGCACCGTGCATCTGCGTTTTCACAACGTGCTTGTTTTAAGATCGATCATGCCGCCATGTTGACATATTGGCAGTTACAATATTCTGAAATTTGCCACCAAACTGTCCATTTCAGCTCCCCAATCCATCATCCCCTCTCGCTAGTCTTGTTCCCCCCACACGGAGGTTGACCATATTACCATCGTGTTATCCATCGCAAACTGATTTAGGTCGTCATCATCAAACAACACGTCTTCCGTGCACTATAAGTATAATCTCTCACTCCCTCCTCTGCTCCAAGCTAAGCCTCTTCTTTAATCAGCTCGATCGATTACTAGCTATATAGCTGACTGCAAATCTGCAATTTCAGTATTGATCGCTAATTAATACAGACATAGGAGCTAGTGTGGTGTCTTGTCATCGATCGATCGATTTGATCTCTTCCATATTACATTTGCGAGCTAGTCATGGATCAGGATGGAATCAGCGGCGGCGCTGCTCCGCCGCAGTCATCGCCGGAGCGGCGGTATAAGGGCGTCCGGCTGCGGAAGTGGGGGAGGTGGGTGTCAGAGATCCGGATGCCCAACAGCCGCGAGAGGATATGGCTGGGCTCGTACGAGTCCGCCGAGAAGGCGGCGAGGGCGTTCGACGCCGCCGCCGTCTGCCTCCGTGGCTCCGGCGGCGCCGTCTCGCTCAACTTCCCCGATTCCCCACCTGACATCCGATGCTGCTTCCCCGGCGCTCTGCTGACGATCGAGCAGATCCAGGCGGAGGCGGCGAGGCACGCGAACCGGTTGTATACTCCGGCGGCGGCATCGACGACGAACACAGCCGCCGTCGCCGTGTCGCCGTCGTACTCGTCGCAGCAGGAATTAGCATTCCCTGCACGGTCAACGAGCGACGACACGGCCGTGTCATTGCCGTTCACTGACGGCGGCGTTGCCGACTATGGTGGTGGTGATGATGATGTGATTGACTGGTCCTTCATGGATGCGTTGCCGGCGATGTCAGCGCCGTCATTACCGGCTGGGAACATTAATGCCGAGATCGTCCCGGCAATTGATGATTTCATGTACGGGTTCTTGCACCCAATGCGGCAGAACGAAGATGATGTGGAGGATGTGATCGACGGCAATGGGGATCAGGCATTTTTCTCGGTCGACCTTTGGAGGTTTTGAGTTTAGAATGCTAGCAACTGAGATATATACTCAAGAACATAACTATGACTGCCTATTTAATTACCGCAGTCATTAGCATTCACACCTGTATAGATACAGTATACTTAGAACAGTCTGTGTAAGGCTCGGTATGAAGTTGCTGTGTGCTGTGCAGCGTTGTGCTTATTTTTAAGCTGTCATATATACTTATACCATCATTAATTCGTAGTTTGTTTTGCAGATGAAGTTCGATAAAATCATTTTTTTTCTGAGTTTTAAGGCGATAATAATATTACTGTTTGCAACATATAAGACAAAGAAAAACATTTTACCACACACCGAAATATTTAAGATTTGTTGCACTAGCTAATTAGGACTATTATAATCCACTACAATACCAAATAAAGCATAACTCGAGTTATTCATCATTGCAACGATTTTCAATGCCTCATTAGCAACGATTCATCGTACCAAATGTTCGTAGGGGGGCAGTGGGTTGTACACCAGTAGCCCAGGGAAGTGAGGGCAAAATGGGAGGCGACACTGCCAGATCCAAAAGAGAGTGAAGCAGACGTGAAGGGAGGATGAATCAAAAGCTTAGAGAGTAAGAAAGAGAAATTTAAGCTACCTAAGACTGAGAGAAATGGATAGCTGCGGGATGAACGGCTTGGTTAGGTTTAGTACGTACTGGTAGACTGATAGGAAAGGGATAATGTTTTTTATTGTATAGGTGGATAAACAGTGAAGGATACTGATTGTCTAAATTGATGGGGTTGTGGACCTATGTGAAGGGATGACCAACCAAAGCCATATGTCCTATTGATACTCCGTAGACGATGGCATGTTTTTTTAGCTTGTTTAAGTGGGCTAGCTTATACCTTTTGAAGGTAGTGAGACTTTTTATAGCTAGCAACCGGCTATAAAAAAAATGCCACGTCTAAATTAATTAAACTGTTGATTTCTAGCCCCTTGTTATCTCATATATTTTGTCAGAGATTGTGTTGCAGCTGGCTACAACATGTAGTTTTATTTTCTCCTCCAATTCGCCCCAAAAGTTGATTTGATGACTCGATCTTATGGCCGCTCATATCAACTTATTATGCATGCTCTAATTGCTGGTACAAGACACAGAAAAATCTACTTTGTTTTATTGTAACGGGTGTGATAAAAAAGTATGAACCATAATTTCCCTCGCTATATTGTATAAGGCCAAAAAATTCTAACATCTGAGCAGTGTCCTAATAAATGCGCCATCTCGTTGCCTTTTATTTTGAGACTCTTGCACGCGTTGATCAGCATAAAATGTCAGGAGACCAAGACCAACTCTAGTCTCTTGTTTACTGATGAAAAATGTATTAAATAATCGCAAACCTAGTGTGCAACGCGTGCGTTTTTGTGGTTTCGAATAGTTAACTAAGTACAGCCCGTGGTTGTACGTATCCCTGAATATATATATATATATATATATACAGGGGAAGTCCTGATGCACATAATCTAATCAATTCAACAGCGTGGCTGCCTGGGATCTAACCTGCGCAGAAAAGCCGGGCCCGTGATGCAGTCTCAGAAACGCTAGATCCAACATACACTAGATACACCCACTTGAATTCGTAAAAGATACATGAAAAGGAGGCCTAATCAAAGATGCAAAGCAACATCGATACTAAAGAATAACGCACGCATGCTAACTAGACTGATAGCCTTTCGAAAGCTAGTTGCAACTGCTCCAGTCACGGAGCTCTTAATCAGCTTTTGTTAATACAGGAGGCACCCACTAACCTTACGGCTCTGTGGCTCTGATAACAAATAAACTAAAATAGTCACATCAGGTTTCAAATGCCCTAGATCGATCAGTCCCGACCCGTAGAAAAGGTACGAGCCTACGACCATATATTGCATGCGGAAGCACGAAGAGGTTGTTTGGATTTAGGGATATTTTTAGTTTGTGTCTCATCGTATGTTTGTACGTCAATTAGGAATATTAAATATAAACTGATAATAAAACTAATTGTATAAATAAAGGCTAATTTACGAGACGATTTTTTAAGCCTAATTAATCTACGATTAGCAAATGTTTACTGTAGCATCACATTCGCTAATCATGGACTAATTAGGCTCAACAGATTCGTCTCGCGAAATAGTCCAAATATAGGGTGGGTTTTATTAATAGTCTATATTTAATACTTCTAATTAGTGTCCAAACATCCGATGTGACAGTGACTTAAAAAAAAGTCCCTGTATCCAAACCTGTTTGAAGTCTACAGATGGAATATATTAAGATCAACGGGAGTACTACAATAAGTGGTCTACTTGCACGTACAAGCTGGGATCAATTTTATTCTCTATATACGATCTCCTTTTCTTTCAATCAGGGATTAAATATAAACCTTCGTCATCTTGAATCGAGATTGAGGGGATCCGAGCAATAGAGGCAACGATTATATATAACTAACATCCACCAAACTCCTCCCTCCTCTAGTCATCTGTCATAAAAAAAAGAAACAAAAATTTGGCACCTCTCTTGTGCCATCCCGTCTTCTTATCTTATCTCCTTTCCTTCCTTCAGCCCAGATTGCTTAATGCATGCATGGTCGCGTGGTTGGCCCATATGATCACTTGTACATAACCTATTTTTTCAGGCAGCTATAATTTTTTTACAAGCAACATAACAATTGAACTGTCTGCAAAAATAATGTATGATCCGGGGCCGTCATCCACTTAGGTGCCCCATCCGGAAAAATGCCTCTATTTTTCTGAGCGGGGAACCTAGTGGCCCGCCCGCAAAAATCATTTTTACGGGCAGGTCACTCATTTTTGCGGGTGGGTATTGTGTCCATCTGGAAAAAAGAAACTAAAAACAAAGGAGAGGGAAGACAAATAGAAAAAAAATAATAAAAAAAGGAAAGCCCTCTCCCCTGCGCAAGCGTACTATCTTTCTCTCCTCTCCTCTCCTCCCCCTCTCTCTGCTCTCCTCTCCCCTGTGACGGCCGGCGACGACGGCGGCCCCACGACGGGCGTGCAGCGGTGGATCCGGCCCCGGGACAGCCAGATACACTGTCGGCGGCCACAACGGCGGCAGCGTCTTGGGGCGGTGCGGGCGTACGGAAACGGCGACGGCAACGAGCGGCGCGAGCGTTGC
>CM002486.1:15057703-15139967 GCA_000325765.3 Leersia perrieri
GGCCTCCCTCTAGAGGGGGCAGCGAGTTCGCGGCGGCCGACGATGGCGGCCGGGGAAGTCGGCGGCGAGGGCACGACGACGAGACGACGCAGACGGCGGGCAGCAATGCCGCCGACCATTTTTTTTTAATTTATTTTATTTTTGCAGGGGATTGATTTTCCGTCCGAAAAAAATCCACCCGGCTTGAAATAACGGATTTTTGCAGGCAGGGGCCGGCCCGCCCGCAAAAATCTATAATTTTTCCAGGTGATTTGTATTGGGCGGGCGCGTCGCCTGCCCACAAAAACCGATTTACCCACTAGCGAAAACCTTTTTTTTACTAGTGGATGCTACATGACCCCTTTTTTTCTATATATTACTCATTCATCTTTTCCCTTTTACTTTTCGATTAAGTCATGGTCCCGTGTTTTGCTACTCAATTTCATTCCACATGTCTATATTTCATTGGCCAACGTATCAGTGTTTGTTTGGCCCACGTGTTAATGTTCTATCAGTCCACGTGTAAGTATATTGATGGTCTATGTAGTAGAATTTCATTGGTCCACATGTTAATATTTTATTGATCAACATTTAAGTATTTAGTTGGTCCATGTGTCAATGTTTGGTTGTCCCACTTGTCGATTTTTTGTTTGTTGATGTGTTTATTGTTGCTAGCTCCATATGTTTGTCTACCATATGATTATTCGACAAACAACATTTTCTAGGATTTGCCAACTCATTGGAGTTCTGGAATTCACCATAATAGTTCATATTCGTAGAACAAATTCTGAAAACTCACAAGTTCAAGTTCACAACACACTTCACAACCACAAGTTCACAAACCACAACATAATTCAAGTTTCTTAGCTCACATCATAATTCAAGTTATAACCCACATCATAATTCAAGTTCACAATCACCATAGGAGTTCACGATGGCCACAATGATAATATTGACATTCCTTGATAAGTTTATAGCAGAGAAAAGCTACCTTTGTTCAAGCGATATGACTAAGGAGTAGATTGTTCTCATCCTGCTTCTTCTTGAATTCATCCGACGTCTTCCTTCTCGTACTCTGCAGTGCTTGCTATGCAACTTCAAATTTCTTCTTCAGTTCATCAACTTCTTGAAGGAGAGAAGAGTTGAGCCTTGTTTTGCAGTTGCAAGTTCTTCCTAAGGAACTCTTTCAGTTGCTATCTTAGCTGATTTCCTCTGGCTCATCGGTATACCAACATTTTTCAAAAAAGTGTTGTTGGTGTTGTTCTCGGAGATCACATTGGAAACAATCTCAGCACTAGGTCTTGGTTCTTGACCATCAGCGACTGGTTCTGCACAAAAATATTTCACATTAGCCTACAAAATGCAAGGATCAAACATTAACTTCCTGATCGATAATAGACTGAAAATCAAAAGATAAACAAACACGGAATTAATGTAGAGCGAAAACATGCTACTAAATAATAAATAAGGGCATAGAGGATCCTGATCATTTTTTTTTGCAACCAACACTAAAACTATGCATGCATGTTTCAAGAATTGAGTATATGTAATTGCATATAATCTGAATATTATCAACCCTTTATCTAAAAAAACTGGATCACTAAGCCAGATTCCGGTGCTACGTACTAAGCTAGGACCAAGATTGTGGAGATTGGTTGTGAGAACCAATTGATTGCCACTCTTTTCATATTAGTTGTGAGAATATATCAATAAAGTTTTGGTTGCAGGATATTTAGCTCATTGCTTCATCTACAAATGATACTTCCAATAGATATATTTTACAAAATGACAGTCCAAGAAACAATAAAATTTTTATTTACATACAAAGCACTTCACAAGTACAGTGCTACAAGCCATATTATATGCTTTTCTTTAGCAAGAAACAACTTAAGTGACAAGAAATTCGTGGAAGGTCGAAGATTGTAACAATCACTTGCATGCATAAGCCACATGGCATGTCCATGATTTAAGTAACATAACATAGATCCTGCATATATCATTAAAAATACAAATAAAAGATTTAATTGAATCTATTTGATAGGGCATGTCAAACAAGTCAAAGTAGTCAAAATCTTTTTGCTACAAAATTATGATATTTGCAAAACTAAGCTCCACTAAGAGACTACGACTAAGTCACACTTTCAAACATTGATCCAAAAGTATAATAAGAAACTTAAAGTTATCAATAGGCTACGTAAATGAAGGAACTATGATGATAAAAAGGAATTATATATAGACCTAAGCATATGACAGAAGAATTGATATTTACAAGATCTCAATATTGGAGAAATAATATTCATATGAAAAAATGAACCGATTTCTAGAAAAATAAAACAAGATATAAGTAGAACTCACTTGTAGACGAATTATGTGGGTAGACTCGAGCCATCCCACGACTTAATAATTGGTCATTTGGTCTATAGCCCTTTTACAGCCCTAAGAGCAAGGTCAATAGAAGAGTTGGTTGCTTACTCCAAAATTTTTACATGTCATCAAGAGCTAATATAGAGTCATCTCATACAATATGCTGACTCTAAACTAACTGTAAGTCATCCTTTTTAAAAGATCAATACATTTACTATATTCATGCACACAGTATCTACCAAGATCTATACTGTAATTTATCTTTGTGGCCATTTAGGTACAACACAGGATCTGTGGGGAGGGGAGAAAGAAGCGGAGGAGAGGATCCGGATGGGCTATCACGGGACCCACAAAATGTATATTTTAGCATTTCCATCGGCTGCATGTGGGCTGCAGCGCGTGCGAGACTGTGCTACCGCCGGACTCCAAATTAAACGCTCACTTTTTCTCTCTCTAGTTCTCTCTATTCCACATATGATTTTGCTGATGTGGAGATTTTTTGAGTAGTCTGACTCATACTATTATACATTATACATGCTCTAAGACACAACCCTTCCAGTCGCGTTGCACGGCCTCTGGCCAGACAAGGCGAGTGCCTGTGTGATGTATCGCTCGCTGGAGACCGCTTTCCCAGTCTCCATTACCTTCTTCATACTGACTCAATAGTCAACCTCGGTTGCAACGAGACGAGAGCTCCCACGCAGACAGCCATTTCGTGCTTGCTTGCCTCCTAGCGTGTGCACCAGCCGCGCACAACACCTGCACCGATGCACATCATGCCGTCCAACTATCACGCCGTACACCATCGTCCTCCCTGTTCACCACGAGTTGCTCCATCGATTGGCTGTGCATCACAACTTGCAAGACACTGTGCAATGCATCCCGCGCCGTCTTGTTCCCAGTTCAAACGCTGTGGGACGTGTCAGCCTCTGGGCCCGTGCAAGGACATCTAGGCGTCTGCACCGTACGCGCCCGTGTCCTTGCGCTGGCTTCAAATCACGCACAAGACACATACAAGAAGCAGAGGAGAGGACAAGGTCACAAGGCCATGCCACTCTCAATCACTGCAACACGCATATGTGCACACGTGCCTGCTTGCTGCTGCCCCAAGTCCGCTCGACTGTCCACGTTCCCTTGACCAGCCTCGCCTGGCAAGTTTGTTTTACAACTGGATGCAATTGCACCCAATTCTTCGGGGGCGTTTAGTTTGTGAAAATTTTTTGCAAAAACATCACGTCAAACGTTTGATCGAATGTCGGGATATGTTTTTGGACACAAATAAAAAAAAACTAATTTTATGGCTAGCCTGTAAACCACGAGACAAATCTTTTGAGCCTAATTAATCCGTCTTTAGCACATGTGGGTTACTATAGCACTTATGGCTAATCATGGTCTAATTAGACTCAAAAGATCTGTCTCATCGTTTACAGCCCAACTGTGTGATTAGTTTTATTTTTCATCTATATTTAATACTTCGTGCATGAATCCAAAGATTTGATGTGATGCTTTTAGGAAAAAAATTTGGTCTTATGATGCAGAGACTCTTCTGCGCTCTCTGTCTGTCATAGTTTTCTCAATTTTGCTACTTTTGTGTTAGCAGTTTTTCTCTTTGCTTTTAAATTTCTGTATCAGAACTAGGTGATCTTGTTCCTTTCTGGGCTTTCTTCACAAAGCCGAATCAATATATTGATCTTTTATTAAAAAAAGTTCTTTGTATGCAGGTTAAATTGTTATAGACACTTTCACTCAAAAAAAATTTGTTATAGACACAACTAAAATTTGAGGATATTCAAGACTTGTATAATTGCATTGAACGAACTGATACATACACAAGCATGAAGCTGTACTGTAAACCTATTTTCTTCTTCACAACTGCCATATAGTCGTCAAAAGCTATTAGATCTTGGATTGTTACGGCGCATAATAATCACCAAATCCTCTTGATTAATTCACTTTCCCCCTCGTGCTTGGTAGCACTTGTACACTCGTATGGGGAGAACAGGAATAGCCGTAGATTGTCATTCAGTTACGAAGATCACTACAAGATTATCAAACAAGCTCCTCTGATCCTGTCACAAATGGGAGCATCATAATACTAAACCAATCGAAGAACAATCTCAAATTCCTAAACTTTTCTACACAAAATGCGTGCCTGCCCATATCAAACTGATAACCCAATCCTCAAATGCGTGCACCGATCAAGATCGATACTGACAGTAACATATCTGCAGCATCAAGATCAGATCAGACGGTGGATACGGCGTAGATGACGGCCATCGGCGAGTAACTAACGCCGGCCGCGGCGAGTCCGTCCGTGGGGCAATAGGTAGATACCGGTGCCTGTTAGCAATCGAATTTTCTCTGTTTTTTGGATTTTTTTTGGCCTGATGTGAATTTGCAGTAAAGCCCCTTCTATATGAATAAATAACGGGTGTATCCTAGCACCTTCTAACGGGTTATTGTGTTTCTTTTGTTAAGTCCTTCGTCTTTATGAGAAATATAATGTGAAGAAGAGAAAATTTTGTTTCACGCACGACACTGTGAATAAGAAAAGTACATGGCTTTCTCTTCCTTTAGTGTTTGCGGACCCCACTGTGGGCCCAGGGACAGCTCTTTCCTCTCCTACTGTTGGCTGAAACATGTCACTTTCGATGGCGGTTCGATCGTGGGTGGACAGTGGACTACGTATAAAGATTAGTCTCTAGACAGCTACAGTATACAACACCATTTTTTTTGTGTGTTTTTTTAAGTTTTCTCATGCTGCCACGCATGGATTTGAGACGTCACCATTGTAAGGGCAACCTGGACATCCGGTTCCCATCGATGCCTTACTACTCGTTACGCGTTGTAGGTGTGAGAATCGGTGAGAAGTGCACCACCATCTGTCGTTTCAGCACCGATAGCGTTCGCCTCTACAGAACTTTGATGCGATTGTTGGGGCCCATGTGCTGTCCCTACCTGTTAACGATTAAAAAAGATTTGGCAAAAAAAATATTACATTAATGCTGGACACTTATTTAAAGTATTAAACGTAAACTAATAACATAATAAATTACAAATTCTGACTGTACACTACGAGATGAATCTTTTGAGACTAATTACGTCATGATTAGCTATAGGTGCTACAGTAACGAGCATGTGTTAACGGCGGATTAATTAGACTCAAGAGATTCATCTCGCAGTGTACAGTCAGAAATATGTAATTTATATTTCATCAATTTTTTTAAGTCTAAAGTCTAAACACTGCCGTAGGGAGAAAAAATTACTACCCCAAAGTCAGAGCATTCACATTCACGAAACAGGCGCCATGCACCCGTTCATTGCTTCATGCACATTCTATTTACGTGGAGGCGTTCTATTCGACATGCCACGCGTATCTCGTCGTGCACTGCTTTGACTGGATGGCTCTCGTTGCTCAATTCCCTTCGCTTCTCAAAGCTTTCGCACATTATGCTTTCTTCCACCAGTGCATTAGCTTCTACGCAGCTCCCTCACCCCAGTAATTCCCTGATTCGCCTGGAAGCAGCTCTGTCTTTTTCCTGTTCAACCCCATTTGTTCGTTTGAGTTTTTTTTAGGGCATTTGTTCGTTTGAGTTGTGCTACGGTGCTTGCGCTCTGCGTTTCTTGTTCTTTTCCCTGCTTAATCAGCCGAATTTTTGTAGGTTTTTCCTTACTCGACAGTGGACTCCGTGGCGAGCTCGATGACGCATCGCGCCGAGCCCGGTGCCGAATCGACGACGGCCTCCACGGCGAGCTCGGCGCCAACTCGAAGTCGTGCCTTCCTCGCCGGTTGCGCTACAGATCCGGCGGAGAGGGACACAGAGGGGCTCGCCGGCGGCAGTGCAGAGGAACTCACCAGCGGTGGAGCACTCGGGACTTCTCCGTCGAGCTCGGCGACGCATCGACGGCGGCCTCCGCGGCGAGTTCGGCCGGCGCCGCATCGAAGGTGGCCTCCGCGCGCGGCGAGCTCGGCGACAAATCAACGTCGGCCTACGCTGCAAGGTCGGCGCCGAATCAAAGTCGCGCCTTCCTCGCCGCTCCTCCTACGGCTCCGGCGGGGAGCGACACAGAGGAGCTCGCCGGTGGTGGTGCAGTGGAACTCACCGGCGGCGGAGCCTCTCGGCATCAACGGCGGGCGACGAGATGGGTGACGGCATCGACTTTCGACGGTGACTGACGGATCTGCGAGGGTTACTGCCAGGTAGTCCATCATCTGCGTGACTGCGTCTGTGCACTACCAGGAGATGGACGGGCACTGTATGTGCCTGCGCCTGTGCAGCCTCTGGTGGTCTGGTGGTGGTCATTTTGTCAGCACCAACGACAGCAAGACAGGCAGACAGCTGGGTAGCAGAGATGCTTCCAGGAGCTTGCTCTAAGCGGCAATGGTGCACAACAGAGAGGGTCCTCTCCGCATTCACCATCTCGGGCTCGCCGTGCGCGCCAGGGAGGTCATCTTCATCCGGCGTCGACAACACCTGCATCAAATCCGCTGTCATCGCCACCTGCATCAAGTCCTCCGCCGCCGCCTTTTTCCTGTTGAAGGGCACAAGGGAGAGGGATGGCATGTGGACGCCGTCGAGGGAGAGCGATCAGAGGACACTAAACATGATCAATCTTTCGTCAAGCCAATTTGGCCTGGCCTTAAACCTCATGTTCCACCGTTAAACACGACACGTCGCGCCGCGCGGGATCTTCTAGTCCTGTTTCTGATCCCCGCAACTATCTATCCAAGACGAATCGATCTAGATCTTCCCAGTGGTATAAATGGCGAGAGAGATAGAAGGAGGAAGATAGGGCGAAGTTGAGGTGCGCGATGGCGGCGAGATCCAGCAAGCGATCCGTGAGGACGGAGTACGGCTGCCTGAGGCGGTTCCGCCGCCGGCGACTCCTCGCCTTCCTCCGGCACAGCAACCTTCCGGCCACTTTCGACGCGTACGTATTAATCAATTCGACCGGTTTGATTTGATGTCTCTGCTTGCTCCATCTCGATCCATCCCCTTTTCCGATGAACACACACTGATCGATCGATAGATTAATCTCAGGCAGAAGTGCGAGACGCGCGTCTTCCTCGACGTGCGGTTCCTGCAGCGGCTGGTGGCGAACGGCCGGTGGAAGGATGCGCGAGGGTACCTCAACAGCTTCCTGCCCCGTCAGGACGACGACGACCAGATCTTATCGGAAGAGGCGGACACCGTGCTGGAATTCATCACTCGGTTCGACATCTTCGACGACCTCGCCCAGGGCAAGCTTGGGGGCGTCGACGCTGCCGACGATCTCGAGAGGCAAATCGAAGCAATCCCTTCCGCCATGGCCGACGATGCCCGTTACACTGAGGGTGTGCGCACAGTGCATAACTTGTCGGAGCACCCGGCATACTGGTCTCGCCTTGTCTTCTATTCCTGGCCTGATTACCCCCCTTGTGTTTGTTCTGATTATTTATCTGCATATGTCGATTGAGCCTCTTGAGGTTTTCTTCCACACATGTGTCCTGTTGAT
Source organism: Leersia perrieri (assembly GCA_000325765.3). NCBI lineage: Eukaryota > Viridiplantae > Streptophyta > Magnoliopsida > Poales > Poaceae > Leersia > Leersia perrieri. Next base: position 15,065,543 of record CM002486.1, read on the forward strand.
TGGCGGCAAATTATGGCTTAAGGCGGCGAAGGTTGTCAAGGAATTGGTCGCACAGATAGCTGAGTTCAAGCATCTGCTACTGTTGCCGCGGTGCTCAATCAACCCATGCTACACGATCCCATTTGGTTTTGGGTAAGTAGATCCCCATTCCCTGTTATTAATTGTTGTGGAAGATCTAACACACCATGTGTATCTGTTGCTGACTTACAATTACACTAATGATGGGCTTGTTGCATCCAGGGTTTACTCTATCAATAATTAAAAAATATCGATGCTCATCGATAAACAAGATTATCGTTTTTATCGGAATTATATCGGCGATAGAGAAAAAATTTCGGGCAAAATTTAAAAATTTTGGCTCATTTTGTTTGTAAAATCACATAGAGTATATCCAAATAATTTAGCATAAAAATAACAAATAATTAATCTAAAAATGAGATGAGATGGTGGTGCGCAGAGCTCGCGCAGCTACGCCTTTGTAGCCAAACTACGGCGGATGGGAGCTAGGAATGGGGATTTTAGCTAGGATTTGTTGTGGCTCTACGTGGGGGAGTGGTCCATATGGACCTGGCTAGGCTAAACAGCCCGCAAACACGAAAAGTTGGCGTGTTTTCAAAAAACAACGAAATTTTTGGATGATAGCTCATTTCTATCGGACTCCGCTGATAAACGGGATTATCGAGATTATCGGTATCGCTATCGGCGATAAGTCGAACCATGGTTGCATCATCTTGTTAATTATAGGGGTCACCGTAGGCATCAGAGGAAGAACATAGGATGAATGTGGGCATCTGTTGTTGCACGCTGTTTTCTTCCAAAAGAGAGTTAGAAATATCATGTGTATGGAATTAATGCTCTCGCTATTCACTGTTTCCTAGTTTGTGAAGTTCACAGCTTGTAACTCTTTGCTTCATGCAGGCGTCAACCTTCACCGGCTCAAGGTTTGTCACTCAAGAAGGGGTATGTTTATTCCTGTTTAAGTATGCTTGTCGATGATCATATATTTTATTCGCAGGGTCAATGTCTGAGCCAACAGATTTATGCGATCTTATTGGTAAACCTTCAGCCTTGCCTCTACCCTTCGAGCCTCTTATGTTGAATTCTTTAAGAAGGTTTTGTAAATATTGTTTATTCAGTTTGTTTTCGTTTTCTAGTACAAGTTATTGTATATTGGTTTCTTGTGTTCTTCTATTCTATCAAATTATGGTGTGTTTGGTACATTTGCTATCATTTCTTCAATAAATAAAAACATTTTAATAATCAATTAGTTGTGTTCAAGTTTTCTTCATCAATATATATCATGTAACCAATGTATGAAAATAGGAAGAATAATATATTTTTCCAAAGTAAGTCCTTTTTCCAATATAACTGGAGCTGCTGGTTGTCCTAGTTCTTTTTAACAAATCTAATTGACAAACTTTTGTGATATCAGAGGAAACCATTCAAGCTGGGAAGCTCAGGGTCAGGGAACATTCAGATTCTTTTACTGAAGGTAGCATACCAGCAAACTGCAGTAAAAGTTTATTTTAGTTACATTCATTGTTTTCACTTACTTCTGTCTTCGTTATCACTATATTGATGTATGTTTTAGTTTGGTCAGTAGTTGCAATCATCTGTTCCCAATCTGGGCACATTTTTTTTGTTAAAGAAATAAGTCTTTACTTCTGACTGAGCTTTGCAGTTCCTGGACGTCTGCAGGGTGCTCATTAAAAATGCAAAAGTGCCATTTACCCTTTTTTTTTTCTCTAATATGAATAGCTAAACTCTTGCAGGCACTGCAGGTGCTCCAGTTAGGTTATTTATAGGTAAAAGTTGTGCAGGTAATTTATCACACTCTTGTTTTCAATTGGTTTATCCCTGAAGATGTTATTTGCCCTTTACTTTTGTTAGTATACAACTGTTTAAGGCCTCGTGTTACTGCATATAGTGATCGTTATGAACTTTCTTGGGCAGTTACGGGTGAAGAAGGATGACACGCTGAAAGTGTCAGTAGTGCAAAACTTTCGCGAATAGCTGGGGAGTTCCGTCCAGTAAGTCACTCTACTTGCCGTGTTGTTTACCTTATTAAATATGTTTCACATTCCATGTGTAATTTAGTATTGGACAACATACGATGTGGTTTGCCATCAATTTGCTTGATTCATTTCTGTATTTTACATTTTTACTTGATTGATTTCTTGTCTATTGTATTTTACATGGTTATTTGTATTTTCCAGTTGCACAACTTTTTAGTCTAATTTAGTTATAATGCCTTGACTAAAAATAGCTGATACAAAATATGTTTCATTCTGGTGATGGAATGTGTTTCCCCGAGGGGTGCATGTTGTGATGCAAATTTGGACCAATTAACTCTTAATAGGTGCAGCATCAGATGGGGAATTGCATTTATGTTGTCGTAATTATGTTGAGCAGGACAACTCCTGTTTAGATCACCTACATGATCAGGCTTAGCACTACAAGTCTAAAAAATTATGATTTCCAATATTATTAGACACGCCCCATTTTTTTGACGAAATGGGGTGTGACTTTTGTTTTTTACAAGGCTGGCGCTCTGTGATTTTGTGGTGTTAGTGTAGACAAGGCTGGCGCTCCATGATTTCGCCTATGGATTTTCTACCTGCTCAACTTCTTTACAACATGTTGTAGCAATATTTTTTTTTTGGTTAACAACTTATTCAATTATTTTCTCAGGATGTCGTTGTCGCACCATCCGGTGGAATGGACCCTAATGCATGTGTCGAAAAAAATTACTGCCTTGGCAGACATTTCTAATGACATCATCTCACTACTGATTGACACACACGCATATGGTCCAGCTCACAGTATGTTTGTGGATAAGCTATTGGAGCAAGAGAAACGGTTGCATGAACTGCGGGTAGATTGCATTAAAGCAAAAGTACATGGCAGTTGCACCGGCAGCATCAGCAGTCAGCACACGGTAGAACTAGAAGCACTTAGTAGCTGGATCTCATTGATAATCTTCAACACATTTCGGATGTGGACCTCCTTTATTTATGCCCGTTGTTTCTTTCTCTATGAAATTATGGCATATTGTTTTCTTACACTTTATGGGAGCAACGGCTATGGTGTATACACATTTCCTACCCTTCTCTAGAAAGTACCTTTGTAAGAATCGAATAACTACGATCGGTTGTGCCCAACATTCTCATAAAGGGAGAAAGGCCAATACATACGGTCTAAGTTTCGCTCGAAGATTAATTTAGTTCCTAACATTTTAAATGGTCTGTATGAGTCCTTAAAATTTATCTTTTAGTTTAATGTAGTCCTTGATCCATCAAAATCACAACATCGGCATGCCACATCATCCACCATACAAGCCTAATAATTACATAACTAGCCTACCATTACGTATATAACATAAAAGAAGAAACAATTGTAGTGAACTGGCCCAATATTCCTATCATAGGGTTCCTATACTAGCTGGCCGTATTCAACAGTACCAAAAGAGTTTTTGTATGGTAAAATTCAGTACAAGGTACACCGTTGAATATTGGGTGATCTTGGTGCTATCATCTCAATTAAATATGCATGACAAAAATTTAACTATGTATGCATGAAAACTTTTTTCAATTTCAATGCAAGAGTATATTGATCATTTTAATTATTAACCTTTGCATGCTTGGATGACGTGGCATGTTGATGTGGTGGTTTTGGTGGGTCCAAGGACTACATCAAACAAAAAAATAAATTTTAAGGACCCATTTACACAATTTAAAATGTCATGGACTAAAATTGATCCCAGAGCGAAACTTGACGGAACGTATTAGCTATTCTCCCTTCTCTTAAATCAACTTATCCCATGCAAATTTGCTATCACCGTTCCAAAATTAGAAACATGATTTTGAACTGTACATCTTGGATGTCGACCTCCTTGATTTATGATGTCGTATTTCTCTATTATGGCATTATTATTTTCTTAGGCTTTACGAGAGCAAGAGGAATGGTGTATTTATACATTTGCTATCCTTCTCTGGAAAGTATAAGAGAAAATCTACTCCATGGCACTGAGTTTGCATCGATTCAACGATATGCTACTGACTTTATCGAGTTCTAAGATATACCCTCGGTTTAGCAGTTTTCTCTACAATATACCCTTAGATCCTATGCAGTTTTAATAAATGTCCAAAATGCCCTTTAGACATACAACATAGACTATTAATTTATCATGTTAGAAGATCGAGAAAATTATGAAAAAAATTTCCTAGCATTCTAACAAATCATTATAGTTTGTAAGGATGTATTAAGATCAAGAAAATATTTTTCCAAAAATTAAAATATGAAAAATAATCTTAAAACATACCCATAAACTATAATAATTTGTTAGGATGCTAGGCAAAATTTTTCATAATTTTCTTGATATTCTAACATGATAAATTAATAGTCAATCTTGTATGTCTAAAGGGTATTTTGGGCATTTGTTAAGAATGCATAGGATCCAATAGCTTATTGTAGAGAAAACTACTAAACCGAGGGTATATTTTAGAACTCAACAAAGTCAATGGTAGATCGATGAATCGATGCAAACTCAGTGGCATGGAGTAGATTGTCCTAAAGTATAATATCCCGGTCATAAATATTTCACACAGTTGATTTTGACCACTCGTCTTATTTAAAAAATATATGCAAATATAATTTATTTTGTTGTAACTTGATTTATTAACAAATAAAATTTAAGTGTGACTAAAAGTTTTTCTTATTTCATAAATTTATTGAATAACACGAATGATCAAAATTGTGTTCAAGCTTAGCTGCATCAAATATCTATAGATCCGAATAACTCCGATTGGTTGTGTCCAATATTCTCTTAAATCAATTTATCCCATGCAAATATTCAAACACCATTCCAAAATTAGAAACATGATTTATTTTGCAAAAGTACGTCTATCTAGAAGAAACATAGAGGTGTTGGTTAGTAGCAGATTTCTATGCGCAAAGGCCGACAAACTTGTGTGATTGCTTCAGTAGAGATTTGTTTGAATTACTTGAAGAGTACGTTTCACAAAAGTACACATTTTGTGGCCCGTTATGGAGAACTACATATACTTTAACCATTTACACTTAAGTACATTTATTATGATATTAATGTGTTGATTAGTGACAAAATAAATACATGATTCATATGACCAGGGGATCGTTGATACAAGACCTACAAGAACTCGCAATAAACACAGAGTGGGGACAAATTTTTATACATGTTCAAACCCCAATCAGGGTAATAGCCCTACGTCATGTTTTGGTCACCGGGTTGGTTTCCTTTAATATAGGTGTAGGTGATCTAGGTCAGGGCGTCCCCCACGACCCCTCTACCACCTTGGACAAGACAGGGACTCACTAAAATCTTTTTCTCCCACCTCACATGCCTTCATCATTAACCCTAGAGGCTTTGGAAGTTCTCAAGAACAGAACCCATGCAGGTACTTTTCCCAAGTGGTCTTAGGTGAATTATCTTGATCTACTAGGGGACTAGCTTTATTTGCGCTAGACGTGGCTAGGATGACTAAATCTAGGGCCCTTACATCTATCCTTCATACCTCCTGGATCTACTGGGGCCTTGTCCCCCCTTGGGGTCCTGCGACCGAGGAATACCAAAGGCCATCTGACAATTCCTATAATACAAGTTGAACGATGAGTTACAGGTAATCCTTGGCCCCAAGTCCCAAGCGCCAGCCGCCTTGCAGCGGAGGCTCCATGGGAATAGATCTTGTCATATCAGGTCACGCTCGATATCCATGGGGAGGTTGGGTGTGAAGAACAACTCCCTTAAAAACCACTTAAATACAAGTGATGGGCTATCCCGATAGGACACCGCCTTCGACCTCAGTTTTCATCCCAAGGATCAATGGTGGCCTTGATGGGCGCTAGGGACGACATGTCGCCTCCCTCCCGGTCTGGGGCAACGACAACCCCCTCCCCTTGCTAGCAAGGCCGGCGAGCTGGCCGGGCCAGCTCCTAGGCGTTGCCATCTTGCCAAGCAGACAAGACCTCAAGCGCGAGTCATACTGCAGGTGGACCAAGTGACTCATCCCAAGGACGCACATCAGTGCATGGGCGCCATGTGGCGGCAGAGGACCGCCGACCGCCGCACGCGCCACATGTCACCAAGATGTTGTCTCTGGTCGCCAAGTGTTGTCCAGAAAGGCAGAAAAAGGATCCTTTGCAAGGGGAAAACCCCTTTGTACCCCCAATATATGTCCTCTTATGCTACTATAAAAGTAGGACCTGGTTCTAGGAGAAAAGATTGTTGTTGCCTGATTTGGAGATTAGTCTTGGGTTCATTGTCGCTCATCCTAATCAACTAACATACTTACATATTGTGCACCTCATTCCAGCCCTTGGCCCCTTACCCTAAGGAGGGGGACAAGGAACCAGGAACCGTTGTGTGTTCCCCTCGCTTATTACAACCTAAACAGGAGTAGGGTGTTACACCTCATCGGTGGCCCGAACCTGTATAACTCTGAGTGTCATTACTCTCTTTGATTGATTCTGAGTACTCGATTACTTGGAATTTGATTCCGTCTATTTGATCACGACATGATCTTCTGGTTGAATTCCCCAAGCCGAATCCTACAAGAGAAAGGGGGTCTCACAGGACCTCTGCCATCGGGGCTCACTCTATGACAATTGGTGTGGCATGTCGCCGTACACAGAGCGAAATAGAGAGCTCATTTAGCCTATCGACTAAGGGAACCACCACCCTATCGGAATCTTGTTCTTGTGAGATTATCGGTTGGCCTCCTAAAGTAACATTTGGAGGGCTTGGGGAATGGAGTAGAATCCACCTAAAATTGAAATATTCTCATCAGGTTGCTACAAATTGGTTTTTCAAAGCTCCAGCAAAAACGGATCGGATGGAAAACTCGTTGGTTTTTCGGACTTCGCCTTCTTAAATTGGAATCCTTTGCCAAAGCTCAGATTCTGCTTCCTTACCCTGCTAGAGTCCACTCCTTTACCTCAAACCTGTGAATCTGATGTCAGGGTTGGCATGAAACTGTTCTGAGGTACATCTTTCAGGGTTGTCCAGTAAGGTAGTATTGGAGGATACACACTGTTTTTTTCCATGATGAAATTTAGTACTATTAGATGTATTTTGCACGACTAGCTGCAATTTGGTCAGAAGCAGCAGTGTAAAGTACCAATCCATTGTCCTCAAAGTTTGTTCATTTAGAAATTGCAGTGGCTCAATCTAACAGTACACTAAAATATCTTATTCTCTTATTATTTGCATTCATAGGCTGCTATAACCGTTTGCAAATAGGAGTGAGCATCTATTGCAATGGACAATACCAGAATCTCCACAACAAATTCATCAACACCATCAGGTTAATTATCTTTATGTTTGTACCCAAAGTGTTATATAGTTAGTTTCAATACCAAAAGTCTGGCATTGCTTTTTTAAATTAAATCAATATATTATGTTATATGAATAATTCATAATGTAATTTATGAGCCCCTTTGAATGAAAGAAACTACCCATCTTTGGAATATAAACCATGCTGTTGATTGTTCATGATTTCATTTATCGACTGCCTACAAAGGTGGCTACTTCTTGCAGATTTAAGTAGTTGTAAAAACTTAAGGGCCTGATCGTTTGCTCTAAACGGCACAAATGCAGATTTTATGTTTTCATAATTAAAAAATAATTTATGTATACAATTTTTGTAGATGGATTATTTATAGTTTAAAAGACAAAGTTAAAAAAACCATAATGAAAAACCTCTAAAATTTATCTAAAAATAAATTTTAAAAAATAAATTTTGGCTTCGGATTATAATCCGTAGGTGAAACAATGAGAGCCTAAGTGAATTTTGCACTACAAAGACTTAACATGTTGTCGCCGCGCGAGCAAGCTTCTATTGAATATAAATGATGCCCCGATAGCTAGCTTGTTGAGAAGAATCAGCAATCTGGAATGGTTTTCCAAGTTGAAGCAGAGAAATTTCAAGACTCAAATACAAAATTGTTTATTAATACTCTTATATTTGAGTCTTTTAAATTTTGGTCACAAGGTCATCTATTGGTTGGCCTTGTATTTATAAGCCAGTTGGGTGGGTCCTGAACGGCTGATCTCAATCATGTATATATGTGTAGACATCTATTTTGTGTTAATATATAGTCCTTTGTTTTCCGTCTAAATTCTATCTTGTTGGTTTGGACTTGTTTATGTTTCATTGAAAAACTGAAGAATTTAGTCAGTCATGCATGCTTTCCTCCAAATTAGTACTGATCACCCAGCATATTAATAGAGACTTGGGTTGAAAAAACGTTTGTGTCAGTTTCCACAATGTTAAATACTAAGGAATTCAAAAATTGTTCTTAAATATAAGCAATTGGCGAGTATATATGTTTATTGAACATGAATTTTCAATATAATGTTCCGTCATAGATGCTAATTAGTGCTCAATTGAATAAATCGAGATGATATGTTGGATTTATAATTTAGGAGAAATTATTTTATAAGCGCTTAGAACTTCCATAGGCATACAAGTAGAAGTTGACGTACGGCAGCGGACATGTCCATAGAGGCTGCTAAGAGCAGGTATAATAGGAGCTGAGTTGCCGGCGGTAGCATGTACACGTAATACTCTTGGATGACCTGGCACCAAAAACAGATGAGAGAGAGCACGAGCGAGCGCTTATTTTACCGCTGGCTCCTCACGCATGCCAAGGAAGGGTGGCCCCACATAGTTTCTCACGAGACCTTCTCACTGGCAAGAAGAAAAAATGTAAAGCATGAGAGAGAAGGAATAAACAGAGATAAAATATACTCATTATTTTTTATAAGTACTACTACATACTCTCTGTTTGTTTGTTGCATGGATTGAGCTAGCGCAGATGTTAGACGACGTGGAAATAATTGGAGTAAGCAATGTGTTTTGTTATTGACTTTGCTCTAAGACAGAGAAGAACGCAAGATCATTTGGCCGCTATCGATCACTGAGCAGATGCAATTTCCGAACCTTCGTTGAAAACCATGCAGATTGGGATTGTAGTCACAAAATAGTGTACTCCAGTGCAGAATGTATTGTTATTTTGTGAGGCTGTTTGGATCCTCCAATTTTTTTAGTCCCTGTCACATCAGATATTTAGACACTAATTAAAAGTATTAAATATAGACTATTAATAAAACCAATCACATACTTTGGACTATTTCGCGAGACGAATCTATTGAGCCTAATTAGTCCATGATTAGCGAATGTGATGCTACAGTAAACATTTGCTAATCATGGATTAATTAGGCTTAAAAAATCGTCTCGCGAATTAACTTTTATTTATGAAAATAGTTTTATTATCAGTCTATATTTAATACTCCTAATCAACGTGCAAATATCCGATGTGGCACGAACTAAAAAAATCCATGATCCAAACAATTGATGAGAAATTTAATTTGGCTACCATGTTGTTGCATTACGTGGATATTCATGCATGCGTGTGCACATGCATGCACCCGTCGCTATATGTTTCGTTGGTTAAGCGTGCACGACGTATCACCGTTAAGATATATACTGACTACTCCTTCCTTCCGTATTGGAATAAAAAAAACTCATACTATGTCTAAATATGTCTAAATTTATAGTACTAGAATAGAATATGTCATATAAGTTTAATTTTTAGACGGAGAAAGACTATGAACCGAGGGCTCCTGCGTCACCAGCCGACGCCGAACGCACCCTCCGTCTCCCCGCGTCGCTCCGCCACTCTGCTGTCGCTTCCCTCCACCTCCTTCCGCCACCGCCACCGCAACTCTACCCCGCGAGCAGATCTAGAAGAGGCGAGGACCGCGAGCGGGGAGAAGACAACAAACCAACGACGCCTCTCCTTACGGTGACTCCCTGCCGGCGACGCCTCCCCTCCCATCCGGATTCCGCGACGGGTGGCCGGATCCGGCCGTTGGCTGTGGCGATGACAGCGCGGTGAGCTAGGTGACGGTGGCCAGACGCGGACGTCAGAGAGGTAGGAGAAGCACTTCGTTATTTTTAGTGGTACCAAGTCCGATACACAGAGGTACCAGATCTGGAACTGATATCCAAGGGTACCAGATCTGAAACCCAAGGTACTAGATTCTGGTACTCTATCGGACTAATCCGGTACCAAAATGACCATGCTGACGTCAGCACGTTCATTGCAACGGACGTCCGTTACTTCAAACGGAGGGAGTATAGTCTACCCAAATCAATTATAGAAACACTACAAGACGGGGGTCCACTCCGACAAACCCCCGACCCCGCGCTCCCGTGCACCCTTCGCGCGCGCCGTCATGCGCCCTGCACCTCGTCAACACGCCCTCGCGCGTGTCGCCCGTCCCTTCTTCCTCCCGACCTCCCTGCCGGCGATAACCTCGATGATGGAGACGGTGGGTGGCGGCGACTTCGACGACAACGGTGACGGCGACGACAACCTAGATCCGGCGGCGCGGCTCTGCGGGGGCGGCCGGATCTAGGCCGTCGCCACCTCGACGGCGGGCGACAGGGACGGCTCGGCTGGAAAGGAGGCGGCCGGATCTGTGGCGGCTAACCAGCAGCGGGCTGGCGGGTAACGGTGGTGGCCGACAACAGCGGCCAGAGAGGTTGAAGAAGACAGATACCCCTTTATACTGTTGCAATGGATACCAGATCTAATACGTGAAGTACCGGGGGTCTGATACCCCGGATACCGGGTCTGGTATCCGGGGTATAAAAAATTAAGTACCGGTTATTCTTAGGATATCAATTTGTTGCAACGGACGTTCGCTCTTTACCGTGAATGTATCTGTATGAGGGGGACAACGTCTTCTAGTTGTTTCGCCTGTACGCGTGGCAAACGTGCATGCAAGGACACTGGCAGATGGTCAGATGACTCAGATGGTTTGCAAGGTTTACCCATTAAACTAATTCCAGAACGTACAGAGCATTGAGCGGTCTCATGGGTTTGATCATTCTGAAGCGATAGCTGCAATCGCTCCGGCCGGACACAGAGCTCTTCACCCTTTTAAAATTTCGCGTTTGCCTGAAGAACTTCTCAAAATTTGTGCGCAAAGACTATTCATTCTTCACTGTTAAAACAGTTTTATTCATGTCCTCAATCTAAATTGGAATGGTTTTCGAATACTCCTATACATACATAACGTACCCTTTCATAGCAGCCCAAAACGCATGCAAACAAAAACAACTGTTACACCCCACTCGTCGTCCACACTCATATATATACACACACACATAATAGTTGCATTCATCTCTAATGGTCAACAAGGACCGTCTGTAAAGAACCGTCTAACACAGTTTAGTCTTCATTGATAAGTGATAGTTAAGCAACATCTCTATCGGTTACGGTTGACCATCCTGTTGTTTGTCTCCATAGCATGCAGTACGGTTTATCACTTCACTCGCTAATGATATAGAAAAAATGAATCCACATTGACTGCTTAATTTTTTCCGTCGTCACTGTGCGTCTGTGCCCGGTTAACCGCAAAGCCGGCTGCTCTTTGTCATTGCCGTGCTCACCATGCTGCATAAGAGATCTCCATCTTGCTAGCCTTCACCGTTGTTGTTTATGTAGCCATAAATCATAAGCCGTCATTGTCCTTGGTTTCAACTTTTTCCAACCATGCATATTACGACGATATAGTAGCAGCCTTGATGGCATCTTGTGTTCATCCTCCCTTCTCTAAGAGTCTGCTAAGAACCTTCTCGAGCCCTTACCTACCGAGCCGTTGGACGACGATATATTTTGAACAAACTAAGATCATGTGTAAGATTGGGTTGGCTAAAATAAAACGTAGACAAAAAAAATAAACAAGAGAATATCACTATGCCATTTTTATCTCTATAGGCACGGGCCGGAAATCTTTATAGACGGACGGCTAAACCGTCCGTACATAAAGATAAAGACAGTCATGGCCAACAAGCAAAGATATATCTTTGTATACGGATGTTTTAACCGCCCACCTACAAAGATAGGTTGATTTTTGGAAGCGGACGATGTAAGGGTCCGTATATGCGCAGTGATTTTTGCATGCGGAATGCTAAGTCGCTCATTTGCAAAGATCTTTTACGGCGTAGTGGACTGTGATAGGTTGACATGTGATGGTCGATGAAGAAGTAATTGTATCTTAAGATATAGAAAGTCTATAGAAAAGGGATCCCGTTAGGACGAACCCCTTCGTCTTCCTCCTCCCGTCCACTCCCCCATGTGTCGTTTCATCCCGGGACAAACAAACATATGAACATGGGGTACAGTTGTACCTAAAATTTTTGGAAAAATTTCACTACATGTATGCATTTTGGCCATGTATGTGTATTTTGTTGGGCCAGAATAAGTGATATGCCTTAAAAAAAAATGTTAATATAACCACTCTTAACGAACACCCAGTAGCCCAAAGCACATTACACCTCTCAATTTCCCTAATCTCTAGTTCCTTCCCTGCATCGATTTCTCCCAAATCCACCATCCACGCCGTCACGGGAGTCAAACAAGGGACAGGAGCGACGGTGGTGGTAGTCGCCAGGGGACGTCGAGCCTGAGCCCCACGTCACCGCGGAATGCTTCCTGGTCCTCCCCGCAGCAGCTCAGCAGGGGATGGCAACTCCGACTCAACAGCGGCAAGCTGGCACACCAGCTCCTCCACTTGCCGCCTACCTCTCCCCCAACCCTCGATGCTCATACGTGAAACAACGGATTTCAACGGTTTAAACATTTATACTTTTTCATTGGATTATAATCATTTAAATATTTTATTACAATGAATATAAAGGTGTAATAAAATCATAGATAGGATAAAAAATTTAGAAGAAAACTCATTTAAAGTATAATAAGATAGTGTTGCATTCATGGACAGGGAGGATGCCTCATGCACCTTTTCGGCGATATGGGCCCGAGGGTATGCTGAGGATGCGACATGTGGTTGGAATGGTGTATTTGGGAAGGCACCACCTGAAGTCAAATGCCCAAGTCACACTGGAAGGATCGGGCCGCGGGTGGCCACATGGCCACCCTGAGGGGGTCAGGCCGGGGGGCTGCCCGAAAGCCGTCATCCTTCTAGGGGGAAGGGGTTCGGGAACACCCGGACCCTGACCGCGCCACCCCACACCCCTCCCGTCGGAGGGGCCAACCCGGTTGCCAACCGTCCTACGCAATGCGAGAACAGTGCACAAGTGTTTTTCTGTCGCATTTAATGTGAAGTGAGGCGCGCCTGTCAGAGCGTCATCATCATCACCTTTTTGCATGGGAGAGGGTGGGAAAAGTCTCTATCTTGTGACCGTGGGCTGACTGCGCAGTTAGCAGCGCATGCCCCCCCCCCTCACGTCAGGTCACCGTCGCATTTAATGCGATGGACGGCCGTGTGGGAGAAAGGCAGAGAGGGTCGAGTGTATGATGGCACCCCTAGCACCATTAGGTGGCCCGCTGACAAGTAGGCCCCATGAGAGGTTAGGTAGGATGGCTGCACGCTTCATCAGCATGGAGGCCACGCCGCCCGTTTTTCTTCACCAGCTATTGCGACGTGGCGACATGAACAGAAGAGGGATATGACCCCTGACAAGACAAAGCACGAACCACTCCATGGCGTTAGTAGAGGGGTTGGAAAACCCAAGACTTCTGTGGTGTCCCCTTGAACTATAAAAGAAGACCCAAGTCCATTGTAGAAGGGGTTGGACCATAGAAATCCTTAACTTGCCTCAGTTACCAGCTTTAGCACCACCCGGGAGAGAGTTTTTCCTTGTAATTCTTCATTCACCACATAGTGCAAGAACAGGAGTAGGGTATTACGCTTCCCTGGCGGCCCGAATCTGTATAAATCTCTATGTCTTGTGTGCGTAGCAGGATTTTTCCTTCCTGCCCACCTTCTTCTTCCCCTTAACTCAGGCCTTGGCATTCCGCACCCCTGTGCCAAACCAAAAAGGGGTCCCCCGGATCCCCGCATGTCGAGCACACGTATCGACACACCTAAAGGTAAGTAACAAGCCAGCTCGACTTGTTTGAGCTCTTTGTTTTAATGAGCTAGCCAAACTCAACAAGTTAAACTTAGTGGGCTCAAAACCTAGTTTGGCTCAGCTCGTGAGCTATCTCGTTAACAAGCTATATCTTATTATTTAACTTTTATAATTATAAACCTACTTATTCATCATTTATTAACATAATAATCAAACCCTAAAGAACTTACTACATAACAGTAGTTTTGGATGTAACTAAATAACTAACCAGTGGTTCAGAAGCTTTGAATATACTCGTAAAAAGATACGGTGATCTTTTATGGTAGTGAGCTACATGAGCAGCTCAAGTTGGCTGGGCAAAAAGTTCGGCTCTGTTTGACTTGTTAAATTAGGACTACGAGTTTCAGAGTCAAGCTCGATATGAGCTTATCCAAGCCATGAGCTTCAAACTTTTTTTCGCATCCTACAAATAACATGCACAAAGAGAGAACAAGAGGTGCAAAGTGAGGAGTTGGGAAACACAAGGTTACATATAGTAGAGCTCCAGAAGGGGCACCTTATTCTTTTTTTCGGGATTGTGAGTCCATGCAAAGTGAGTATTCTAAAAACAGGGTCAAAATAGACGTGGATAGCTAAATGGGGAAGAAAATGCCATAGGAGATCCAAACTTGATGATAACACCGAGATAATATTTTAACAAGATTATGTTGTAGCTTAATCCCTAGGACACTAATTACGAGAGCTCCTCCATGTCCAACATAATTACAGCATACCAAGGTATCAACGACCCTCAGCCAATCGGCAATGCCTCCAGCCGACATTCTCTCGTCTACCTTTGGTACCATCGTCGTGCGGTTAAAACCAGTGTGCCTCCTTTTTGATTAAGAGAGAGACTAGAATAGAGTCTGACACAAACTCTAACAATGAGGAATTGAGAAGTGCAGGGTTAGATGGAGTAAAATTCTAGGAGGATGTAATTTTTTTAGCATTGGGATCCAGATTGAGAATTTTGCAAATAAGATTTGGAATGAGTACACTTTTGGGTGAATACAATGTATAATGCGTTCACCCGTGGGAGCTAAACACCGACAAGGGGACGCGATCAAGATCCCTAGTCGTGTCCATGACCTACGGGTCTCACAAGGCCCGGTGGAAGAAAGCATGGTGGGGTATGCTAGAAACCATAGTCTCTATCTACCTCTCCAAAGTTAAATTTAGCTATTTTGAGAAAAAAAAAAAGCTGCTCCAAGAGCCTAGCTATTTGGATGGGTTAACCATCTGGCTAGCCAAAATTCTCTCCTCGCACGCCAATATTGGCTAGCTGATTTCACTAGCCAAAAATGAGCCCCACGCTCTCTCTCTCCTCAAAATATCTCCTCATCCACTGCATCTTCCCCGCCATCAACGCTCCTCTTCCACGCCGCCGACGTCGCCTCATGTCCCTGCTAACTGTGCCGCTCCTCTCCTTTGCCGCCATGTCGGCCCCCTCTCCATAGCCGTTGCGTCGGCCAACTATCGCCCCCTCTCCGTTGCTGGCATCAGCCCCCTCTCCACTACCATCGGCGTCGCCCCCTCTTCCGCGCCGCCGCCAACGCCCCCTGCCCCCCCCCACCGCCGGCGTAGCCCTGGCCCGCCATCCTACTCCCTGTTTGCTGTTTGTTGGCATTGCCCCTTACTCCCGCTTCCCTCGTTGCCCCCTCTCCATCGTTGTCGGTGTCGCCATCTTGCCCCGCCACTCACGTTGCCAACTCTTCCTCCTCCGGCGTCGCTCCTTGCCCCACTGCTTGCGTCGCCCAACTTCTATGCTGCCGGCGTCAGGCCCCTTCTCCTGCCGCCGGCGGCCCGCTTCACCCCCTCTCCCTCTTCCCTTCACTAATTTGGCTATTTTTTTAATGTCTGGCTAGCTATATTGGGATTTGGCTAGGCTAAAATAGCTCTTCTCTTGGAAATGCCGTTAGGATTTAGGATTTAAGGTGTGCCTAGCTAGCTAATTGCGTCTTCTTTTTCCCTAGTAGGCAGGGAGGGAGATAAAATGGAGGTGATTCCACTCAATTGCTTTACTCGGCTTTAAACTGATTTAAGCTGATGTGTGTGCATATAAATTTGTACTGAGGGAGGTTTCCATACGGTAAAAGTGGACGAATTATAGCTTAAAAATATTAACAGGGTGCCATGAACCCCACCCCTAACGCACCTCCGCCCCTGCCAGTAGCAAGATTTGTGCTTTAGCCATCTTTTTCTTGCAAGTAGATATGCATTTTCTTGATCCCTTCTGAATATATCTCCGCGCACTAGCAAGTACCTACTCTTGCTCTTTATTAATTATGCCAATAACAATTTGGCACTCTAGCCCCGTTAGTACGCAGGAATAATTAATTGATACATCAGATTATTTACCAACTCGAACAAATAACACGAAATTAACTGGAGCATGCATGGATTATTCATTTTCGGCACTCGACGTCGATGGAGCCGTCTGGGTTATGGACGGCGCAGCCCCGGCCGTCTGACGGCCTGCACACGCAGTTGTACCCGGGGAACTGCTGTCCCGGATAGTTGGCACATGTCACGTACGCTCCGTCCACGCAGAGGAAACCACATTCGTCCACATAGCCGACCGCCCCCAATCCCAGTATCAGAAAACCTAAAATCCAAAATAATTAGACGAAAACACAAATCCTCGTCATATATCAACCTCTATATGTTTTATGAATACAATGATAAAAAGGATGCTAGCTAGTACCGGAGAAGAGTGCGGCGAAGATTGCGAGGGACAAGTTGATGGAGGCCATCCTTTTGCAGTACTTACTACGAAATACTGCACTTATGTCTAGCTATTCCAAAACAATGGGCTTATGTAACCATCTCCAAAACGTTGGATTTAATTAATTATATAATTACTAACTAGCTGAGAGCACATTGCTGTTTGTCCCAATGTTTGGCGTCGACGGTTCCTATGCAAGCTTATATATAGCCTCTGTTCGAGGAAAGCTGATGCCAGCATAAACGTCCTAGATCTCTTTCTCGGTGTCGTGGCTTGAGGTCGCTCACGCCAAGCCCACGCGGGGAAACCCAAAAGAGCAAAAGGTCTGGCCAGGTGAGTAACAAGCTAACTGAAGTACCAAGATAGAACAATGGGTTATGCATGAGGCCAGGCGCCAGCATATGCTGTTACTTCCTTTCTGGGCTTGCGCATAAGCAGTGCAACATTTTATAAGATTGAAACGGTTTAGAATAAATATGACAGAGCCATGGTGGGCTTGCGCATAAGCAGTGACTTTTTGCTTGCAACGTTTGACCAATCATTTTATTTAGAAAATTTTATATAAATAAAAAAATTATAAGCTATTCTTAAAGTATATACGATAATAAAGTAAGTCATAAATAAATTTAATAATATTTTTATATAATTTTTTACTCTACTTATATATTTTTATATTTTTTTAATAAGATGAATTGTTAAACTTTGCGACTAAAAAACCAAAACCCAATCGAAAAGAACGATCACACGGTATAACGCCTTAATCCGCGCAGCTTAATCTCCGACGCCCGGCCAAAGCCCACTCATGCCTTCCGCCAGCTCCGGCCAACTTCGCAAACCAGTTATTGCGCTCTTCCTATTTTATCCAGGCCCCTAAGTTTATGAGTGTGACGTAGCTGCGCCGTTTGCATTCCGACCCAATAGCCCATCCGGTCTGTGTGCGTGCGCGATGATGGCCCGGTCCTGCGGATCTCCGCGCATCCGCCTCCATTGCCACTGATGAGCAGGTCCAAGTTAGTCCATGGGCTCAAGCACACACATGCATGCTGCTGTTCCATTCTACCTTTCGCCGTAAATCACCTTTGGGGCCGTAACTGGGCCAAGTTTTCTTTTCACAGGCTCCCGGTGCCGGATCGGAACACAAGTGCTACCGGCGAGGCTGTAACGACGGTGTCACGGTGAGGTTTCCTCCTCCCAGCAAGAGCACCCCGTGTAATGAGGTCCGCTCTGATGCTTAACCGCTACTGATGAGCTCTGATGCTCTCTACCGGTATTATAAAATAATATTAACCGTTAGATCTATGTATTTATACTGCTAAATATTTTGGGACAATAAAAATTTTAAGGATAACTACAAAGGGGTAAGTGGCATAGGAGCAGTGAAATGGAGGACGTCAGAGCAATAGGTGGGAGCCACCGATGTATAGGAGTCGATCCGGATCTGATGGTTTCCATCATTTAGGAGGAGATAAATAGAAAATAGAGAAAAAAAAAAGATAGTTTTACTCTATTGACTTATTAGTAAATGACTAATGTGTCGTACTAAATATAATACTAAAAAGCGCCGAAACCTTACTCTTAATTAATACACGCGCTTGGCGATCACGACTAACAAAATCACTGTTTCATCAGAAGAGTTTGGTCATAGCATATATCCGAAGCGAAGCGGGCGTACCCACCATGCAAACAAAGCAGCTTCGTCTTCGTTTGATCGCTTCCTGATTTACCACTCCTCCTAATTTGGCAAAGTCTCCTGCGAGCCAGGCATTGCAGGGCATGCATAAAGCGAAGGCCATGGCAACGGACGCCCGAGGTTTCCTCTCCTTTTACCGTGCCCAATCCTCTTCCTCCGGCCGGCCGCCGCCTGCCTCGTCGTCATCGTCGTCGGCGCCGATCGATTTTGCATTGCCCTCCCACGGCAGAGATGATGGACGCGAACGCGGTGGACGATCTGATACGGCGGCTTCTTGACGGCAAGAAGACCAAGCCATCGTCGTCGGGGAAGAAGGTGCAGCTGAGCGAGTCAGAAATCCGGCAGCTCTGCGTCTCCGGCAAGGAGATCTTTCTCTCCCAACCCAACCTCCTCGAACTCGAGGCCCCCATCAACGTCTGCGGTGAGCCATTAATTGATGCATTCCCAATTCTGCCAAACATTTTGGTTTGGGCGTTTTGGATGGATATTTAGAAATAGAATTAAATAAAACTTTTTTCTAATAGTGTTTGATGTTTCTCTGTTGCTTAATGGATCTTTTGGCTTCATGTATGGACCATGAAAATCTTAAAAAACTTTATAATAATTGGTTATAACTTCTTTGAAGTCAAGGCTGGATATTTAATTCATTATCTAGAAATTCCCAATTCAAAAAAAGATTGATTTTGTTCATGAAATCTTGATCGATCTGTAATTCTGTATCCGTGCAGGCGACATCCACGGGCAATTCTCCGACCTGCTCCGGCTATTCGAGTTCGGGGGATTACCACCATCATCCAACTACCTCTTCCTCGGAGACTACGTGGATCGCGGCAAGCAAAGCATCGAGACGATCTGCCTCCTCCTCGCGTACAAGATCAAGTACCCGGACAACTTCTTCCTGCTACGCGGCAACCACGAGTGCGCGTCAATCAACCGAATCTACGGCTTCTACGACGAGTGCAAGCGCCGGTTCAGCGTCCGCCTCTGGAAGCTCTTCACCGACTGCTTCAATTGCCTCCCCGTCGCCGCCATCATCGACGACAAGATCATCTGCATGCACGGCGGACTCTCGCCGGAGTTGGACAGCCTCGACCAGATCAGGGGGATCGTCCGCCCCGTCGATGTGCCTGATCAGGGCCTCCTCTGTGACCTCCTCTGGTCTGATCCCGATCGTGAGAATTTGGGTTGGGGAGAGAATGATCGCGGCGTGTCGTTCACCTTCGGCGCTGACAAGGTCCACGAGTTCCTCATCAAACATGATCTCGACCTCATCTGCCGCGCGCACCAGGCAAGCCCAATGTCTTCCTCGATCTTAGAGATTTTATTCTATTTTCTGAACGTTTTTGTTTTGTTATTTAAAAACAAACCCTCAGAAATGCACCATATCTTTCATAATGTGATTTATTTTGACTTTTCAAAATCAAACTTGTTTAAGTTTAAACTTTATTATAGACAAACGTAGCAAAATTTTCAACATAAAATAGATATGCTATAAAAATATATTCAATGTTTAATTTGATGGAACTAATTTCATGTTATAAATGCTTCCATATTTTTCTAAACTTAATCAAACTTACAGAAGTTTAACTTCAAAAAAGTCAAAATATATTACATTATGAAATAAAATGAATGTTTGATTTAATGGAACTAATTTATGTATAAATGTTTATACATTTTTCTATAAACTTGGTCAAGTTTAGAGAAGTCTAACTATAAAAAAAATCAAATGTCTTATATTATGAAACAAAGAAAATACTTGTTTTTAACTTGGATCTTTTTGCCACGCCATAGAATGTCGCCATGAGAGTCTCGAACGGCAGCATAGTTTATTGCCACGCTAGTGTGGCAAAAGTTCCAATTTTGGAAATGTGGTGTCTAAAATTATTTTGTAAAGAACTCTAAATAACCAAAAAAAAATCGATCTTAGCTTCCATCAAGATATTAACGTTGAAGCTTTCTTGCGTTCTTGGCATTGGCGGATGGAAAAATCGTATAGGTGGTGGAGGACGGGTACGAGTTCTTCGGGGATAGGCAGCTGGTGACCATATTCTCGGCGCCGAATTACTGCGGCGAGTTCAACAACGCCGGTGCGATGATGAACGTCGACGCCAGCCTGCTCTGCTCGTTCCGGATCCTCAAGCCGTTCAGAGGCAAGTCGCAGGCGGAGTGACGCCGGCGATCGAGACAGAGACTTTTTTTGGATTTAGACAGAGGCTCGTACATAGATTTGCATACACAGATAACAGAATTCTCCATGCATATTCTTGGTAAGATGTTTGGAGGATAGACCGATGATGATGATCCGACCTCCTGTTCTTCTGAATCCTTTACTTGTAACTGATTCAAATACGTGTATATATAATCAACCATATAGTTCTGCAATTCTCAAGCCTTGGTTCTATGAACGGTCTCGGAAGGATCAAAATATGGTGTGAAAATGCAGCAGCAGTTTTATCTTCTTGGGAGGTAATCCCACAAGGCAACAAACTTTCTCTGAAGGAAACAATAATATCTTTTGTTCTCTTCAGTTCTATGGGATAACTGGCAGGCTGTTAGAAAAAAGGTGGAGATGCTCCTGATGGAAATCTTCAGATCAAGCATTTGCAGTGACAATCCTTGTCTTTTCTTTTTGAATAACCTTTTTTGTCAGTAAAGAAAAGGCTTAATGAGAATCCTTTTGGTAAATAATAATAATAATAATAATAATAACAGGGCCATGTTTTTTTGAAAGGATAACAGGGCCATGTGATTATTATGTAAAGTAGCTTTGCCTGACGAAACCGAAAACTACAGCAAGACAACTAGTACAGAATAAGTGCTGATAGCAACCTAGTGGATAATAATAATGACCATGGCTCATTGGCTCTTAACTCTTAAGATGTCTAAATGATCAAACGATATCACTAGCCCGTATTATCTCCCCAAACAGTTGACAGTTCTGTCAGTAATTCCATTCACATCTCTCAGAGCAGAATGAAACTTCAAACGAAAAAAACAGAGAATGGTCATTCAACATAGAATAACTTGAACAGCAAAAAAAAGACGTGTTTTGTATCAAAGGTACATTTCCACACAATATTAGCTGAAAATTCCATATATTAATACTCCCTCCGCTTCACTTTTTAAGATGTTTTCAATCTTTGTAAGTTGAGACCTTTATAGCTTGACTGTTCACTGATCAACAAGCTAATGCATACTGTAGCTTATAATTATCATGTCTGAATGTCTCTATTATCAGTGGAACACTTGCGTAAGATTTAAACACAATACAAATCTGAGGAAGAAGATTCTCCTATACCGTTTAACAAAATGGCATGTGTGGTGTATGGTCAGTATTAAAACACGAACCGTTGCAAAAGTCAAATCATTACTGTTATCTTCCAGATATATACCTGTCCGTGCGCTACCTAAACCTACATGCAACTTGTGTGACAACGTATCCTCCATTTTAGTAGTGCAAGTGAAATGCTAGATAACAAAAGACGGGCTATATAATAGGCACTGTAATATGACAGCACACAGTTGTTTAATCTTTGCTCGTGCAGTCTAGAGATTTGCAACTTTGTGGTGTGATGGGCTGCTATAACATCATGTATCATGTTGCATTTCAAACAGCCGAAAGGATATAACTAAATCACAATTTGTATGCAACCGTGCTCGCTATCCACGCTTTGGATGCCCACTTGTCAAATTGTTCGCCAATAAGCTTACCTGAATAATAATTGATTAGGCATATGTTCTGAATAATCATCAAATTTGTACTCACATTGGAAGTCATGTACATCGATACAATCATGTACAATAATTCAATAAAGTAATTTTTGATGATCCATGCGAGATCTGATATTCTAGAATAGCATGGAATTCTTGGCAATTGGGTAATGGTTGCTTTAGCAAGGAGGTCTAGAGCGATGTAAAAGACAATGAAGTACAAAATTGTGGTTAGGAGGGGCCAGAAATGAGAGCTACAAAGTTCATTAGTGGTTGATACTTGATACTAGCTCTTGTAAATTACTACTATGTAATTAATGTGTGTCGTTATTTGGCACTTCATTCTGAGCAATGAAATATCCAGGGAAGCACACAATTCTTGATTACTACTAGCTAGCTGATGTGAATGTATGCGTACTTCACAATCATAAGCTCCATGACAACAGTGCTGTGCATTGCAGCCAAAGTCAAAATGGCTGAAAAAAATCAAAAGCATTTCTAGACGACTGAGCTGGTAAACTGAATGATTGGTGTCGTGCTGTGTATGATCAGCCCATGCCCTGAACAGAATGAAACTGCTTGCGTACGTGCGTCCGTGTGTTTGACAATTGCGTTGCCAAGCACGCATGCATGCAACGACATGGATCAGCCTGTACATTCTACCTGCCCTGTTGCATTCGTTCACACAGCACAACGGATGGCCTAATTTTTCATCAAGAAAGATACTTCATGTCAGGCAACGAAAAAGCAGGCATCAACATCATGTCTTCCACATGTGTTGTGCATTGAACAAGAGAATAATCTTGCTAATATTCTTTCAGGATATAATTAAGAGGCTGCATGTCGCTGTTGCCGCGCGTGGATGGTTGGGGATCACTGATTTCTGGGGGTGAAAACTATGTCACTCTCGCAAGTGCGATTAACGTACGACGATTCACGTCACTAACATCGGTATTCAGGGTATAAAGAAAGTTCAGAATTGACGCCACATTCTGTGCCCTTTTGTATCTGGCGTTTACCTTGTAGGAAGCAAAAGAAATTGCTTAAGTTGCAGTGAGTGTATGTGTGTGTATATATATATATATATATATATATATATATATATATATATATATATATATCCCTTATTCACTCACTCCCTTATATAACCGTATTTTACCGACTTGTTGATTAGGTCGACCCTTTTATAACCATGATGTAATCATTTTCACAGTTCATTCATTGCCATGTGTCAGCAGGAGGCCATCTCTGAAGATTTCTGAACTTTTTTTTTCGGAGTGGAAGATTTCTGAACTAGGACCCTGTTTCTGAACTTCAGTACTAGTAGTAGTAGAGCTGAACATCTCTGAACTCTATTTCCTGCCTACTGAAAGCGATGAAAAGGCACTTAGCAAACGGCCATTTATGCAAAAAATTCATCAGTATCTAATTCACCAAATTTCGCAGCGGCACGAGAAGCATAAGAAGAGCCTCTCTCTTTTCCCCGCTCCCAACTCCCAAGATGATGAGTTGTCACTTGTCAGCTCACATGCACTGCAGATAGACTAAACATTAAACAATTAATCTCTGAGATAAGATCAGTCACCAATAATGTACAGCATTACTTGGTTGTTCACTGCTGCTAGAAACTCCCAGCTAATCAAAGTAATTATCCACCCATATTAATACTCCACTCACAACAGTACTTCCTCCTACTAGTAATCGATTTGGTATGGTCCCATTCCCATATACTAATACATGTATGGTCCAACGACAAAGGATAGCTACTGTGCCATACAGTGCAATACTCCTAGCTGCCTAGGTTGTCCTGCATAGGATAGTACTCGGGGAGAGGAGACAGGAGGCTCATCTGATCACGTTGAGCTCACTGCTGGAGACACCCCGGACACGCACGGGACACCGCCACGGTGCCACCATCCGGATTCAGGAACAGCCAGCCGAGGCGAATGCACGCACGGACACCTCGATCACTGCGAATCTGCAACAACGCTGAATAAACAAACAATGCCGCTATTGCTGCCTGCCTTGGGCTCGCGGTTCATCGCCCCCGGCATTTCACGGCTGGCAATCGTGAGTCCTGCCTCGATCGCAAGGCGGGTACACGCTGCACGCACGGGACGGTGGGGGGAAAGTTTTCCTGCAGGTGAACAGCTGTGTAATAGCGGATGCAGGCAGATGATTGGTCCTGTGGTGTACGATATGGCGCGCGCACTGGATGTCTGGATGGAAGAGAAGATGGCAGACAGGACGCACTTGGGTTCTGATGGTGAGTACTGCTTGATTAGCACATTAACAGGATCGGAAGGCTACAACGTCCCTCTCCCCTATCCGGAACGCCACCAAACATTGCCCCCTCCATCGGTTGAAGTCCTACCATCGGGTGGGCATGAGAGTTCCATATTGTTGTTCACGACTATGATTCAAATTTTGATAAATTTTGAAATTTTGTTTTGAGCTGGTATCAAAATTTGCGGGGTGTCAAAAATGGACACAACCAGGGAATGGACGTTCCTTGGAAGACAATTTCATATGTTGTTTCACTCTTTATAAAACAATGTTTCACCCTCGATAAAAAATGTTTCAGCAAAAATATTTCAGCAAAAATATTTCAGATGTTTTATTAATCGGATAAAATTGTTTCACCACTAAGTATAAATGTTACAATCTTATGAAATCCAAACAAAATCAAAGAAACGAAGTGAAATACAACAGAATACTCTCTGCAACATCTTTATTCAACACAAGAATCTTTACAACACATTGATTAAAACATCAAAAATAACAAAACTATAACAATCTAGATCTAACTTCTTCCTCATGTCTAGCAGCCTTCTCCGGTGACCATGATTTGAGCTCCGCCCCGCACGCCGCGCTGCCACCTCTTTGCAGTACCAATACTGTTGAGCGCACGATCTTCTCTGTTCGTCACGTGCACTACCGCCGCCAATGAGCTAGGGGCCATAACCAGCGATGGTGCCACCAACATGTGGCTCCACTGCCACTATCAACAACGTGACATCATTGTTGGGAAGCTCGGGGCATCCATCTTAGTCCTCACTACTTCATTGTTATTGTTCCTATCGTTATCAATATGTTGTCGTCGAGAGAGCTATGACACCGACACTAGACTTGGTAGTTAACTCCTAGTTTGTTTTCTCCCACCTCCTGACGAGGCGATGATCGCCACTATGAACTGGTGCTTGCTCCTCGGCCGATGATATAATAAGCTAGAGACATGCAGATGTGGACGAGAACCAACATTCTCCACTCATTTGATGTGTGGGATCCACCTTCAGAAAGCGTGCGAAACATCAGAAGGCATCTAGCAACTTCTTGTGTGTTGTTCCTAGCGTCCGATATTTTCACATGCATCGGACGCCCGACTCTAAGCATTTTCGTAAGATTTGCCATTTAATCTTATTCCTTCCCACATCCCTCCTTCTATCCAATCATTTCAAGGCAACACACATAAAAAGCTCCGATGCCAATAAGCTTCATCAAACATGTTCTTTCCCATACAATTCACTTCAATTTTTTTTTTCATTTTTTCTAGGTAGGTTCCGTTTCTGTATTCATATTTCCTAATGAAATTTTCTCTACCAAGCACACACCTCGCTAATATGGTTACAGTGGTAGATTTTATCTTATTTTAGAAAAAATTTACCCATCGTAAACATTTTCTATAATAAGATGTTAGCATTTCCGATTTATAGATCTAAATGTTGCCACTTCTCTCTCTTGTTATGAAATATAAGGGATTGGCATCTCGGTAAACACTTGTCAAGACACATTGGCTCTAATATCTATATTTTGATAATACGGTCCCGTTTGGTACAACTTCTACTTTTAAGATGGAGTAGAGCTGGAGAAATACAGCTTCACCCTCGTAACGTAAATTTTAGGAGTAGAGTTATAGCTTCACTTTAGGATCTTGGAAGTGTTTGATACAGCTCTAGTTTCACTGCATGAAAAAATCTAGAAGTTGGAGTTGTATCGAACAGATCATACAAAACGAGCACGATAACATGACAAGCGCGATAACATGACAAAATGGATAAATCCGTTGTGAGAGTCCAAAGAAACCGCTTTTGCTCTTCCGTAGTCCGGTCGCCGTTGAGTCCAAACAAAGAAGAAGTTGAAACAGCACAAGACGCATAAACAAAAGGCACTATCCCCCCTCTCTCCCCTGTCTCGCGCCCGACGCCACGCGACCGGGCACCAGAGCGGCGCCAGCTCGCCTCCCCCCGTGCGCCAACCCACGCGCGCGCGCCCTCGCCCACACGTGCGGCTCCCCGGATTCGCGCCGCCGCGGTACAAATCGCCACCCATCCAGCTCGCTCGCTCAGCTCGGGGAGGACGACGCCGAGGAGGAGAAGGAAGGAGTCAACCAATTAACACCAATGGAGGACGGATCGGCCGAGCTGGAGGCCGCAGAGCGTGTCGTCATGAGATGGGACTCCACCGCCTCCTCCGCCGCCACCGCCACGGCGGCGGACGAGCCGATGCTGTTCGACGCCGCCGCTTCGGGCGGCGACCGCGCGGAGGCCGAGCGCTTCCTCCGCGCCGTCGACGACCTCCGCCGCCTCGCCCCTCCCTCGCCCGCGTCCGTCGGCAGCCCGCGCCGGCTCTCGTCGTCGGGCTCGTCGGTCCCTGGCGCCACCGCCGTGCAGGTCGCGATGGCGCGGCTCGAGGACGAGTTCCGCCACGTGCTGACGTCACGCGCGCTCGACCTCGAGATCGAGGCGCTCGCCGACCTCAGCGGCGTCGGCTCGCTCTCCATCTCCGCCGATTACCGCTCCAATTCGGCCGATCTCCAGGTTGTCGATGAGGACGATTCCGTGTCGTCGTCGTCGGTTGGGCGGCGGAGCAGCTACCGCTCGCTGCCGAGCATCCGGGAGATCGATCTCCTCCCCGACGACGCCGTCGCCGACCTCCGCGCCATCGCGTCACGCATGGCGGCCGCCGGGTACGGCCGCGAGTGCGCGCAGGTGTATGCCTCCGTCCGCAAGCCGGCGGTGGATTCCTCCCTCCGCCGCCTCGGCGTCGAGCGGCTCAGCATCGGCGACGTCCAGCGCCTCGAGTGGAAATCCCTCGAGGCCAAGATCCGCCGCTGGATCCGCGCCGCCCGCGCCGCCGTCCGTGGCGTCTTCGCCAGCGAGCGCCGCCTCTGCTTCCTCATCTTCCACGACCTCCCCATCTCCAATCTCACCCTCTCCTCTGCGGCCGGCGCCGGCGCCACGCACGATACGCCGTTCGCCGAGGCAGTGAAGGGGGCGGCGCTGCAGCTGTTCGGGTTCGCGGAGGCAATCAGCATCGGGAGGCGGTCGCCGGAGAAGCTATTCAAGATCGTCGACCTCCACGACGCGCTCTCCGACCTCCTCCCCGACGTGTCCGACATCTTCGCCGCATCCAAGGTCGCCGAGTCGATATACGTGCAGGCGGCCGAGATCCGGTCGCGGCTCGCCGACGCCGTGCGAGGGATACTCTCCGAGTTCGAGAACGCCGTTCTCCGTGACCCGCCCAAGACGGCGGTGCCAGGCGGCACAGTACACCCGCTCACTCGCTACGTGATGAATTACAGCAGCCTCATCTCCGATTACAAGGCCACGCTCTCGGAATTGATCGTGTCGCGGCCATCGGCCAGCGCGCGTCTCGCCGCCGAGGGGAATGAGCTCGCGCCGTCATTGGCCGAGCTTGATCTCCCGGAGCCTGAGAACCAGTCGCCGCTTGCAGCTCATATTATCTGGATCATTGTTGTGCTTGAACACAACCTGGAGGGCAAGGCGGCGCTCTACAGGGACATGGCCCTGAAGCATTTGTTCATGATGAACAATGTGTACTATATCGTGCACAAGGTGAAGGATTCGCCGGATCTGTGGAGCTTGATTGGTGATGATTACTTGAAGCGGCTCACGGGCAAATTCACATTGGCAGCTACGAATTACCAGCGTAGCGCGTGGTTGAAGATCTTGAATTGTTTGCGAGATGAGGGGCTCCATGTAAGTGGTGGATTTTCTTCAGGGATATCCAAATCAGCGCTGCGGGAGCGGTTTAGGTCGTTCAATGCTGCGTTCGAGGAGGCGCATAGGGTGCAATCAGGATGGTGTGTGCCGGATGCACAGCTGAAGGAGGAGCTAAGGATCTCAATATCAGAAAAGTTGGTGCCAGCATACCGGTCATTCCTTGGAAGGTTTCGGCATCATATTGAGAATGGGAAGCATCCGGAGTTGTACATCAAGTACTCAGCAGAGGACCTTGAGATTGCTGTGAATGATTTCTTTGAGGGTGTTCCTCCTTCCCCACATATCAGGAGATCACATGGCTGAAATTGTTGTACATCAAACTGAAGTGCTGTTGCTATGCATTCTTTGATTCTTCAGAGAAAACCAATGCGAGCATTTGCTGCCCTGGTTTTACTCTTTGGTACTTAAGGATATAGGTGGCGATGATTTTCAATCACAGATGACAACATCTCTGAAATCATTTTGGGTTCTCACTGAAGCTGTCATTCCCCTCTATTGTTCCTCTGTAAGAGAACCCGTTCATTTATTACACAATTATTGTTATATAATTTTGCAAGTAGTATGTTCATATAGAGGTATTCTTTCAGTACTTTTGGTTAGTTCGAACATTTGGCATTTAATTTTATGCCTAGCATGAGCTTTTGTTAACATTTATCTGAAGGGAAGATTTGTTCATTAGATGTAAAAAGGTTTATATTACTCTGATACTTTCTTATACCACATGCTTTTGCAATGTGACACTGTTATCTGTTGTATCTTCGCACAACACTCTTTCAGGTGTTAAAGCTGATAGGAAATTATATATCCAGCATCACAGATGCCTGCTTCTGGTTGATATTTACTTCAATATTTTACTATGAAGTTATTCCCTGTTTTTTTTACTTGATGTCGGTCAGTTCAAAGTTCAATTTTGAACTAACCAAACGTCAGGAGAATGAGAATGGAGGGTGTACTAATTTGGAAAAATGCATAAATTGCGGCCTAGGAGTGATTCATGTATCTGATCAATTGTTCATTGCGAACTAGTTTACATATGCAACTGTTTTTGTAAGGCATGTATTTATTACTTGAACTACTGGCATTTTCTTTTTTGTAACACAATAAACTGCTTACAGATTATGAAGGAGAAGCGTATCGATGGAAGATAAGATAAAACTAAAAGAGAAGAAAAAAGGTTAAGAAAAAAAAAGTATATATTGACATGTATATCGGCATACCATGCTTTAGCTTCCTTTTTCTTTGCTTTATAATAAAAGATGGTTGAATATCCCTATTGTGATTACCACTTTCATGCAACATTGCTCTGGATCCCTTTTTCATGTGATTACCGCTTTTCTCTTAACAGAACCATAATATTGATTTACTTATGCTATAATTGAAGAAAGTGTGTCCATGCATATTGTCACACAACATTGTTGTTGCAATATCTACGATACAAGAAAATTACATACATTAGAATTCACTGGAAAGTATTCTGTGCACTATAGAGTGTAGAGGGCTGTAGGCTGCAGGTAACATTACAATGATGTGGCACACGAGTTGATATTTTTCAATCTACATAGTAGTAGAATTCTTGATGAGTTGATGTGCATTGCTTTGAAAAGAGCACTCTTGTTGTAAACGAAAAGTTTGTCTTCACATTTAGGCTCTAGTTATTTTTTGATATCTTATATTTGCGTAATAAGTTTCCTTAGTTATGTATAATATAAAGGGAACCAAACTAGATACCCTTAGTGCAACATTGCAAGCTTAATGCAATCTCATCGCTGAACTGCAAGAAACTCGATGCCTAAGTAGGCAACCAAACAGCCTCAGATCTGTATGGTACTGTTTGATTAGTTGTCAGCCTATCTCAGATGTAAGGTCGTTGATCATGGCGATGACCTCAGTCTTTTGTAAGTTAGACATTTTCGTGCTGAATAGTCTATTTTGTACTGTTGGGTGATATTGTGATACCACACAGATCTTTTTTATCGTTATTGTTGACTGCAGTACATTGGTTTGTTAAAATGAACTCATCAAGCATCTCAAAATGGCATAACCACCGAATAATTCGCGCGATATGGTTCAGAAAGTACTTTTTCTCCGCGAAACAAAAGGGAGCATCATGGTTTTCGCTATTCCAGAGCTGAGCAAGCATGTGCTGGTTGCTACCTTATTGGTTGCCAAACGCTGCACATGACTGTATCTGCACTAACTAATACTTGATCTTGATCCCCTTGTGAATGTAGGAATGCATTGAGTGGCATTTACAATGCATTATGCAGGGAAACGCTTCAAAATATATAATACATAGAATGGCTCCTCAAGTTTATTACAAATTGTGTCACAAATTCTCCAACAGCTTTCTAACGCTGTGGTCCCTTCCTTCCCAAATATGAAATATTCTGTAGGTTTCAACTACTATGGTTTATTATTAACACAAAGGTAATTAGCTCCACACCCGAAAGATGTTAGTATATTACTCCCTCTGTTCTCGAATAATTGACAGTGGCACTATTCAAGTTTGTTCTTTGATTGTTTGCTTCTTCTTGTTTGAAAATATACTATAAAGTGTGTAGAATCATAAATATAACCAAACAAGTTCCGTTCATCATAATATTATTATTTAAAAGTAATTTGTGGTCAAAGCAAAGGCAATTGTAGTTAACCGTGTCAGTTATTTGAGAATGGAGGGAGTATTTTCTTTACTTCAAATCTAGCTTGTATCAATTATGTTACATAACGGATTTACTTATTTCCAAAATTTAGTTGTCTAAACTCAAAACTAACAAACGGAACAAGCTCAGCTGGTTAGGGCCCTATTCGGAATACAGGAAGTTCACAGGTTTTTCAAAGGAATACTGTTCATAGGCTTTTTTTCCTTTCCTAGTATTCGGGATGCAAAACTCAATCACAGGAATCTCAAAGGAAGTTTTCCTGAGCTGTCTATTCCATGGGAGAAATACAGGAAAGAAACAATCCAGAGCACTGATGACTGCAATTAGCACTTAACACAGAGGTCAGCAATGTTGAGGCCGGTGGTGGGCGCCTGGGCGGAGATCGACGGCGCGCGGAGGAGCTCGAGGCCAATGCGCGGATCGACGGCGACGAGTCGCGGCCGGCGGACGGTGACGGAGCTCGAGGCCCACGAGGAGGCGGGAGGCACGACTGCCGCCGCGTACGCAAGCTGGACGGGAGGCGCGGCGCCGGCGCGGAGGTGGGCGCGGATGCAGGAGGAGCTGCCAAGAACGCTTTGGATAAGAACGAGTATAAAAGAAAAGATAAATTAGTGTAGTTTCCTATCTGGATTCCTCTGTTTTTCATTTCTCTATTTTACACCTGTAATACTCTAAAATTTCTATGTTTTTTCTATCATGGGTTTTTCCTCGAATAAGGCCTATGTTTCCATGGCAGAATCGGTTCGAGTATTTGAGTCAACACGAGTGCTAGTGCTAAGGATGCTTGCATTTATTATCGATTATTCTTTTAGTGGTTGATATCAACAACAGGGTGATTACGGTGAATTCTTCAGACCCAATCGTTCGAAATGCATTGAAGTGGTGGGTTATGTTTGTGTGGATTCATGTCGGTAAATACACGAATGTATGAGCGTGTTTCAAAAAAAAATTCAACAATTGCAGTCGTTGACGAACATATAGATCTATCACATTTTTCTGAAATGACTACAACAGATAAATGAAAAAATGGGGTGTAAAAAATTTATGGGCAATACCTTTGTACCTGTGTTCATTGCTCTACGCAGTTTAAAAGCTAATTTCGGAAAATGAACTACAATGAAAAAAAATTGAAAAATTCACCTCAGTTGATATTATCTTCATCCATGTTAGAGCCAGAAATGCAAAGTTTTAAAATTCTAAGAGGGTATGTTTGGTTTGCTACTAAAATTTGCTCTATTATCTTGTACTTGTCCTAAAATATTGTCTGGTTTTGGTACAGGATTTATGCTAGAATTAGGACGTGTCGCTATTATAGGTTCACAAAATGGCTAGAAAAGAGCACGCAAAACAATAAACTATTTTAAACTTAAATCCTAAACCCTAGGTACCAGAATCCGTTACCCTAAGTTTCAGATCTTATATCCGTGGGTACTTCTCCGGCTTCCGTGTCCTGCTGCCGGCGCCGCAGCCAACGGCCAGATCCAGCCACCCGTCACGGGATCCACATGGGAGGGGAGGCATCACCGGCGGGGAGCCGACGGATGGGAGGGAAGTCGTCACCGGTGGGGAGTCACCGGTGGAGGGGGGAAGGGGAGGCGTCGTCGGCTCATCGTTTTCTTCCCGCTCGCCATCCTCGTCTTTTCCTGATTTGCCCGCGAGGGTACGGCGGCGGTGGCGACGGCGACAGAAGAAGGTGGAGGGAAGCGGTGGCGGCGGTGAAGCGACACGCGGAGTCGGAGAACGTGTCGGCCAGAGACGCGGGAGCACGACGCGGGCTCGGTCGGGTCCGTCGGAACGGACGCCCGGTCCGTAGTGTTTCTCAAATTTTAATTCCTCTGCTGTTTGGCTTTAGCGTACGCAGCCGGCTGCGTTTACCGGCCAGAGAGAATTTTGCTGGGGGTAGGGTTATCGCCTCAACCACTATCAGGCACCCACGTCGCCGAATATTCAACAAACGGAGAGGCCATCTCAGGTCAGCGGTCAGCCCAGTCTGCCCAGCTGCCCTTTGGAATTCAAGTATTCCTTCTACTAGTATTCAACTGTGGCCATATTATTCCACGCACAATCAAAAGCCAAAACTCGCCAAGCACCCAACAAACTCGCGGCGGCGACCTGCAACCAGGGGCGAGAAATCGGCGGCGGGCGGGCCGGATC
Organism: Leersia perrieri; assembly: GCA_000325765.3. Lineage (NCBI taxonomy): Eukaryota > Viridiplantae > Streptophyta > Magnoliopsida > Poales > Poaceae > Leersia > Leersia perrieri. Next base: position 15,098,470 of record CM002486.1, read on the forward strand.
TAGGCGAGGGCGAGATGGGCTCCGGCGAGATGACAGCGACGGAGATGGCACAGCTGCTGGATCTGAAGCCGCACCCGGAGGGCGGCTACTACACCGAGACCTTCCGCGACGGGTCCATCTCCGTCACCACCGCGCAGCTCCCGCCCCAGTGTATGTCTGATTCCTCACTAGGGTTTAGTCCTCTGTGCTTGATTCTGTGTTTTCTCGGTGCTAACTCGTCAAATTTGGTTCGGGTAGTGTATAGTGTGCGATCGGGTTGAGCTGTACTTGTATCGAGGTTTTGGTGTGTCCTCAACTCTGCATGCCTTTGATTGTAGGGTGGTTAATGGGTGCTGCCGACTAATTTTTGTTTGTTACTAGGGTATGTTCGCATTCGAAATTCTATGGAATCGGCACTTTAGCATCCCCATTTCACCTATGAATATGATAGCATACCTGAGCGGCTGAGCACGGATTGTCTATTTTTTTCCCCAATTTTACATGGGGCTCCGAGTTTCTATGAATATGCTTGCTTATCTTTGAATTTTGTTCAAATAGCAAGTAGTAGCTTTGTGTTCCTGTAATCCTGTTGCATATGTCTGAGTTTTAAAACCTGCAATTTGTGTCAAGATGTTGATGACCCTTGGCCCAGCCTGAATGATATACGTATTAAAAACTACTCCGTAGATGTTTAATTACAAGCTTAACAGAAGCAATGATAGTGTTGATAGTAGCTGCCTCTTGAAACTGTAGCATACTACATTACACTTCCTCTGCTTCAAGTAGAATTTGTAATAGAAATGCAAGAAAACATGCATGTAGAAAAATATTTGTTCATGTACAACTATGACTACCAGACTGCACTCAAGTCAGAAGGCAGAGCAAGTGTTTTCAATATAGATATCATGATCACCATTTTTCATTAAGGAAACTATAATCATAAGTTCTTGTCGAGAAATCAAAGCCAGTAATCTAAAGCCTCATCTGGAATGTGAGATTTGCCAGATCAAAAAGAGGAATTACCGAAGTGGCAGGCAGCCAGGCACACTATTTACAATTCACATGTCTTGTGTTGAACATAGTTGTATACTTGTATGCATACGACTAATATGGGAGATTGGACATGTTCTTTCAATTTACTGATGCAAAATGTTTATTCTAAGCATCTGATAAGTTAATGGCCATTTGCTCAACGGAAGGTGATCCTCTAATGGTCTAACCTAAAGGGACTTTGTGACTAACATATGGGCCCAAGGATGATGATACGTAGCATAATTAATGCCAAAAGATAATGGTGGAAACTTATGTCAGTAATTGTGCTACGTGTTGTTTTACACATAAAAAAAAGGCAAGAGGAAGGGCTTTTATATCAATGTTTATTAAGAGAGGGTGAGGCTCGAAGCTAGGTTGGCTGGACTCCAGGCCTTTCTCTGTTTTACCTATCAATAACTCATCATTTGTTAAGGGAGGGAATAGGTGAATCTTCCATGGAGAATGGACACTGGCATATCCATTGAACTTTTGAGCATTGTGTGATTCAGACATACATTAAACTTCTATCTATTAATGTTATGTATTTTTTTACCAATATCTACTAATGTTATGTTATGTTATGTATTAATGTTGCATACATTTTGCAATGTCCTTCAGACAAGGTCGATCGTGCTATCAGCACTGCTATCTACTTCCTGCTTCCATCAGGCAGTGTTTCGCACCTCCATCGCATTCCCTGTGCTGAAACATGGCACTTCTACAAGGGAGAGCCTCTTACGGTTAGAATGTTTCTTTAACCTTCACATATTATCTTGCTTATCCATGATATAAAAATTGCTGTGTAGCATCTATGATAGCCTCTAAAAAAGGCTGCCATCTTATTGTAGGTGTTTGAGCTACACGATGATGGACACATTGATCTCACTGTCATTGGTCCACACCTGGAAGCTGGCCAGCGTCCCCAGTATACAGTGCCACCAAATGTGTGGTTCGGTTCTTTCCCTACACTGGATGTTGAGTCATTTGCCTCTGATGGTAGCGTTCTTGTCAAGTCTCGAAAGAGGGATCCCGAGCTTCATTACTCTCTAGTTGGCTGCACCTGTGCCCCTGGCTTCCAGTATGAGGATTTTGAAATGGCCAATTTTGATGATGTGAAATCCATTGCTCCTAAGGCAGAACCGTTCCTCAAGTACCTTATTCCTTCCACAGAGTAGGCATGATCGGAGCTGAAGATACTGGCTGTAGCAGCCTGTCTGGCCATATTGCCGCAGTGTATTGGACGCCATTTTTAGTGTGATACCTTGGGTTCTGTATTTTTTTTTTCTTGTACTCTTAAGAACACGCATGTGATAGTGATGGTTGTTTGTAACATTCTCTGTACAAGAACAGAATAAATGTTCAGATGAAAGTTCCTTGTGCCAAGCATTCTAGTGATGAAATATTTATACTGAGAATGACCAAATGAATCATTCTCCCTCCAAGGTTAGGCTGAATAGTTGGTTCAATTTGGACCGTCCTTTGTACATTACTGCTGCTTTGCACGCTGCGTTTAACTAGTGGAGTACTGAACAATCACAAGGTCGAATTGACAAGTTCTGTTTTTTATTTTTCCTTCTTTGCAGCTCTTTTTTTTTTTTGAAAAGAGGGCATTTTTCCTCGCACATATTAATAGAGCAGGAGAAAAAACAATTATATTTTACAGGGCCCCTTAAATGGCAAAGGCCTGAAAAATAATAGCACTATGCTATATCTCCCAAAGAGTTGAACTCTGAGAGGCCGGAGGCTCCTGCTTTTATCCATGCGTAGGCCTCCTCTTTGATCTTAGCCAGGAGGGCTTGCTCATTGAGCACCACCTTTCTAAAGATTATGTTATTTCTCTCGCACCACAGCTCCCAGACAACTAAGATCACTAGCGATCAGATAGGCTTTTTTGGGGTGTGGGGCGTTTGCATGACATTGAACCACCATTCCTCCACCGAAGGGGAGGCACTCCAAGCATGGTTGTCGAGAGCAATTTGTAGCCAAGCTGTGATTGCTACCCAAATCCTTTGCGAGAAGGAGCAGTGTGCTAACAAGTGGACGGCCGTTTCCTGGGTTGTGCGGCAAAGGGGGCAAATGCGCTGGTTGTTCCACCCTCTTGCTTGCAGTCGATCTGCTGTCCAGACTATGTTTTGGATGACTAGCCATCCGAAAAACTTGCACTTGGATGGTGCCTATCATCTCCATATGGTGTTGTTGTGGATTGTGGTGGTGAGTCCACTAAATTGCATCTTGTAGGCCGATTTTGCGCTGTATTCCTTGTTGGCTGTGAGTTTCCAGGTAATAGCATCTTGTTCTTGGTTTAGGGGCGGGGCGGACTGGATGGCAGCCCATAGGTCGACGAATTGTCTGATGTGGTCTATCGTCGTTAACCTTGAAAGCTCAATATCTGCGATCCAGTTGTTTTGTGTAGGGCCTCATGTACTAATCTATTCTTCCTTTTTGAAGCCTAGTAGATGTCCGGTGTGATGGTCATTGGTGTGCGATCTTGCAACCAGTGTGTGTGCCCGAAGCTGGCTCTCTTTCCGTCTCCAATCGTAACCGTCGTCACTGTTACAAAGAGGTTCTTATCGTAGTTGTCACAAGGGACCGGTGTACCACACCATGGCTTATCGGGTGCCACCCATTCAAACCAAAGCCATCTCAAGCGCAATGCTCTCGCAAAGAAGTCAAGGTTTAAAATCCCTAGGCCTCCATATTCTTTAGGATTGCAAGCTTTGTTCCAGTTGACTTTGCACTTTCCTCCCGATAGCTCCTCCCCTCCTGTCCAAAGAAATTTTCTTCTGGCCTCGTCGATTGCCGCTAGGGTGCCAGTTGGTAGCTTGAGTGCTGTCATGTGGTAGCCTTGCAGCTCTTGTCGCAAAGACAAAAACATCTTCTTCAGATGGCTCTGGAACTAGTACAACACTACAACTCCCGTCCAAATTTAGTTGTTGTTTTGAGTTTTTGGTTTATAACGTTTGAATATTGGTCTTATTTAATAAGTTATAGAATTTCTATTTATTTTGTTTGTAATTTGCTTTATTGTCAAAAATACTTTAGGTGTGACTTATCTTTTTTACATTTACAATATTTTTTTAATAAAAAGAAACATTAAAAAATAAAAACTCAAAACAACAAGTATTTTAGGAGAGAGGGAGCAGTGGAGTAAAGTAGCGGATGATTGCAATTTGCAAGTGCCTATGCGCATGTGCCTTGCCTTGCTCATGTTTTGTGAGCTCTTGGCTGCTATTCGAAACGTTGAAGAATAAGGCCTTGTTCCAAAAAGCTTTTCCTAAAACATTACATCGAATCTTTTGACGTATGTTTGTCCACATGTGCTAAGGACGGTTTAATTAGGCTTAATAGATTTGTCTTGCAGTTTCTAGGCGAGTTATGTAATTATTTTTTTATTCGTGTCCAAAACCCCTTCCAACATCGGTCAAACATCCAATGTGACAAAAAAGTTTCTTTTCGTGAACTAAACAGGGCCTAAATAAAGAGTGTACTCTCCCCGTTCCCCAATACAAAAGATTTTAACTATTTGCTTGTAACGTTTGACAATTCATTTTATTCAAAAATTTACTATAAATATTAAAAAATAATAAGTCATGATTAAAATACTTTTAATAATAAAATAAGTAATACTTCTAATTTTTTAATAAGATAAATAGTTAAACGTTATAAGTTATGGGAAGAGGGGGTACTTCCCTTTCTCTGCTTTGTGTGTTTTTTGTGCAGTACATATTGTACGTTTAGTACGAGCTGGTACTACCTGTGCCTGCACTGCACGTTTTGAGCTATGAGCACTGTACTTGTACTTCTTAACTCCGCTGGTTAGCGTACGACTCAGCTGCTGCGTGGCCCTTAGCAAGTACCGTACCTTGACTTTCCTCCCGTTGTCGATCAGTAATGATATTGATACCATATTGATACCCCTGGATGTGCATTGCTAGATTGTAATTGTATGGACCTACAAGAAAACGAGCGGGAAATCCATGTGCTGCCGCGCTAAAGAAGCAAGCGATGATGTATCTACACATGCCAGTATACGCTCTATTCCGCTTTGTTAATTAGCATTGTCGACGGTAATACATGTGCTCGATCAGCAACCATGCAAGATGCAACAAGCAAACAACAAGCTTTACATTGCAAGAACCGTACGGCACAAACTGATTAAAATTAGACGAGAAAAAAAATCCATGATTGGGTAATCCAATGGCACCCATCCGTAATAATCTCCTCAGATCAGGGCTCTTAACTCGCCACTGACACCATATTAAACCCCGACCACGCCACCAACACACACAGAGCGCGATCGAGAGCATCGATCGAGATCAGCTCGCCTTCCCCGATCCGCGATGATGATGCACATGGAATTCTACTGGGGCACGTCCGTCACAATCCTCTTCGGCGGATGGCGCACGTCAGCGTTGCCGGGCTACCTCGTCTCCCTCCTCGCGCTCTTCCTCGCCGCCGCGCTGCACCAGTACGTCGAGTCCCGTCGCGTCCGCTTGATCAGGGCTCGCCGATTGGGCGCCTCCTCCGACGCCGACGCGCGTGCGCTGCTGTCTGCCGCGGCGAGTGGCCGACGATTCGGCAAGGGATGGAAGTTGTTGCCCGAGGCGGCGGTGGCGGCCGGGCTGTTCGGGTTGAGCGCCGCGGTGGGGTACCTCCTGATGCTGGCGGTCATGACGTACAACGGTGGGGTGTTCCTGGCCGTCGTGGCGGGGCTCGTGGCCGGGCACATCGTGTTCCGCGGCGGCGGCGCCGAGGAGGAGGTCGACGGCGTGGTGGACGAGCCCGACATGAGCCCGTGCGCCTGCGCGTAGGGAAGGGATGGCACTTCGTGTACAGGGTACGGTTGGTACGGCACGCTGATTTGAAGTTTTTATCTGATTCTTGCTCGAATTGCTTGCTGAGGCTAGCTGTCGATTATTTGTATATCAGTGTGTGTATATAGCAGCAATAAGGACTGAGGAGTAAGTAGTTTGTGCGTAAAAACTTGATTAAACTTTTGTGTTTTGTGTGTGATATACTTCATGTAAATTATCATTGTATGATCAATTGTGTCATTGGACATTGTTACGCATTTCCATGTACTAGCTAGTCTAAGTTGCCACTGCAATCTCATATATAGGTGTTCTAGAAATTGTGTGTGTGTACCGACCCTAACCGATAGGGTTCACTGATCATTGCCAATCTACCATGTTCTCGCCGTTGGAGGGGCGCCGGAGTCGGAGGAAAAGTAGACTTGGCGCACGAATCTTCGACTGAATCGAATGTATTAATACATGTAGTATTTCTTCCCACCACTTCTCTTCCGAATGAAGGATAGGGCTTGTTCAGTTCGCTTCCTAAATCAGGCTTACCATTTGTTTGGTACTTCCAACATCCTAAATTATAAAGGTCTATTTCGTTTTGTTAAAACTAGTGTTTGACCCAAAAATTTTCTACTAAGATATATTTTATATGCCGAGAAAACATAATTGTAAGACAATACTTTTGAATATATGAATGTAACAACATGAATTTTATGTCATATGAATAATTTTTTAATAGAGAAATTCTTGGATAAACCATTGTCCTTACGAGATGAATTACGTTCAGGAGGGAGTACTGCCAAAATTTGGTACGCTAACAAGTTGAACAAAACTTATCATCAAGACAAACACTATATCTGCATAAAAGATCTTTCCAAAATTTTTGACATTACCAAATGTTGGCATTACCAACAAATGATAAGGTCTATTTAGGTAATAACCTAATCATGTCCATAGTTAACATATCTGTGAATTTTGGGGCTTCTTTTCACCGTAGTTACCTAGCCATTTTCCCCTGTTTTCATGGTTCATAACAAGATAGGGGAAAATCGTAACTAAAATTATTTTTAAAAACAATTTTATAAGTAGAAATCGTGTTGAATCATAATCTATTGATGATGTAAGTTGTTCAACTAAAGTTGACTCGAGCCTTCAGCTCACAAAAGTGGCTCCTGGACCTTAGATCAGCTGAATCCAGCATTCGAGTGGGCTATTAGACCATCTATGACCCATCCAACATTTCACCGTTTCATCACAAAACCCAAAATCAAAAGTAAGCGCAGGCCACATGACAACTGACAGGAGCCCGGCCCATCCGACCCCATCAAATCAGAAGCCACACACATCCACCCAACTCCTGGCCCAGCCCAGCCAAGCAGAGGGGACCAGGCGACCAGCAACAACGGAACAGAGTCACGGAGTCGCCAGACCGACGCACGCACGCACGCGTTGAAAACCAGCACTGCACGCACGGCCGCATCCTCGCATGATTTTGCAGTTTGCACGTTCGCGCCGTCGGCATCCGAGGAGCATGGCACGCCGCACACGTCCCCGTCTGTTTCGAGGTGGGGAACTACTCGTGAAGAGTCCCTGACCGGCCGCGCGCTGGCTGGAGGCTGGAGCGGGACCGACCGGGCGCGGACGCGATGCGATGCTGCAACGCATTGCTGCGCCCCGCCCCGGCCCACACACGCACCGCACGCGACACGCGCAGGGGCAGCAGAGAGACGGCAGAAGGCCACCCCCACCTCGTCACGTGGCGCTGCTGCCCGCTTTGCGCAGGTGTGCCGCTCCCCATGTCAGAAGGGCAGCACACGCAGCAGCAGCAGCAGCAGGCAGGCTGCGGCAGATCGCGCGAGAGCTAACTCCTACTGGAGTAGTAACTGTACTAGTGGTAGAAGGGGGAAAGGTGTCGCCGCGCCGGTGCTCGCCCGGTGGTGGTAGAGCGGCGGTAGCCGGGGTAGTGATGCTGCTGTAATGCTGTTGCTGCTCCGCGCGTGCGGCTCCGAGCATCGTCGGGAAGGGAAATATTGGCCCGTTTCGGGAGGAATAGAGTTCGCTGCGGAAGCTTCTGTTAGACCATCGGTAGGCAGCGGCTGCTGCTGCTCTGCGGGTAAACATAGGGATGCATAAACAATTGCTCTCTGGCTTGAGCTCCGTGCGTGTGTGGTGTGGCACGCCACAGCGAAAGAGTGGAGCTTTAAACACAGAAATAGTAGCCGTGCAGTGGTGCTTCCCCAATCAAGGTAGTAGTACTAGTTATATATCAGGATAGAAAGTAAAAGCGACTAAAAGAAGACCCTGATAAATTGCTCTCCCTCTGTTTCTAGAAGGTCAATAGTTAGAAAAGTTTAATAGTGAGCTACAAACATGGTTATGGCCTTGGCGAATTACCAACTGGCTGGCCCACGGTCTCAACGAGACTAGCGTCACCTACAATCACACTACCGCCTTGGTGTTTGCCTAGATCAAATAAAGAGCTCCCTATTGCAACATGAAAGAGGAGTCCCTAGGGTCTACCTGGCAGTGAACTAGAAGAAGCCGTTGAGGGAGGAGAAGACTCGCCGCCGAGCTCGTCATCCACCACCGATCATGTCGCTTGCCGTAAAAGTCAAACGGATCCACCGTCGGCGACCTCCTCCTTGTAGATTTATTCTATCTACTAAACATAATTTGCTCAGCCAATAGATCACCCTAATGCGGAAATTGGGTTACTGACCGGTAATTGATGAATCCATTGATCATTTTCTTTTTGTGCTTGAGTCGATGGCCGAAGTGGATGTAGAGGATGAAGTACTTGATCTGCTCCGGGACTTGACATAGTTGATCTGTGCAGTACCAACAGCAACAAGATTACCAACACTGCTGCGTTCCTGTAGAAACAATGGCCACACGAACACCCGGCAGCGATAACTTAGGATCGGGGTAGATAGGAATTTTGGAAATCAGAATCGTCACTTGTAAACAGTGTTGTTCCTCTCTTCTTATAGTCGCTGTGGGCATCGGGGGCACACCAAAAAAATGGCAGTAATAGTGCTACCGATCAATGCACTTTTAATCACATTAAATATAATCAATGACTTTAATTTCGCTGGTTTAATGGATGGAATAATTCCCAGCGTGATTATCTCCCGATTTTAATGCCGAGAGGTCAAAAATCCCAACACTCCTCACCAATGCTGATCGGATCTATTGTGGCCTACTCGCCAAATGCCTTGACCCTACCCTCGTTCATGCCATGGAGAGGAGAGGAGCATCGGCGAGTTGAGAGCGAAAGGGAGAGGTGTAGAGTACAAGAAAGGCTACGGGTGGAGGCAGAGAGAGTGGCTACGGTGTCATTGGTTCCCTCCATCATCATCGCCATCCTCTGTCGGTGAAGAAACCGGTGGAGGGAAAGGCAAAGAGAGTGGGGAAGGGAGAGAGTGGCCCCTAAAACCCACTGAGCCTCTACTTGTCGGGAAATTTTGCCTCTGCTGTCCGTAAGTCAGCTGTAAGACCATATGGACTGGAAGAGAGTGGTAAAGAAAATAAATGAGAGAAGAGAGGAGGCTACAAATTTGGAACCAGTTACAACACTGATTCCAACAAACTATGTGAGAAGGTGAGGTGGGCTAGAGATTAATGTTATAAGAGCCAATTATTGTATGACTAAGCTATTAGATCGGCTATAGATGAAATACAATATTTGGAGTCGGTAGCTAGGTATACTGTTGGCATTGATCCAATAGAAGAGCTAATGATTGACTCCAAAATCGGCACACTATCTACACCAATCTAATGACTCACTCATACAATAGTTTGCTTTTACATTATCGATAACTGGCCCACATTACTCTCTTACACTTTGTTGTAGTCTGTAATGGAGTTTACTAAAAAAATGTGTAGCCCTGCTTCTCTCCTCTCTATTTTTTTTATCTTTCCGCGCTGCGGGTGTTTATAGCTGGATTATAACATGGTATTATACCTTCTCCTAGAGTGGTTACAGATAAATTGTAGAGAGATGAATATATATCACACTCCCTGTTTATCTGTGTAATCTAAAAAAACATTCCCTAATTGTTGCTGCTTCAGATTGTTTTGATCGGATTCCATTACCTCGTTGATACAAAGTCCTAGATTTTCTAAATTGTCAGGACAAGACGGTATATCTACAGTTGAACATGTTAGCGATTCTTAGCTCAATGTGGAGAACCATCGACTAAAGAGGCTCTGAGAGTTAGATTCTTTCCCTTGTTGTTATTTGGATCAACTTTTACTTTGGTTTTTATCCTTGCCATCAAATTCTATCAGATGTTGGATCGATCTGGAGAAACGATTTCACAAATACTTATTTGTTGGCATTCAAGAGATGAGGCTTACAGATTTGACATCGGTTAAGCTGTGATTGCATGAATCAGTCCCAGAATACCTTCAGAGATTTAGAGATGTCCAAAGTCAATGTTATAGTTTGAAGCTGACCAATGCACAACTAATAGAACTGCCATTTCAAGGATTGTCAAAGACAGATTTTTCTCTCAAAAATTCAAAAGTTTAACACATCAGATGCAAAAGATATCGTCTCATGAAAATCGACTGCAAGAAAAAGGAAAGAGATCTTAGAGTCCTGGAAGCCTGAAGGAGAGAATTTAGAAGCATCAGCACTCATCCTTCGAAATTAACACATCATGTGTTAACGCCAAAATTTGGATGGTTTTCTTATTGGATTCAGTCAAGGAAAGGATGCTGTCGGTGATATGGGCCCGGGGGTATCATCAGATAGCGATATCTTGAGAAGGAAGGTGCCTTCATCGCCAAGACACCCCGCTGACATGCCTCAACGATTTATAGCGGACCGGGCCACGGGCGGCCACGTGGCACCCCGAGGGAGGGGTCGACCCAGAGGCTGCCCGAAGGCCATTCTTCGCCACAACACAGGGTTCGGGATTACCCGAACCCCTACCCTTCGACCCGCACCTCTCCCGTGGGAGAGACGAAACCAGCTGCCATAATTAATGCGGCGGACAGGCGCTTCCACATCGCATTTAATGCGATGTGAGATGTGTTCGTCAGTGATCATCGTCACCTTTCGCCCCACGCAGAAAGGGTGCAAGGAAGTCCTCATCGGCTGTCACGGGCTGACAGCGCCGTCAGCTCACCTATGCCCCACCCCCCGGTTTGTCACCGTCGCATTTAATGCGGAAGCGGCCGCGTGGGAGAGAGAATGCGCGGGTGCAGGGGATGGTGGTCAACCGCTCCCCCCTCGTCAGAAGCATATCGTCCACGTACTCGTTTTCTTCACCAACTCTCGCAACGTGGCGATCTGAGCAGGTGTAGGGGTAGACCCCCGACAAGACAGGACAAGAACTGCTCCACGGCATAGAGTGGAGGAGGAGAAACCCGGGGCTACTGTGGTGACCCCTTGCACTACAAAAGGAGGCCCAGGTCCCCTATAGAGGTGGTTGGCTCATTCCTAGGAGATCACAAGTATAGATTCACGTTGTAGTGCATCTCAGTCATCAGCTCTAGCTCCACCCAGGAAAGAACTCCTTTTTGTCATCCTTCATCCGCCATATCAACAACAAGAACAGGAGTATGGCATTACAGGTTCGGGCCGCCGGAGAAGTGTAATGCCCTACTCTTGTTCTTGTTGTTGATATGGCGGATGAAGGAAAACAAGTATGTGGACGCCATGCTTCTGACGAGGGGGGGGGGGCGGTTGACCACCTACTCCAGCGGGGCCCACCTGTCGGCGACCCCCTGCCTGGGGCGGAGATGACGCAACATCCCCTGCACCCGCGCATTCTCTCTCCCACGCAGCCGCTTCGGCATTAAATGCGACGGTGACAAACCGGGGGGTGGGGCGTGGGTGAGCTGAGGCGCTGTCAGCCGTGACAGCCGATGAGGACTTCCTTGCACCCTTTCTGGGTGGGGCGAAAGGTGATGATGATCACTGACGAACGCGCCTCACATCGCATTAAATGCGATGGGGCAGCGCCTGTTCGCGCATTAATTATGGCAGCTAGGCTCGCCTCTCCCACGGGAGAGGTGCGGGTCGAAGGGGTAGGGGTTCGGGTAATCCCGAACCCTATGTTGTGGCGGAGAATGGCCTTTGGGCAGCCTTCGGGTCGACCCCTCCCTCGGGGTGCCACGTGGCCGCCCGTGGCCCGGTCCGCTATAAATCGTTGAGAATTGTCAGCGGGGTGCCTTGCCGATGAAGGCGCCTTCATTCTCAAGATATCGCTATCTGATGATACCCCCGGGTCCATATCACCGACAGATGCGATGAGCCATTGAAAAGTTTATCCAAAAGAGATCGAATTCAAGAGGAATTGTGAAGACCTTGGCATGACAGTTTAATTATATCTATTGATTAGGAAGGTTTTAGTTATTTTTCTTATATAATTAAGAAGGAGTCTTAGTTTCATTTTCTTGTTAGGAAAGTTCGCCTCTACTATCCGATCGAGACTTAATTAGACCAAGGAATAAATTATATACAAGGGGTCCTTGTAAGAACTATCACACGATCAATATAACTTTGGTGCATCGCCAATCTTATAACCTATTTGACGGGTTCTCGCCTTCGGCTCGGAGCTGTGCCAGTTAGGTCCGAACTACTGAAAATAAGTTGAGTGTGGGGTCTTGCTACCAAGTTGGGCTGCATCAGTTCGGTTCAATCTCCCGCTAATTAGTAAGCTCAATCGATTGCGCTTGTATCGTCGATGATTGATACTTGCTCGGTTAGGTCCAATATATCAATTCAACTGATGCAAGCGCTGTCTATCAGATCTATCGATTCTATTTCTAGCGGTGTCGTTGACTAGGGTTTTATCAGCTTGGTTAGGACTTTCTTAGTTAGGTGCTTCTCTAGATACACTGCAGTTTTGGATAGATCAAGTTTATCCACCACCTTGTGTAGATCTATTGGCTAAGTAGCGTTTTCTTATTGCTTTCAGTCTTATACTATCTCGGTTAGGTTTGATCAATCAAGATTGTTAATGTCTATTAAGTTGGTAGGTTTTTACCCAACGTTATATCGGCAGGTCGGTCGATGAGTTACTTATGATTAGATCTAAGTATTGTATCGGCTTTTCAGCTTTTCATGTTATATCTTGGTCATAGCTGAGACTACCGTTGAGCTTATTTGTTTTGATTACTTGGATGTACGTCTAACATACAGTCGATTGATTATCAAAGTCATGTTCACATCAGCTAGAAGCGCATCGGATCGGCTCTTCAACCGATCGACTCCTAGATCATGAACATCAACATCAGCTGGAGACACGACATCATATCAGCTCAATAGCCGATCAACACCCCGACGATCAACACACAACCATCTTGTTAGTTGAAGGATCAAATTGACTGGCATGTCTGCATCCTCAATATTTAGGATCTGCACTGGAACTAAGCTGAACTCTCAAGCCTTTGTTTGTCCGTGCGCAAAATTATTTCAAGCCAACAATCTTTTGGCACACTAGGGACATAATTTGCGTCAACAATAGTATCTTATACCGATACCATGACATGTATTTTTAAGAAACACTCAAAAGTTGAATGGTGTAATTTGACATCATGTGGTACATTGTGGGGGATGAAAAACAAATATAGCATGTTTTTAATTTTGAATGAGTCATTGGATAAATATTTAGGATTTGTTGCCTTTCACATACTTATAGACATTTTTAATCTTGATTCTTTTAATAGTAGAAGTAAAACATATTTCAGAGAATAACAATTTTTTTTACTAAACCATCAGCTTGCTGCAACTTCAGTGACATAACAATAACAACAACGATAGTATTTAAAATTCACTAAACTACAACCTCCGCATGCCAAATTTAGCAATTGTGTTAAAAAAAAGCCTGCAAAAACCAACTATTCAACTTATCGTGTCATCTCAATAGTCCAACTTTATGGATGATCAAATCTAGCTAGTTCTCCTCTCTCCGAGCTGGATAGCCATCCGTGGGTCCGACGAGGCTAGACCCATCCCATTGTTGATATGACCTGAAAGGAGCGTATAGGAGAGAATTACACATGGTCTTGCTGTAGAGTGCCAATGAAAAATCTTTTGAAGCCCAAGGAAAAAATAAAGTACCAATTTTATAAATGACCAGCCAAACAAGTATACGAAGAATTGGATTTTGACGCTTCTTTTAAATATGCTCTTCAAACCCATCGTTTCTAACAAACTAGGCCCACATGTCGTATTGGTTCTGCTAGGTAGGAGTGTAACAACGAACCATGCAATCATCCTTCTTTGTCATGTACACTGTAGCGGTCCTTGTATGACATGTTGGCATTGTTATCAATAATACGAATGTTTTAATTATAGTTTTGTGATAATTTCAAACAGTACCATCGTAGCTATCTAAAAAGGGTTGTTAATGCTACAAGAAAGTGATATTTAGTAACTAAAAATTATAGTTATATAAAATTTGTGTGGCCGTAGTTTTTGACGGTGTACATCCTAGCTATGCGGAGTGATTTTGATATGGTTGTATCACCTTGATATAATAAAAGTTTTCTTGTTTATAAAAGATTTACTTCTAATAGTATCATATATTTTGTTTTAATACTTAGGCACACCTTTCTCTAGTCGACATCCATGCTATCTCCTTAGGCCCCAATACACTCACACTCATATCCTTCAAAGGTCTTGACCAATTCTTCTCTTCGATCGCTCTTAAATCCAACATCAAACAGTAGCCTAGACCTAGTTCATCACGGGACTATCGCCATACTAGTTTTGCTTTTCTCCTCTCGGCATTGTTATTAGAAAAAAGTCCGAATTACCCCCTAACTATTGAGGCAATACGAATTATCCCCCTAAACTGAAAAACCGGACATTCTACACCCTAAGCTTCTGAAACCGGACAAATTATTCCCCTAACACTTTTTCGGCGGATTTGACCGAATTTGACCTATGTGCAGCCTAGTCAGCATTAAAATATATAAAGAAACATGAAGGCCCACCTGTCATCCTACTCTCTCTCCCTCTTCCCCTCACAGCCTCACTCTCCCCTTTGGCCTTGCCTCCACCGGCTGCCGCCGCCGCCTCATCTGTCGTGTCGCTGCTTGTGAGCGTTGTCGTCGGCCGCTGCTGCCGTCGCGGCGGCTGCTGCCATGGGAGCCGCTGCCCTCACCTCTCCAGGGACTGCTTGCCACCGCGCCAAATGCCGTCGACGCAGCGCTTCCCCACCTTGTCCCCATCGCCAGAACGGGGCGCAGGGTGAGGCAGGTTGGGGCGCCGGAGAGGAGCTCCGAGAGCGGGCAGAGGGAGGGAACGACGGCGTGTCTCCCTGCTCGCCCCCGTTGCCGCCGGTCGGCACCTTGCCCACGCCGCGACCCGTCGACTCCCTTGCACCGCCGGTCACACACGCCCACCGCGACGCGTCGTCTTCCTCGCTCCACCTCCGGCACACGCCCGCCACCTTCCGCCACATCGCGGCTCGCCGCCTTCCACCGTGCCTCGACCCACCTCTCCTCTCTATCCGCCGCCCGCGCCCGCTGTGGTCCTGCAGCGCCTCGCCCGGCGTTGGGGAAGGAGGCGCGACAGAATGGACTCGGCCGGCGCCGCCCCCCGCGCTCCTCACTTGCTGTGGCGTCGCTGCCTTCCTCCGCTCCACCGCGGCAGGGGCGAGGCGCGATGCGATGGCACGGGGCGCCGCCGCTCTCCCTCGCCGCAAGGGATTCTAGGCCCTAAGGGGAGGGATTCCGGCGACGGAGGCTGAGCGCCGCCTCCCCTCGCTCATTAAGCCGTTGCAGCCTTCCGCCATTCCTCGGTCCTTCCTCTTTTCGCCGGCGGCGCGTGGGATAGAGGGAGGGAAATATGCGACTGACATGTGGGTCCCTATAAATATTTTTATTTTTTTAATGCTGACTAGGCTGCCACATAGGTCAAACTCGGTCAAATCCGCCGAAAACAATGTTCGGGGGTAATTTGTCCGGTTTCAGAATTTGGGGTGTAGAATGTCAGGTTTTTGAGTTTAGGGGGTAATTCGTACTGCCTCAATAGTTTAGGGGGTAATTCAGACTTTTTCCTTGTTATTATCAGTCCATACTCGTCGTTCAACATAAAGCCTCTAAAGTAAGTTTAGCAATTGACTCCCATTGATACTAGCCCATTCTTTTTTAAATCTGCATATCAACGACATACTATGCAGAGTAAATATAAATGATTTCAGGTCAGCATTATAGATTTCTATGTACCTTTTTTTTTAACTTCTCCTTTCAACAGTAGTAAATATGTCTATATTGTGATATAGACATTTTGAACACAATAACTAAAAACAACAAGTCTCCATTAAAAAGAATCACTAAGTGCTCTCACACACTCATCTATCTTTAACAGCTTTACAGTATTGCCATGGATATCTTCACTCTCATCTAAATACCAATACTATTATGAGCGATAATGCAAATTCATAATGCTTCATAGTTTACAATTTTCATGATTGTTGTATTAACAAAGGTAGAAACTCACGAAAAGAGAAGAGAGATGTAAAAACAAAAGAAACACAGGGTGGAGCGCAAATGAATCGGTACGTAAAAAAGCCGAAACGGCTGGATCAATCGCCGATCCATCCCCATCCTACTTTCTCCTATGGCTGACGCGTCCGGCTGGGCCCCGCCCGTCTGCGATTCTGCGAAGCGATGATGACACGACTGAACATTGTCTCGTACGACTGCCAACCGCGACACGCCCGCACATCCCATCCCATCTCCTCTCATCCCCCAAACCCCACCCGCAGAAACCCACGACGCCCACTGCGCGCCCAATCCCCAACCCACACACCCCGCTCCGTGCAGAGCGAAGCGCGCGTACTAGTACTGTACTGTACTCGCTCATCAACGTGCATCGCAGCGCCCACGTCCCGTACTGCCAATCCCCACCCCGCCGGTCTAGCTCCCGTGCGCGCGCGACTGCGCCAGCATTTAAACCCACCCCCCACGCCGCGCGTCCCCCGTCTCCAGAGCCTGCACTTCTCCACCATTCGCCGAGCCGACGCCCCCCGCGCATTATTGCTACGCGCGCAGGCGCCCGCAGCTAGCCCACGCCCTCTTGCCCGTTGGCGTGCGTGCGTGCGGGCGCTGCAGCCTCCTCTTCCTCCATCTCCGCCCCGAGCCGCGCCGCTCACCGCTGCATTTCTCGCCGGCAGCTAAGGTTTGGTAGTGATGGGGGAGGCGCCGAAGCCCAAGTCGCCGCCGAGGTACCCGGACCTGTGTGGCCGGCGGCGGCTGCAGCTCGAGGTGCAGATCCTCAACCGGGAGGTCGGCTTCCTCGAGGTAAGCTCGCTAACACTCACTTCGCTTTCCTTTCGGGAGTGGAAAAAGCGTGCATTTTTGTTCTTCCTTCCTATGGGGAGTGGTGTGGTGAGAGAGAGAGGAAAATCTCTGGAAAAAAGTTGATGGGGAGAGCTCATCGGTTTGGGGTTTCGTGACGGAAGCGAGGAGATCGAGCTCGTCGCGAGAACCGATGCGCCTGTTTCGGGACGTGCCCATGTTGTAGCAGTACGTACGGCTTTGTCATTCGTGGCGTCTTGCAGAGAGAACAAGAACAATGAGCAGGGCAGCCATGAACCAATGGCATTTCCTTTCTAGAGTTCCACTACTACTGCAAGATGTATCCCCCCCCCCCGCAAAATCAGGCATTTCAGAATTACAGAGGAGGATTGCAAGCGCAGTATAGTAGGAGTTGTAGTACTTCCGAAGTCCCCCGTTTGCATTACATCTTGCTGAAAAGTCTGAAAATATGGGTATGGGCGTACGCTGCAATTGATAAAAAAAAAACTTTACTTTCAGATTTCTGCTTCTCTTGAGCGTGACATCACCTGGCAATGGCAATCAGTAGGTAGTCGCTGCTGCTGCGCATTGCTCGTGTTGTTCTTTACTGCTTCCATTCATGGCACATGGAGCAGGACTGTTGGTCTGTGTAGAAGCCATGTGCATGTGCCTCGGCCTGACTGGGGGCTCCCTTTTTGCAGCAAGAGCTACAGGGACTTGAACGGATTCAGCCCGTCTCGAGGTGTTGCAAAGAGTATGTATGCGCCCTATCTTCTCCTTTCTCTGCTTTCCTCATTAGCTCGCTCCTGCAATCTTGTCGCTTTCAGTGCTGGTGTTTGGCCCAGATGGGCAACTAGCAACTGCTTGTTCTTTCTAGACTCAGCCTTTCAAGCTCAATGCAATCTTATCACAGCAATTTTGGACTTCCCATTACTTTATAGCGATCTAATTTTAGTGTAGTTGTTTCTATGCAACAATATCTTTGAGATATTAGTATAGTCGTTTCTTCATAATCCAAAAAGAGTTCATTGTTGTTTTTTGATCTGTAGTGATCTGATTAAGAAACAAGACATTAGAATTTCGTTTAATAGTTTTAACACCACATGATGAGCGTCAAACAAACTAGGCTTGATTAGTACTCTACATTGGTTCTTTATTCTTTAGATAGAGAAAATAGAAATTATATTGTTTATTTTTTACTTCCTAAATCCTGAGACATTCCTCAAACCTACTGTTTTTTTTTCTTATAGAAAATAGCCCCACATGTACTGCAACATTAATTATATTTTGTTTTTCTTGAATGCCTGTTAATGATCTGTAGTAACTTCTGACCTGGTGGTCCAACAGTCAACATGTGAACTGTTCATGCATGGCCTACATTTCAATTTTGCTCCTTTTGGAACCGTACCATGTAACGTTCGGATGCCAATGTTGATTACAAAAGATGCTAATGCTATAATATCACATTTGACAGTGTCAACGAATTTGTTGGTGCAAAGTCGGACCCGCTTATACCGATGTATGAATATCTCACTTAAGTTCTGCATTTCAGTTTTTTTTTTTTAATATTCCAATGTTTGCTGATCAGTGTTCTCCCTGTGCCTTCATTCCAGAAACAAAAGGAAGCGCAGATCTTGCCGTCTCTTTCGGTGGATCAGGTCCCTTACTCTCCCGTTGTATATGATATTGGATGTCTGGACAGGAATATTAAGTTTGCCATATGCTTGTTTTAATTTGAAGAAATCTTAAATTGAAACCATGCTTTGTAGTGGTGAATTGGTAAAGTAGATAAATCACTTAGTGTCATAGTACAAAGTATACAGCTTGGCAGCTTTAGTTTGTTCCTATGTTTCTTGGATAACTAAGTAAACAGTGGACATCATTGACACTGATACCCATTTGTGCAAGTCTGTTCTTGTTGAATTGTACTTGGAACTTGATTAGCACTAATCAGCATGCTAGCCCATTTTATCAAATGTGAACGCCCAGTTTGTAGAGCCTCACTACACCAAGAAAGTGATTTGTCAGATATGTCACACTTTAATACAACATGATAATATTGGTACCTCAGGACTACTAGTTGCCTTCTTTTGATGATGAAAGGCAGTGTATCTGACCAGTTATGGTGGCAGCAAAGCATTGTTCAGAGTGTTTTGTGTGGAGCCTGTAGTGATCCCACTTCCCAGTACTACAGAGCTATTTACACGACAAACACCACCTTTTTTTCATCCTGAAACTTCTTGCAAAATGACTTGATGTTTCAGTGCTCATAGCTCCCATGAATAAATTTTGAACTGTTGTTTTTCAGATCAAAATTGTGCTCTTGCTTGTCATGTCTCTGCTGTGCCTGCGGGTGCCGGTGCTTCCCAAAGCCCAAGAAACCAAGCTGCTTCAGTTGTTCATGCTGCTCCTGCTGCGACACATCATGCTGTAGTAGACCGAGCTGCAGCTGCTTCAAGATCCCTTCTTGCTGCAAATCCAACTGCTGCAAACCCAACTGCAGCTGCTGCAGCAGCGATTGCTGCACCTGCAGGCTTCCCAGCTGCGACTGTGACTGTGACTGCAAGCCACATTGCGGCTGCACGAGTAGCAGCTGCTGCTGTCCACCCAGCGACTGCTGCAGCGGCTGCAAGCCGCCGAGCTGTGGCAGCTGCTGCGGCGGAAACGAGCAATGCTGCACGGGGTGCTCGTGGCCGTCCTGCCCACGTTGCTTCAGCTGCTCGGGCTCCTGCTGCAGCTGCAGCTGCCCAAAGTGCTCGTGTGCCGCGGCGCCGTGCGTCGGCTGCTTCGCGTCGCTCCGGCGCTGCCTGAGCTGCCGGTCGTCGTGCTGCAAGGGGCAGCCGTCCTGCTGCAAGTGCCAGTCGTCGTGCTGCGAGGGGGAGCCATCCTGCTCCGGTGGCGGCGGCGGCAGGGGATCATCGGCGTGCTGCTGTGGCAGGTGGTGCACCGGCGAAGGCGCGAGTCCGGCGCCGTCGTGCCCCGAATGCTCGTGCGGCTGCGCGTGCTCATGCCCCAGGTGCAAAGATGGGTGCAGCTGCCCGTCGTGCAGCAACCCGTGCTGTGCCGGCGGATGCTTATGCTGAAGTAGATCGTTAAATTAGTATGGTTTGTAATATTCTTTTTTGTGCTTATTAGAACATCGATTTGAGTAAAACTTTGCTGGTAATATAAGGGATTTTATATTGCAGGTCGCTGAATCAATCAATTACCATTCAAATACTACCATTTTGTCATACCACACTAACCTATGATCTCACCCACCACTCATTTAATTAGGGGTACCATTCTTAATCATTCTAAAAATAAAAAAAGTCACCTCTGCATTTCCCCTCTCGAACATCTCTAGCCACTCACCGCCACCGGCTATCCATATTGCACAAGAATGCTCTGGGTTTCTCTAGAAACTCCCCCAACCACGATGGTGCAGTGGGGCAAATCTTTAGAGCGAGCTGAATCATTGCCTCTATGTTGGGATTCAACTCGCCAGCTTAAGGCTCTATCTTGACGACCTCGGCTGCATTAGATGTGTCCTCATTGTCGGCATCCTTGGTGCCCTAGGATGATGTTTGCGTCTACGATGGGTATCGATGGTTTTGTGGTCGGGTGTTAGTGTGGCAACAATGGATAGATCAAACATCGATCTGGCTGGATCCGTTGCCTCCTCCACAAGATCTAGCATGCCGCAAGACCAGGATTTGACAAAGGGGATTGGTGGATATGACAGGATGAGGTGGCACCGTGGCAGCGATGATGGTTGGGTGGTGGCGTTGGCATCGATTTTCGGGGGGTGGATTGGTGGCATCATGGCTCAAGTCTGGCCAACGATGGTGGCTAGAGGTTTGGAGGCGGAAGAGGAAGTTGGCGAGGGAAGGTGGAAAAGGAGTTCAATCGTCTTCCTTGATTTCTTTCTTAGTTGAGTTTCTCCACTCATCTATGGGGGATCCATAAGTAGAATGAAGGTAGCATTTGAACATCAATTGAAGGCTTGGATTGCCAAGACAGTGCCGCCTAGACTTAGGTTCTCCTTAGCTAAATCTGATGAGGAGATCAATGAGCAGTGGGGCAGTGGAGGCCCAAGACAACGCACAAGTAAGTAGCACAACAAGGTTGAGAGTGCTGAAGGCAGGGTTGGTTGTCTCGCTTTATGCCAAATGGGCACCCCTCTCTCTTTGTGGACCTCCTTTCCTCTCATGCAGGGTGAAGACATCGCCAATCATCAAGGGAAGGTTCAGGTGACTAAGGTGACACTCCTTAATTGGCCGGATGCAACAAAGAGGCTTGCAGGCGGAGCGGATATGTCCAACATGTAGGGGAGTAAAGGCATACATCTGAACATGGGGTAATGACAATAGGGTACAACGGCGGAACTTAGTGTTGGTCGACAGAGGGGCATTGGTTTAGTGTGGTGCAGATCACATGCTGGCATCCTGCCCATATATGGATGGTGGGCAACGTACCATGGACAATGGACACGATACTGTCCTTGACATTGTTAACTCCTTGAAAGCGTCATTCTAGGTGTCTCCGTTTTTGTGGTGTTGTTGTTGGTCTGACCGCAATCAATCACCGATAGCAGTGCTTTGATACTAAGCTCTACTTTCAGTGGCATGTGTTTGTGTGCTTAGCGCTTGAGTGCTGCGAGTGCACTCTAATGCAAACCTACCGTATTTACTGTTTTTTTAATCTTAATACTATTTTGATGTCATCCTTTGTCCCCTCCAGAAGAAATACGGTGCTTACTGTAAATAACTAAACTTTTTGCTAAATGGGACAGTTCAAAATCCATACTGTGAGATCTCTAATGATTTAAAAAATATGTTTTTTTATCCAAAATTTGATGATGTAGTTGTACCTCTTATACATGTAAAACATTTAAAATATATTATATTGTAGTGTAGGATCCATTCCACCAGTTGTACTATAGGAAAAAACATTTTGGCTGGAAAGTAAGTATGCCGACCACAGTACCACCGCATCTATTCTAAATTACAAGTTTTAAAATTTATACCACGGTATAAGTATTTCTGGAAAACTTATTCAATGTGCATAATGTACAATATACATTTTTAGCCAATTAGCTGCTTAGAGAAGAATCTACGCAATTCAAAATTTGACAATTGAGGTGGCTGAAAGAGTATCTTTTTTTTTCTCAAACTTAATAAATAACTTAAAAGTGTTTAATTTTTAAAATGGATGAAACAGAAAACGGTAAATGTTTGACCGGATGTTAGAAGAAGTTTTTGGATACGAATAAAAAAAACTAATTTCATAACTCTCCTAGAAACCACGAGACGAATCTATTAAAGCCTGATTAAGCCATCATTAGCACATGTGAGTTATTATAACACTTATGGCTAATCGTGGACTAATTAGTCTCAAAAGATTCGTTTTGCGATTTCCAAGTCAACTGCACAATTAGTTTTTTTTTAAAAAAATCTATATTTAATGGTCCATAAATATGTGGAAAGATTCGATATGATTTTTTTAAAATAAATAATAATAAACAAGGCCTTAGCACTGCGCATGGGGCAATTGTGGTACACAAACACTGAAACACATACTTCTGTGCGTGGGCCGATCTTAGAAAAGAAAATCAGGGAAAAGAAAAGAAAAAATTTCAGTGGAGACTGCCAGACTGGCTCCTACTCCTGTGCATTCTTGTCTTGCGCCTGATGCGACAGCACGTATCCACCGAAATGATGCAACAACAATGCCTTAAAAAAAAAGATGGACACAAGCTCACCCAACAGCACACGCTCTTGGCTTGGCTCTAGTGAGGAGGAAGGGAGGAACGCCCCATCGGTTCGATCGGCGCAGGCAGGAGGGAGGTAGACCTTAAAAGAGGTGAGGCGACGGCTTTTGCTCCGTCCCGTACGCCCTGCAGAGCGAGCGAAATGGCTACAGCGGCAGCGAGGGCCAGTTGGTTAATAGTAGAATTGGTGTTCACTCTGAGATGGGGGTAGATCTGTTTTTGTTGGCAGCGGTCGGCGGACGAGGGCGGATGACGGACACGTCTGAGCCGACTCCAGTCAGCTATCCGCCTGGAAATCGAGTCGCCCTTGTCGCAACTCGTGAGAGCCAAGCTGAGAGTTGAGAGTGTGCCGTTCGATCCCCTAGGTGGACGCATGCCGTTGGATCAGCTGGGTGGACAGACCAGGATTTACCTTCCCCTCGGCACTCCCCTTCTGCTTGCGAACGGTAAAAATTTAAATTCAAACCACGGTATGACTGCGGTTACCGCAGGTAACAGCGGTAAAACCAATTTTTCGATGGAAAGTGATGGAAATTTTTTTAAAGAATTAAGAACATGGTGTAAGAAGATATTAATGTTTGTAATGTAACGCATTTTTCTTCCCCATTTAATGAAAGAGCCAGGCCATAATAGCCCATGACCATGGTTTTTCTTTTTTCCGCAAATTTATAATATTTACATGCTTAAATTATAGCAAACTTCATCAATTTATATATTTTCTTCAACATTATTATCTATAAATCATGTACTATTTATGAGAATTTTTTTTAATTTTCTCATTATTTTTTTTGGTTTTTGAATTTGGCGAAATTCATCTGAATCATACCGCCGCTTCCCTTACCGCTACCTAACGGTAAGGCACGGTAACCACTGTAACCGTACAGTTACCGCGGGGGAGTTGAACCCTGGGACAGACACATATGTACAGAGGAGTCCCTTTGGAGCCGTGCAACGGTGTATCACGGTTCATGGAGTTTCCATTTAGTCTTGAATAATTCAGAAATATCAAAGTCTCAACTCGAATAGTGGACAAGTTTGACAGAAACAAATTAATCAAAAATTTCTAAACGAAGAGAAAAGCTGCAACCTTTGCCTCTAGCGAAAGTCTCCACATTCCACTGTTTCTTAACATCAGATTAACATAATTTTTAAGATTATTGGAACAGTATACTTTAAAGTATTATGTCTACGGTTAGTCCATGACGTGCACTAAGTGAGGCGCAGTCATTCTTTTTCTTTTAACGAATTGTACAAAAAAAAATTTCCCTTCAGATTTACATCATACCGTGACGAGTTCTTTAACTTCCATCCGCGTCCCTAACAGCAAATTAAGAGAGTCAACTATCGACGTCAACGGTCGATCTGCAACTGCAAGACCCCAACCCGATCAAATCACCATTTTGCGAATCCCGTTTAAGTTTACCATGTTTTAATCACATATCGCTTTTCAAAATATCCATGAATGCACAGCGCGCTGCACTGACAAATCAGATGCAACACAACATACGTAATTGCTTTGCTTTTTCAGCAACAAAAAAGTTTCAAAGCATATTATATGACACGAAAGCTACGAGCTTGAGCGAGGCTGCCACAAGCGCACAACAACTCCGTCTCGTGGCAGGGACGACGACGACGACCGTGTCCAAGTCCACCCCAAACCTCACCACCATCTATCTCTACCTTACGCGGTATACATCCGCATCTAAATCTCTATATATTAGTACGAAACTAAGTGCATACGTAGTACAGAGTACTAATTAACTTAACAAACAGCCAGTTATAGTTGGAGACTTTGCAGTGATCGCGTGTTAGCAATGGACGTGCCGTTCTTCGTCGCCTTCTCCCTCATCGTCCTCTTCTCCAGGTACGTCCCCTTCGCGCTTCCTCCAATGGCGCGAGACCTCCTCGCCGACAATTCTGCCGAGCCGGCGCGCGCCGCCAAGTGCGCCGTCTCGGTGGCCGTCGCGGGGATGGTTCTGCTGGTTTCGACGCAGTGCGGCGCCGGCGGCGAGCACTACTGCCCGGCCGACGTCAGGGTGGAGGCGAGGGCGCTGTGGCTCAACTGCGCGGCGCTGTTCCTCGGCATGGCGCTGCAGGGCGTCGCGGTGGTGGTGACGCCGCCGTTCGCCGCCGCGTCGCCGCTCGAGCAGGTGGCGGTCGAACACCTGACAATGTTGACGGAGACCATCGCGGTGACCGCGTTCGCGCATGATTTCTGCATCTTTGTCAAGCTCGTGAGGTGGAAACAATGAGGCGCTGTAGAGAAATGTAGAACCTGAGATCATTGTTTCTTTGGGTTTTTTTGTTTCGGGATTTTTGTACAAGAATGCAGTGTTTGCGTTTGTAAAAAGATTGACGAAATTCAATGTTCAATCATACGATGCGAAATATTAGTACAGATCCGTGCACGGAGTAGATATCTCGAGAATGCTATGCATTCCTCTCAGCGAACACTTTCGGACAATGACAATCCGAGTTTTGCTGTGAACTTGCCTTTTTTATAGAGTGTAAAGTAATACCAAATATATCTTTTCATTTTGCATGCTACTTCCCTTTCGGTTTGATTTATATCTTTATTACCTTGAGTTTGTTTTTCATTGATGAGTGAATTATCGCCACAGATTTTCTTCTTAATTATATGAATAAGTTAAATATTTTTAAAAATAAACTTAACAAACTTTTCCAAGACTAAAAGAGAAGCTAGCAGCGTTAGTTGAAACCAAGTGGTCTAAACAGTTCATTAGATTTTGGAAAACATATATATTTCAAAATGTGGAACAAATAAGTAATTTCAATAATTCAGAGGATTAGGCTCCCATCGTTTGCACTTATCGTTATCAATAAAAAGCAAAATCTGAAGCTTAATTTAAAGATGATTTTAGGCCTGTTCGGCTGGCTGGCTGGC
Source organism: Leersia perrieri (assembly GCA_000325765.3). Classification (NCBI taxonomy): domain Eukaryota; kingdom Viridiplantae; phylum Streptophyta; class Magnoliopsida; order Poales; family Poaceae; genus Leersia; species Leersia perrieri. Next base: position 15,124,205 of record CM002486.1, read on the forward strand.
TCCTGGCAGCCCTTAAGAAAAACTGATTTAGTCCAGTCAGCTCTTATAGAAAAAATCATTCAGGTCAGCCAATTTCAGCCAGCTGAACAGGACGTTTAATTTTTTTTGTCACGGTCTTTTTTCCAGACTTGGATTTTAAAACACGAATAATCCAAATATAAAAGTTTCACCCATAATTTTTTTATTCCTTCATGTGGCTACTACTTATTAGAAAAACAAAGCGAAACAATCACACCCCAACTGAAAAGAATAAGGCCATGAGTATTTTGTATGCTAAATCCTGTGTATAATTCAATTTTATATACTTTGTTTTTACCATTTTGTCTTTTAACAAGCTGGTACTTAAGTACAATGATCAAGTTTTTTTTTTCAAAAATAACAGTCCAGCAGGAAGTTATTGTTAGCATCAAGATGGATGGATTTTTTCCCCCATGTATGCTTTCTATGGTTGCAGTTTTGCATTTTTCAAACGGAAGTTGTGGTAAAAAGTTTTTATTATGGGCTGAAAGTTTCTTGTTTTGTAGATATTCGAGCAAAAGTTATTCAATTACTTTCGTAGTACTGTAATTATAATGACAAAATTATTGCAAAACTATGTAGCAATAGTATCACAGAACAACAAATTTAGTGAGATGAACATTGTTGGCGGCGGATTCTTTCTAAATTCAAACTATAGCCAAATTTAGGAATCAACAAACATGTCACAAATTTACATGTCTAAGACATATTATTATAAAACTAGTTTTAGCAACGAATTTATTGTAAAACCACATACTTCAAATGTGAAATCAGATTTTAAACCGGACAAATGTTAAATCTTAGCATTGTCGTTCCGATGAAACTTCTAAAAATAGTTTAGAGATAACATTAGCATTGCATTTGTAGCTTCTCAATCTTATGGCTTAAATCTAGGTTCTAGCCTACTTCATGTTAAATTGTAGTTTCACGGTATTGTAGTTTATCAAGGAGCTAGACTTCGGGTTTTCAGGCTTTTGACCGATTGAGATGGTGTGCTCAAAATATTGCAAGAGTATTGGGCTTGGCCTCAATCAACCTGGCCTTTTCAACCAAAGCGTCCCAGTGACCCAGCCCGGCGTTTGAACAGGTCCAGAGACCAGAATGGCACGTCGCGCCGATGGGCTTGGGTGCGTGCATGAGACGCGCCAAAACACCAACAGTAACTGGCAAGAGCGAAATAAGTTGCGACAGGCCAACCATCGGCTCGATCGAACGAAGCAGCGAGTGACTGACGTGAGACCTGAGAGGGAACGAATTTTCACTAGCCACAAGGCGACTCCGGTCCGGTCACTGGCTGTCTCCTGCGATGCCATCACGCGCAGGAACGAAACAATAACCGCGTACTGACGGCCCCTCCAAAAATACGGGACGACCTAACATTAAAAGAACCCGACTACCGTACTCACACGTCCCTGTTCGACACAACGCCGTGTATACGTAGGTAAGAAAACTCTTTGTTCTCCGTGAATACGTACGTTCCATGTTGATGTGTATAACAAACACGCGCCTCTCCCCTACCGCTTCACGAGCAACAAACGAAGGCAGAGTAAAACAGAGGAAAGCGGAGTTTCCCTCCTGCGCCGATCGACACAATACTCCATACATTATGGACTTCATCTGGCCGGTTGCACCGGCACCGCAGCCAGTGCGTGACAACCGGGCGGGGAAGTGTTGGGCGGTGTTCGTCCCTAGCAACGGGTTCATCTCGCAGATTTACCTCTGCTGCTGCCCCTATGGTGACCGGTATTTTCAGGACAGTGCCCGGCAGGGCGGGCCGCAGGGGTACGCCCAATTTGTAGACTTCGTGACCGCCATTTTCAGGTTGGTTCTCGTGCTCGGCCAGATGATCGCTCTCTCCAAGACGGTGTTCACGACGCAGGCCTATGTCACCGTTGCACGGTCGCCGCGGTTGGGATCCTGTAGCCTTGGGTAATTGGATCAATGTTTCCTACGTTTGCCTGACAACGTTGTACTGCATTTGAGTAGATAAATCGCGACGGACGTAACTAGGCAACAGACGTCCAACAGGAGTAACTACCCAGATGCTCCGGATAAGTTATATATCTAAGCCTTTATGTTAAATTTTTGGTGAACTTCGTAAAAGTGGCTATAGCTTCTTTGAAGTCAAGGCCGATTAATCCATTATCTGAAAAAGATAAGATGCTGCGGATATTGTTTCACCGTGTAAAGAAAAATTTCTCAAAAGAGTGAGAAAAATATTTCACCAAAAATTGTTTCCTCGTATTTCATCAATTGGTTATAAAATGTTCTGTCGTCTCATCGAAAGATATTTCAATCAGATGCACTAAAAATATCGATAGAACACCTAGAAAGATATGTATCATAAAAAACAATTGCAGTATTAACTACAAGATTTATTTTAAGTTGTTGCTGTTGAAACATGAGCAGAATCCTGCAAATATGTAAAAAACGGAATAAACAAAATAAGACAGCACAGTAACACTTGCTGCAACATTTTTAGTCCAACACAAAAAAACAAAACGTTTCAATGCATTGTTTGAAACATAGAAAATCATAATTTATACCGGCATAGATCTAAACTATTCTTCATCTACGACGATGACTCGAACTTTGCCATGCACGCCTGCTTCCAAGCTCAAGATCTTCTCCGGCGACAGTGCCTTAAGCTACGCATCGGGCACTGCCGTTGCCTGCGAGCCCAGGGCTCTAAAGGACTATGGTGCTACCACCCTGCGGCTCCACTGCTGCCAATGGTAAGATTGGGGACTTGGGGTAATCTGATGAGAGCCATATTAATATTATGAAAAGAAGGGAGAGGATGAGGATGCATCACATGCAGCAACCAATGTGCCTCGACAAGTGGCGGCGATGACTCGGCAATCTAACGGGTTGTGCGCAGTAGCAACGTGGAGACCAGACGAGAAAATGAACGAGAGGAGCGAGTGAGCAGGTTAGATAGTTGAGAGAGAGATGAGTGTCTTATGAGATTGGTCGTGTCGAATGTTCATATCCTAGTGTTTTTGTTCATGAGTACTATTGGGTTGTGATTGTGCAAGCACTTTCATACACCTAGCAGGGGTCGCTCGCGCAATTACGCCGCTGGTATTGATACATTTTTTTAATTCTATATTTTTCTGTTTCTTTAATGTATTTCTACATGGATTATAAATTCTTCTTTCAACTCTCTTTATTTTTAATTTTGAATTTCATTTATTTATCATTGTATTTCTATATGCATGGACTCAATTGACTCTCTTTTATATTTCCATATGTATTAATTCTAAATTTCAGTTATTTCTAAATTGTATTTCTATATGGATTCTAAATCCTTCTTTCAATATTTCTTGCTTTTTAATTCCAAAATTCATAAATTGTATTTCGATTATTATGACAACATAAAATGTTGTTTTAATAATATAATACTTACTCTGTTTTATCATATAAGACATTTTAACTTTCTATACTCTCCCGTTTAAATATATAATCATTTGAAATAGGATGTGATACATCATAGTATAATAAATTTGGACAACAATTATGTCTAGATTGATGCGAACGGGCCTGTAACCTAGCGGTTACAAGAGCCTCAGTAGCACATGAGGTCCTAGGTTCGATTCCCCATAGGAATGAATTATACAAGATTTAACGGCTTTACGCTTTCAGCGGTAAGCGACGTACCCGTCGACAGCGAGGTGCCCCTGGTGACTTTGTCTCATAGGGGTAGGGTTTGCGTGCGTGTATTCATAGGGGTGAGTTTACGTGCGTTGTGAGTGTCTGAGTTGTACCGTATCATTTTAAAAAAATTATGTCTAGATTGATTGTGCTATAATATAGAAGTATCACCTTAAGAGGTTGTTTGGATCCAGTACTTATTTTTAGTTCGTGTCCCATCGGATGTTTGCACGTCAATTAGGAGTATTAAATATAGACTGATAATAAAACTAATTGCATAAATAAAGGCTAATTCACGAGACGATTTTTTTAAGCCTAATTAATCCATGATTAGCAAATATTTACTGTAGCATCACATTTGCTAATCATGGACTAATTAGGATCAATAGATTCGTCTCGCGAAATAGTCCAAAGTATGGGATGGGTTTTATTAATAGTCTATATTTAATACTTATAATTAATGTCCAAACATCCGATGTGACAGGGACTTAAAAGTATACAAACTCACGTAGGTTTATATACAAACTTTAAAAAGTCCCTGTATACAAACAGGGTCTAAAATACATGTAGGTTTGTACGGATGGAATAGCTGATAGGCTGATGTGACAGCGATTCGTGGGCTTGAGAAGCCCACGGCCTAGCATTTGAAACGCCAAGAGACCAGGTCCATGGAACACTCAAACTCACGAACTAACAGGAGAAAAATCGAAGGAACTATTGATTCTTTTCTATAGAAAAAGGATGGACATACTAATTATTCTTACTAACACAATCAATATGGTGTGGCATCCTAGTATTAAATCAATATTTTTTATTTTCCATTTCACCAAATTAAACGGTTTGGGGGTGGTGGGAGTTTGGTAACAATTTTTAAGTACTTATAGAAGTTCTTATTTTTTTTCTCAAAAAAAGGATCGAACTTATTTGGACCCCGTGGAATCGGTTAGTGCCCCGTGCGATGCCACAAATACGGAAACTTAGCCGCGTGACGACGACCCCTCCAAACGTAGGCGACGACCTGATACGATCATACGAACCACCGCCATCCAACGGATCGATACCCGTTCCACGCGTCTACGCGGGCAGCAAAACAACGAACCAAATCGTTCATCGCGATGCATATAAACGAGCTCCTCCGCCACTTCAAAATCGACTCCATAGCCAACAATTTGAGCAGATCACAGCACTAGAGCATAGCTGAGTAGAACAGAGCAGATCGGAGCTGCAGAGTTCAACGGAGCTGGAGCAGAGAAGAGCAGAGGAGTCTCCGTCCGTCCCTTGCCGATTCACTATCTCACTATGGCCTTAACTTTGTTCTGGCCGGGACCGCCGGGAGTACAGCCGGTTGGTGACCTGCCGGTGGCGGCGACGGCGCTGTTCGTGGCCGTCAACGGCTTCATCTCGCCGACCTACCTCCAACACTACTGCCCCTGCGACGACTTCGTCGACGGCGTGGACGAGAGATACTTCCACCTGGCCAATTTCGTGACGGCCATGCTCGGGCTTGTCCTCACGCTAGGCAAGATGGCGGTGTTCAGGTCTCATTCATTCGTCGGCGTCGCTCGGTGGCTTGTCAGCCTCGCCAAGGTCTCAACGGTTGGAACCTTCCAGCTTTGGGTTTATGTCTTCTATTTGTGCCTCAAAATGTTCTACATCGGGTCTTAGGCTGCTCGTCTTTGCACAATTGTGTTGTGCTGATTCTTTTATTTTTCTTATTATTTCATTCTTTGCGTCCAAAACTGTACATTGAGTATTGTACACAAGATATCACGTAGTTTCTCTCTCTTTTTCCCCACTTGAGAGATATCACGTAGTTTCTCTCTCTTTTTCGGCAGGTCGCTTTGATCTGCTTTGTAAATGCAATTTACCCCTCTATTAATATATACGAGACAAAACTTTTGCCGTCCTTTCAAAAAAAATATCGTACACAAGATGTGTACTACGAATAAATAAAGTTCAGTTAATTTTGTAGTACTACAATTATAATACAACTATAATGTCAAAATTATTAAAAACTATATAGCAATAACATCAGAAAACAATAAATTTAGTGAGATGAACTTTTGGCAAAATTACAAATCTAAGTCATATTATTACTAAACTAGTCTTAGCAGCGTATTTATTAAAAAAACACATATTTGAAATGTGCACTCTGAAATATGTTGTTTTGAGATAACATTAGCATTGTGGCCCTAATTAATGTTTAATCTTCCCATTGTCGCCCTGATGAAACTTCTACAATATGTTGTTTTGAGATAACATTAGCATTGAATTTGTTACTTCTTAATCTTATGGCTTAAATCTAGGTTCTCTCCTACTTCATGTTAACTAATATAACCCAGTCAAATGAAAATAGTTGCTTTATTTGGTCGCCACATAAGAACGTTATTTTTTTTAGTAAAATGCATATATAATATGATTCTAAACTCTAATGTACAAATCCACAATAGGATTTTATAGGTATTGAAGCTACCACTAAAAATCAACGTTTTTATGCAGTTTTTTCAAAAAAACGTAATTCAAACAAAAAGATAACATGGCAAAAAGATAACATGGCAAAAAGGAAAGCAACGTTGTTTTTTTAATTCACAAGAAACCATTCAACATCTTTTTTTATTATCATGTTACACGTTTTGCGTGGCAATGCATATTTTTTTGCTTGAATATTCCCTTCATGTAGTGCAAAACATATTTTTGGTATTTGGTTAAGGGGATTACCTAGACCTATAAAAAATAATTTTGTTTGGTACTAGTCCATTATGCTAGATAATTTGGCGTTATCATAATGACATAGTTTTTAGTAATAAAAAGTTGTCTACTACTATTCATGTTATTTTCATGTGTTCCTGTTGACTTCTATTCTTGCTGTATGATGTTATCTCAAAAGCAACATAATATTATGCGCAATGGAGATACATGTTTGGAATTGGTAGTGAAGGATCTTCTATTCTATTTTGGGTGGCGTAGTAGCTGTAGGATTACAGTATAGAATCTATATGATTCCAAAAACACTATACCAGTTCGCTTTTTTTAATTATAGGGAATTTTTTGGGGAGGGGGGTTTGTCCCATCACTTTAATTATTTCTAGTGCTACAACCGGCTGTGTCGAAGATGTAAACTATCTCTGTATCTAAAAAAATCCTATTTCATGTTAAATATAGTTTCAGAATATTATAGTCCTATATGTAGTTCAAGCAATTTTACATCTCTTGGTATTGTGAGGTACCAAATTTTAGACTGAAATTTTGTTATCTCTCGGTATCAAAACTGATCAGGTAGTTTTTAAGAAGCTAGACTTCGGCGTTTCAGGCTCTTGACCGATTAAGATAGTGCTTCAAAAATGCGTATAACAAACACGCGCCTCCCCTGCCTCTTCATGAGCAAGGAGCAACAAGCCAAAGCAGAGTAAAACAGAGTAGAACAGAGCAAAGCAGAGTCTCCCTCCTCCTGCCGATCAACACAATAATACATTAATTATGGATTTCATCTGGCCGGTTGCGCCGGCAGGTGTGGCAGTGGTTGGTGTTCGTCGCCGGACGCCGGCAACAGGTTCATCTCGCAGACGTACCTCCGCCCGTGCCCCTGCGGCGACAGGTGCTTTCAGGACAGCGCCGGGGAGGGGTACGCCTAATTTGCCAACTTCGTGACAGCCATGTTCGGGTTGGTTCTGGTGCTCTACCAGACCACCCTCTCCATGACGGTGTTCACGTCGCAGGCCTATGTCCAACACAAAAACCATTTCGATGCATTGTTTAAAACATAAAAATCACAAATTATACCGGTCTAGATCTAGGTAATTCTTCGTCTCCTGCAACCTTCTACGATGACGATGACTTGATCTTTGCCACATGTGCCCGTTGCCAAGCTGAAGATCTTCTCTGACGGCAGTACCTTGGTCTACGCATCGGGCACCGTCGTCACTTGCGAGCATAGGGCTCAAAACGATGGTGGTGTTGCCACCTGCGGCCCCACTACCTCCAACTGTGAGATTGCTGACTTGGGGTGATCTGATTAGAGCCACATGAAGATTATGGAAAGAAAGGGAGAAGAGGAGAGAGAAGACGGGAAATTAGGGATGCATAACGGGCACCAACCGTTGTGCCTCGACATGGCGGTGGCTACTTGGCAACCTAACGGTTGCTCGCGTTAGCACATGGAGACCAAATGAGAAAAATGAACAAGAGGAGAGAGGGAGTGAAGGAGCGGGTTTTACAGTTGAGAGAGGGGTGAGTGTCTGATCATCTGATGAAATCCCTCCCATTGAACGTTTGTATCCTAGCATTTTCGTTCGTGAATACTAATGGGTTTTCATACAACTAACAGAGTCGCCCGTGAAATTGCACCCCTAGTATTGATACAGATTTATATTTTCTTATCTTTTAAGTTCATTTTTCTTTTGTGACTTACTGTATTTCAATGTGGACTATAAATTCTTCTTTCAATTGTAATTATTTTTAAATTCTGGATTTCACTTATTTACAGTTGTATTTCTATATGGACTCAAGACTCTCCTTTTATTTCCTTATTGTTATTCCAAAATTTAATTATTTCTATATGGATTATAAACTCTTCTTTCAATATTTCTTAATTTTTAATTTCGAAATTCATAAATTGTGTTTCTATCCAAACTACTTTTTTCTCTCTTCTTCGATTATTGTGAGAATAAAAATGGTTGTTTTAATAATACAATATTCCCTCTGTTTTATAACGTAAGATATTTTGAATGTTCTAAAGTCAAACTTGGCTTAAATTATAGAGAAATGTAACAATATTTTCATAACAAAACATACATGCCAGAAAAATATATTCAATGTTTGATTTACTATAAATAATTTTATGTCATAAATGTTGTCAATTTTGTCTATAAATTTGGTCAAACTTCTCTAACTTTGACTTTGACAGTGGATACTACCACGTTTTGTAATGACACAACTATAAATGCCACGTCACAGTACAATACTTTTCTTCATGCAAAGTCCACATGTTTTGGACTAGGAGATATGCTACGCCATACATAAATCTACCGCTTATAGGTTTTGGGTTATAGGCTTTTGATTGGGTTTTATCTTGGGCCTGAGAAGTTCCAAAATTTTGGGTTTATCCATGGACAAGATATGGAAAAGGTTCTTGTGGGCAAGAGGAAAACAAATCTCATGAGGAAAATACAAGATAAATTGGCAGAATCTAGAGACCAAAAGATCTAGGAGTCCTAGGAGTCATTGACGTGAATTGCCTCACGAGGGCCCTGCGACTCCGGTGGCTCTGGTTCATATGGACTTAGCTTGAAAAACCGTGGTTGGAACGGACATGTCTTGTGAGCAACTAGACGGAGAGCTCTTTGCTCCTGCAACAACAATCAAGTTGGGAGATGGCAAAACGGCCAAATTCTGGCACTACAATTGATTAAGCAACCAAACCCCACGATCTCTGGCATCAGATATTTTCATAGCTTCCATGAGAAAAAAAAATAGAATAATCTGGCAAGAAATTCAAGACCGAAGGTGGATCAGGGACCTAAACCTGTCTCAACTGACGATGCCGCAAGATCTGTAATTCATAAACCTCTAGATGGCAATACAGAGAATGGATCCTCTAAAGGGAAACTGTGACCAGATAATATGTAACCTAACCGAAAGTGGTCGATACACCACAAAATCACCCTACAGACTACAGTTTTTTGTTTCGGCGAAAACTGTTTTCAACCACTCCATCTTTATGGTGTGTGAACCTCCAAAGTGCAAGCTTTTTTCTTGGTTGATTATCCTTAACAGAGTTGGACAACAAATTGTTTTAAAAAGAGACTGGCTGTCCACTTTGTTGCGCTACCGATGAAATAACAATACACATGTTGACACGATTCAGGGTTACCCATAGGATCTTGAGGTGGATCCAATGATGTGCATGCAGCGATCTGCGATCTGCATTGAATGTTTGGAGCACTTGCAACACAATTGAATACTTGTGGCTATTTATTCTCAACACACCAAACACCCCTAAAAGGCCGCTATGTTCCATCATTATCCTAGTTTCCTACGAGATATGGTGCGAAAGGAACGCGATTATCATCAAAACCAAGGCCTCCACCTCTGACGCCATTATCGCGGAGATCAAAGAAGATGCGCGAGCATGAGTGCAAGCCGGTGCCCATGTACTTAAAGAGTTTGGCATTTTAGGAGAGATAAACTAATATCCCCTTTTTTCTTTTTATGGGTGTGCCTAGTAGACATGTCCTGTACATAGCTCTAAATTTTACTCCTACTCTATTAACATATGGAAAACAAAGCTTTTGTCCCTCCTTAAAAAGAATATTCGGCTCGGTCCTCCTACCACAAAATTACCAGGGTCTTTGAAAGACCACGGCCTGGCTTTTGAACGCTATGCGACCAGGTCCACGGGACACACAAACTCGCGAATTAGCAGGAGAAAAATCGAAGGAACTATTGACCTCAGAGTAAACAAATTTGCTTGATTTTTTTCTATAGAAAACGTTGGACATAGTAGTAATTATTCTTACTAAATTCTTAGTAACACAATAACATCGGTTTGGCGTCCTAGGAGTAAATCTACATTTTCTCAATTTCCATTTCACTAAATCAAACGGTTTGGGGCTAGTGAGAGTTTGGTACGTAGTAAGTGTTTTAGTACTTATATAAGTGTTTTTTTAGTACTTATATAAGTGTTTTTTTTCTAAAAAAAAAGATCGAACTTACTTGGACCCCGTGGAATCGGTTAGCGGCCAGTGCGATGACACAAATACGGAAACTTAGCCGCGTGACGACGACCCCTCCAAACGTAGGCGACGACCTGATACGATCATACGAACCACCGCATCCAACGGATCGATTAATCGATACCCGTTCCACGCGTCTACGCGGGCAGCAAAACAACGAACCAAACCGTTCATCGCGATGCACATATAAACGAGCTCATCTGCCATTTCAAAATCAACTCCACAGCCAACAATTCGAGCAGATCAAACCAGACCATAGCAGCGTAGAGCAGAGTACAACGGAGCTGGAGCAGAGCAGAGCACCGAAGTCTCCGTCACTGGCCGATTCACTATTTTCACTATGGCCTTGGCCTTGTTCTGGCCGGGACGGCCGGGAGCACAGCCGGTGGGTGACCTGGCGGTGGCGGCGACGGCGCTGTTCGTGGCCGTCAACGGGTTCATCTCGCCGACCTACCTCCGACATTACTGCCCCTGCGACGACAGTGGGTATTTCGTCGACGGCGTGGAGGAGAGATACTTCCACCTGGCCAATTTCGTGACGGCCATGCTCGGGCTTGCCCTCGTGCTCGGCGAGATGGCGGCGGTGTTCGGGTCTCAGGCATTCGACGACGTCGCACGGTGGCTCGTCAGCCTCGCCAAGGTCTCCACGGTTGGAACCTTCCAGCTTTGGGTTTATGTTTTCTACTTGTGCCTGAAAATGTTCTAGATCAGGCCTTAGCCTCTTAGGCTGCTCGTCTTTGCACAATTGTGTTGTGCTGATTCTTTTATTTTCTTATTGCTTCATTCTTTGCGTCCAAAACTATTTATTTCGGTGCTCACTGGGGCAGGTGTTTAGACATGAACTGTACAGTGAGTATTTTACACAAGATGTGTACTACGAATAAATAAAGTTCAGTTGCTGATAGCCTAATTGCGTCAGTGTGTTAACAAAAGTACTAATACGGCTATAGAAGCAATTCATGATCTGCAGCAAAACTTGCAGATAAGTTTCTTCATGGAAGTTCTCATAATCATGTCGTGGAGTATCTGGATCACAAGAAACAACAAGATCTTCAGAGATATTGACCCCAATCTACATTGCTGTTTAGAGAGGTTCAAGTTAGAATTTGCCTTGGTTATCCATAGAGCAAAAGGAGGAGAAAAATCAGTGTTTAAACAATGGCTAGATTATATTTTTCTCTAATTTTGTTCGTTTGTACCTTGGTCCTTTGACCTTCCATACATATATATAGATATACACTGTAGGATATCTCCTACAGTACTTTCATAAAAAAAAAAGTACTAATACGGCTTGTTGCATTAAATTTCCAGCTGCAACAGAAGAAATTAATACTTCCTCAGTCCAAAACTATAATATAGCCTCAAAAAGAAAACTATCATATAACCTTAGATACTTAATGGTACAATAAATCTTATATGTCCATATTCATTACCTTCAGAAGGGTCTAACCCAAGCAAATGTTATTATATTATGGTACGGGGATAATACTTGTGTCATTTTCTTGAGGGGTGAAGGTTTGGGTGAGGGAAAGTTATTATTCATTGAGAAGGGAAGGTGAGTGAGAATTAAATAATGGATGGTTGTGATTGGTGGAAATGAGTTAAGTGAGTGTAGAAATAATTATATTTTAAGACAAATTTAAATCATTTTGATAGTTGTATTTTAAGATGGATGGAGTAGTAATTAATTTTGTGCAGTAGAATATTTTGTTGAACCAAAGTAGAATGCTCTGTTGAACCGATGAACTTGAGATCCTAGATATACTACCTCCGTCCCAGAATATAAGCATTTATCGGTTTCCGCATTTCAAGTTTGACCATCTGTTTTATTTAAAAAATTTATAGAAATATAAAAAACAAATAAGTCATACTTGAATTATACCTAATTGTAAAAAAATCATAACAAAATAAATAATATATTCAGAAAATTTTTAAATAAGACGGATGGTCAAACGTGACGTCTGAAAGTCAACAAATGCCTATATTTTGGGACGAAAGTAGTACCTTCGAAGTCATTCAATGCTGGATCACTACCCCGTGGTCACCACGGTAAGGAAAAACTAAGAACATTACTTGCCCGGCACACTATTTATCCGTGAGATTTACATCAATAATACATATTTTAACCTATAACAGTCTTTGTAAAAAAGGTACGATGGATGAATGCGCTCTTCTAAACAGTGTGCTTTTATAAAAATATACATACATATAATTTTCTTATCATACTGTTCTAAATTCAATTTCCAAATTTGTAGCATTAATTTATTTATTTGCACCTACGAATAATTATCATAAATGTTCATCCATTCCTCACAAAACGAGTGTGCTTTTAAAAAAAATCATATATGTGATTTAGTAATGGTGGTTCAGGGCCATTTTGTTTTAAAGTAAATAATATGTCTACCAAGTTGTAGCATTTTAAATAGTATGGTGGCAATGTTTGTTTTGTAGAAATATGTGCCAACAAGCTACTAGTATTTGGGATATGATTGACATATCCTTAGTGCAGTAAATGTGGACAAAACCACTATCCATATCTGTTGTATTATGAAAAGCCAAATACTTACAAATTTGGATGGAGAGAGGGTATGTTTTAGTATTGTCTAAATTTGGCATCGTAGCAAACCATTAACTCTCAGCTAGTTTAAGTGTTGTCAGAAAAATCGAGTCATAAAAGAGGCATATATTTTAATATAGAAAATTCTTACGGGCAAAAATCACAGGCAACTATCGAGGCTGAGAAGTTGATATAAACATAAAGAATAATGAGCCATTGCACCCTTTCCCGTGCTGCTTATAAGGGATATCTAAAAGGAAACACTCAGGAGTCCACTTAAAATTCTAATAAAATATTAATCAAGACTAGGCCTTTTTTTAATAATGGATTAATCGGCCTTGACTTCAAAGGCTGCGTTCACTACTAGCAAAAAGGCAAAAAAACTACGGTGTCCAAACCCCTCGGCACGCTTTTCAATGTGCGTAAAAATTTATTTTTTGGAAAAGTTTTCTATATGAAAGTTGTTAAAAAACAAAATAATCCATTTTTCAAGTTTAAAATAGCTATTACTAAATTAATCATATGCTAATGATGTTTCTCGTTTTACGTGTCACCACTATTTTTTTCCAACCTTCTTTCACCTACATTCGTACGCAGCCAAAGAAGCTACAACCTATATAGTTCAGCAAAAATTTGACATATAGGCATGTAATCCAGATAAATTACATGAGACAATTTGGATCATATCTCTGACAAGTATTTGACCAATTTATTAATTAAATAAGATAATTTAATCATGTTTGATCTATTCACATGCTTGGTTGTTCTTTAACACTGCTACAAATGATTGGAACTATGTTTAGACTTACTCCCTCTGTATATCCAATCATCTAGATTTAATTCATAATACTATTGTATATCACATTTAGTATTAGGTTATTATAGTAGCAGAAAATACGGTAGTATTTATTTTGCATAAACACAAAGAGACTGGTGATGACTTTGGGGTTTTTCTTACCATGGTCTTGATTTAAGCAATAATGCGGATGTAAAATTTTATCCAAAAATTGTTTATCCATTGCTTCATTCATGTGGCTACAACTTATTAGAAAAAAACGAAATGAGGAGTAAACCATTGACTTGAGTAGCTATTGATCAAACCGTCTCACAAGTAGCAGCGTAAACTACCAGCTCTTAAAGCCCACGCGGATAAACCACGTCGTCGCCGTCGATCTCCACGCGCGATGCGAGAGTCGTCAGCTTGGCTTGGTCTCGCTCGTCTCAGACGACTTGACCTGACGAATATGACGAACGAAACAACAACATATACGAGCTCAGCTCAGCCGCTGCCGCCACATCACAAATCATAAGCAAGTATAGTAGATACCAAGAAGCTAGTGAGCTGAGCTGTCCCTGTCCATTCCGTTGGTCCCTCCTCTCTTTTGCTTCCCCGGCGGCCTCGATCGATCACTCGATCCCCATCAATCCATGGAGGATTTCATCAACTTCCTCCGGGTGATCCCACCGCACCAGCAGCAGCCGGTGGCGCCCCTCCCGGTGGCGAAATCGGCGCTGCTCGTCGCAATAAACGGCTTCGTCTCGCCGTCCTACCTGCGGCGCTGCTTGTCCTGCGACGGCGGCGGCCGGCACTGCCTGCGCGTGGACGCCGACGTGGAGCAGATGTGCTACCAGATGGCCAGCTTCGCCACCGCCGTCCTCGGTGTCGCGCTCCTGGCTTTTCACATGGCCTCGTCGTCGGCGGTGTTCCCGGCGTTGGCGGTGTGGCTGGTCTGGCTCACCAAGATCTTCACCTGTGGGACTCTCCAGTTTTGCCTGAATATTATCCACTTTTGCCTCAGAATGATTTACTTTCAGGTTTATACCCAGACCTGGATTGTAATTAATTCGTACATAATTTTTTGTTGTCTTTTATTACTTCTTTGAAGCAATAGTTTTTCCGGAATAATCGAAAGTTATTCGATAACAATACGGAAATTAGATTATGTTTTGTCAGAACTGTGGCGTCAAATATTGAAGATTCTGGCCGGGGTTCCATCCAGCAGTTTGCAATCACTCGTTTGTCAGCTGGGTCAAAACACATTATTAGCAAGCAGGAAGCAGTGTTGAAACTTCAAAGTTGAAACTGAGGGTCCAAAGAGTAAACCATCTGCAATAAGGGTCTCTCATATAAAATCGCTACTATCTGAAAACCTTTTCATAGTCCATCTGTCGTTGTGAGCCGCACAACCAAGCATTATCGGGCCGTGTCGGACGGAGAACCTGCGTTTGGATTTCCATCGTTAGTTTGCGATCCAACCTGGGCCCCTGACACAGGCCTTGCCAGACCATAAGAGATAGGCCTTCCAAGTCGCACATATTTTTGGTTGAAGCCCAAAACAGTTGCTACGGCGGCAACAGGCCCAGCGCCACCAAGAATCCGGCACTGAAGTTTTCGTTGGGCAGAGAGTTGCCGTCGCCGCCGCTGAACTTCCCGTTGTGGAGTGCCGTACGTCGGTTTGTCCAGGTTGTTGTCGGAAAGGAGTGCTCCCCCACCAACTGCTCGGTTATATTATATCAGTAATAATGGTGATCTCCTCCGCCGATCGACTGACCCCTTGGCGGGGACAAGGGAGAGGGAGCTTTGGATCACGTTGCTGGCGAGTGGCGACGGCGGTGAGGCCAGAGCGTGAGGCTGCGCTGCTGGCAGTCTTGATCTCAACCAAGGGCTCATGCAAAATAATACTACCTCCGTTCCTATATATTTGACGCCGTTAATTTTTTAATATGTTTGGCAGTTCATCTAATTATATTTTTTAAAAAATATATAAAACTATATGTATACATAAATATATATTTAACAATG
>CM002486.1:15140067-15210465 GCA_000325765.3 Leersia perrieri
TTATATATTTTTTTAATAAGACGAGTGATAAACATGTGAAAAAAGGTCAACGACATCAATATTAAGGGACGGAGGCGGTAGCAAATATATCTTTTCTTTTTCAAACCGCATAATAGGGCCATGCACGGTACTTCCCTTACGGTTTGATTTATATCTCTTTTTTTTACCTTGAGCTTTGATTTTCATTCATGAGTGGATTATCGTCACAAATTTTCTACTTAATTATAGGAATAGGTTAAATATTTTTAAAAATAAACTTAACAAACCTTTCCAAGACGGAAGAGAAGCAATAGTAGTTTAAAACAAGTGGTCTAAACAGTTCATTAGATTTTCAAAATCATATCTTTTGAAATGTGGAGCAAACAAGTCATTTCAATAATTTAGGGAATAAGCTGAAAAGATAAGGCCATGACTACTTTTGTGCTAAATCATGTGTGTAATTCAATTCTATATGTTGTGTTTTTACCATCCTCTTTTAATAAGATGGTACTTTAGTACATTGAACAAGAATTATTGAAGTCCAACAGGAAGTTATTGTTACCATAAGATGAATGGAATTTTTTTCTCCCGTGAAAGCTTTCTATGGTTACAGGTTTTGCAGCTTTAGATGGAAGTTCTGGTAAAAAGTTTTTGTTATGGGCTGAAAGTTCTTGTTTTGTAGGTATTCGAGCAAAAGTTATTCAATCAATTTCGTGGTACTACAATTATAATATCAAAATTATTACAAAACTATATAGCAATAATATCACAGAACAATAAATTTGGTGAGATGAACGTATAAAAAATTGCATATTTAAGTCATATTATCATAGTTAGTTTTAGCAACAAATTTCTTGTAAAACTGCATACTTCAAATGAGCATTTTCTTTTTTAAAACCAGGTAAATTTTAAATCTTAGCAGTATCGTTTCCATACACTACCGGCAACGGGATAAATCGCTATAGTAAATCACGTACGCAAAACAATAAATAGTATTAGCGTATGATTAATTAAGTATTAATGATTTTAAACTTAAAAAATAGATTAATTCGAAATTTTAAACAACTTTCGTGCAGAAAATTTTTCCAAAAAAACATACGGTTTAGCACCTCGTTTTGCGTACGTACATTACTGTAGCAGTTTCACTATATGTTTTAGGAGGGTACTGTGCCGAACGAGCACTACCGAACACAGCCTTAGACTTATATCCTACTTAATGTTAAATTTTTCAAGAAGCTCGACTTCTGTTTTTCAGTCTTTTTACCGATTGATAGTGCTTCAAAAATTGCAAGAGTATTGGGTTGGCCACTTGGCCTGAATCAACTGGCTTTTCCATCCCAAGCGTCCCAGCCCGGCGTATGAAGAGGCAGAAACCAGAATGGCACGTCGCGCCGATGCGCATGCGCCCGTGTGCGTGCTTGAGACGCGCCAAAACCCTGACAGTAACAGGCAAGAGCGAAATAAGGTCCCCATCGGCTCGATCGAACGGAGCAGCGAGTGGCGGACTTGAGACAGGAGTGGAAACGAATTTTCACAAGCCACCAGGCAACTTCCATGCCATCCTGCGCACTAGCGAAACTTTTTAACCGCGCTCCGAAGATCCCATATACGGGACGACCTAACATGAAAAGTACCCGACTGCCGTATTCACCGGGTCGATCGACACATCCCTGTTTACACAACGCCGTGTCTACATGGGCAGGAAAACTCGCCGTTCTCCGTGAAAACTTACGTTCCATGTTGATGCGTATAATAAACACACGCCTCCTTCACGAGCAACAAGCCAAAGCAGAGCAAAACAGAGCAAAGTTGAGTCTGCCTCCTCTGCCGATCAACACACTATGGACTTCATCTGGCCAGTGCAGCCGGCAGCGCAACCGTTGGGTGGCAACCGGGCGGGGCAGGTGGGGAAGTGGGCTGTGTTCGTCGCCGGCAACGGTTTCATCTCGCAGACGTACCTCCGCTGCTGCCCCTGCGGCGTCCTGTGCTTTCAGGACAGCGCGGGGCAGTGGTACTACTCCCAGTTTGCTAATTTCGTCACTGCCATGCTCGGTTTGGTCCTCGTGCTCGGCCAGATCGCCTACTTCAAGACGGTGTTCACGTCTCAGGCCTATGTCACTGTTGCCCAGTGGCTCGTCAGCCTCGCCAAGGTCGCCTCGGTTGGGACCTTGCAGCTTTGGGTTAATGTTTTCTACATTTGCCTGAGAACGTTGTACTGCATTTGAGTGTTGTGAGTCGTGATCGTCAGTAGACGCGAGTAACTTAGGGTCTGTTTGGTTGCTACCCTGAAATAAAATTGCCTGGCCTGACACAAGCCTGGTCTAAATTAAATGTTGTTTGGTTGCTATCCTGAGACTCATTTTGCCGTGCCTGGCCTGATGCACTCCAACTGGGGATTAGCCTGAGTCAGGCGACCCATTTCGGTCGCCTGAAACTCAGGCGCAGCGACGCTCTTTGCTAATCTCGTTCTTCACATGCTACGTGAAGACAAGCTAGCTCCCCTCTAACCTCTTTCGCACTGCTGTACACAAGGCGATGCGGTCAGCGCCGCTGCCGTCGCGGGAAGCTGTTGTCTCCGCGTGAACCCAACACCGCCACCGCCGCACGAGAGGTCGCCGCCGCCGCGCAAAGTAATCCACAAGGATTCCTACTCGTTTCTTTGCCGTCGTGTGAGGCCGGAGATACTGGATGATCCCTCTGTTGCATGCAGATTTTGCTAGTGCCGATGCATGGATTTGATCCATTTCCTTCCATTCTCATGTTTTTTTTTCTGTTCTTGATGATGCATGGATTTGATCTATTTCCTTCCATTCTCATGGTTTTTTTCCGTTCTTGATGATGGATTTTGGGATCTATTTCCTCCTTAGTTTTTCCGTTCTTTGATGTTTATGCATGCCAGTGATTTGTCTCCCCAAAACGGGAAGGATCGATTTTAGTGTCTCCCAAAAACTGGAAGGANTTATGCATGCCAGTGATTTGTCTCCCCAAAACGGGAAGGATCGATTTTAGTGTCTCCCAAAAACTGGAAGGACCGATTTTGGTTGTGTTGTTGTGTTAATAATTGCTCTTTACCATCAACACACCAGTTAGCAGTAATTTCTAAGGCCTAATTGCAGTTTTCTTCTCTCAGGCCAGAGGGAAGGCAACCAAACAAGTAAAGGTTCTGACCGCCTGGCCAGGAAAAATTCGTCGACTTCACATGTGCTTCTCAGGCATGTAAAATTTTCAAGCAGATTGCTCAGGGCAGCAACCAAATAGGCCCTTACTGTCCCACTTCTATAGGTGAATGGAGTTATTTGAGGCATGGCTTAGATCTTTCGTGAATATTAATGGACTGTGAATGTTTTGCGAACATTTTCAGAGAATATTACCAAGTATCGTAATGCCGCGACTATGCATGCCATGTGACCACGTCACACAGTCACGGTCCTCAATATGTACGAGGCAAAGTTTTTGCCCTCTTTAAAAAAAATGTCACATAGTCACAGTCAATACTTTTCTTTATGCAAAATCAGAGAGAGATTGATACACACCATGCCTAAATCTAATTGCTGATAGGCTTTCGGTTTTGGGTTTTTGGTTGGGTTTGTCTTCGGCTTGATAAAGAAATTTCAAAAATATTAGGCACGGTCTTCCTACCACAAAATTAACGAAAAATTCTATTTTGGGTCCCTTAACTTATCGTCAGTTTTTTTTTCTTGAACCGCAAAATCAGACATAACGCATCACTCAACTTCTAACCGGTGCAAATATAGTCCTAAGATAGTATTGTGTATGGTTATGGCTGACATGGCACGTGAGCCCCACATGTCAGCCAAATAGAATAAAAAAGAGCACTCTCTCTCCCAGTTCACTCGGCTAGACCAAGAAGAGAAAGGAGAACAGCACACGATGGCGGGCTATGGTGATGGAACGGTCACGACGGCGGTGGCTGGAAGTGTTCCCAGCTGCCGCAAACTCAGAGGAGGCGTCAGCCAGCATGGGGAGCTAGGGAAGCAGCGGAAACACCGCCTACATGAGCTCAACCCTGCGGCAAAATGGGAAGGGCAGCGGATGGCTTGTTGCCGTGGAGGAGAAAGAGGAAATGAGGAGTATTAGGTTCGACTGAATGAATACATGGAAGCACCGGCGGAGATGGTCTCTCTCTCTCTTCCCCGTCAGCGGGCCACAGGAGCAGCAACAATAACAATCCTCTGCTCCCAGCCGACGACGAGCGTTTATCGACTGGTCTCATGCATCCCCGACACAAGCGTTTATCGACTGGTGGTGGCGACGTAGTAGGTATGGGGACTCATCGGGCAACAGAGGGACATCATCAGGCGCCTTTGCAAGGAGACCCGTGCCCGTGTCCTCAATGCCCCTACCGGATCATAAGACGATTCCTCCTGTTCACCCCACACCCCAATCCATAGCCTCCACCTTCTTCTTTCACGACAGCAGGCAGCATGGCCATGGCATGGAGGCGGCTGAGCTCGTCTCCATACGACCCACACCACAGCCCTAGTGGTGTTGCCTCCCCTTCCTTGCTGCTGGCAGAGAAAGTGGATACCGGAGACCAAGAGAGAGGAGAGAGTGAGCTTTTTTATTTATTTGGCTGGCATGTGGGGCCCACACACCACATCGGTCGAAACATCCAGAAAGTTGGGGGATACGTTGTATCTGATTTTGTGGTTTATGAACGTTTTTTAAATATTTGGTGACAAGTTGAGAGACCAAAAGTAGACTTTCTTCCAAAATTAACAGGCCATTTGAACCCCACGGCCCAGCATATGGACGCTATGCGACCAGGTCATGGAACGCGCAACCACGAACTAGCAAGAGAAAAATCGAACGAACTGTTGACTTGAGAGTAAACGAACTTGCATGCTTTTTTTTTTCTTTGGAAAGGCTATACATATACTATTTTTTTCTTACTAAATCCTTGATGATGACACAATAAAATTGTTTTTTAATTACCATTTCGCTAAATCAAACTGTTGGAACCTTTGTTAGTGGGAGTTTGGCAACAAATTTTAGTACCTGTGTAGCAGTGCTTTTAAAAAAAGAAAAAGAAAAAAAAAGACACGAACTTGGCCCCCGGGGAATTCGGTTAATAGCGGTGCGAATGTGCGATACCACATGTACGGAAACTTAGCCGCGTCACAACGACCTAGCCAAACATTGGCGACGACCTGACACGAACCACCCGCATCCAACGGATCGATACCCATTCCACGCGTCTACGCGGGTATCAAACCAACGAACCATACCGTTCCTGGATGCATATAAAGGAGCGCCTCCGCCACTTCAAAATCAACTCCACATCCAACAATTTGAGCAGATTAGAGCATAGCAGAGTTAGAACGTTCTGGCCGATCCACCATGGCCTTCATCTGGCCGGGGCAGCCGGCATCGCAGCCGGTGGGTGACCTTCGAGTGGCGAAGTCGGCGCTGTTCGTCGCGGTCAACAGGTTCATCTCGCCTTCCTACTTCCGCCATTGCAACCCCTTCTTCATCGACGGCAGCATGGAGCAGAGGTACTTCCATCTGGCCAACTTTGTCACTGCCATGCTCGGGCTCACCCTCGTGCTCGGCGAGATGGAATTCTCGGCGGCGGTGTTCCGGTCGCAGTCATTCGTCACTGTCGCTCAGTGGCTTGTCAGCCTCGCCAAGGTCGCCATGGTTGGAACCTTACAGTACTGGATCAATGCCCTCTACCTTTGCCTGAAAATTTTGTTCACGTCTTTGCATAACTCTGCCGTGTTGATTGATGTGATTCTTTTAATCTCTTATTGTTTCATTCTTTGCCTCCAAAACAATGTATTACAGTGAACACTGGACGGGTGTAAACATGAATCGAAGCGTGCACCTGTGAATATTTGAGTTTTCCTTACAGTATATGTACGAACAGTTGCTGGTGGGCTAATTGGCTCGTAATGTTTACAAAATTACTTGTACTCCTTGTTGCATCAGATTTCCTGTGCAGAACCGCAGAAATGCGATTTAGCAATTTTCTACGGTAGAAACAAACAAAAAGCTCTGTTCAACTTTCATTTTAGATAGAGTTCTCATCGACTTGATGTAATTAACTTGGATCAATAAAGAGCTTTCATTATCTCAAAAAGTTATGACATGATCTGTTAAAACTCGTTTCCCTTACCTTCTAGGGAGGGGTTAGAGCATCCATATTGTTAAGGCACTAAAGGAAAGAGAAGCATGGTTCTATACATTACAAAAAAATTTTATCGATCCTAGCCTAAAAAAGATAGAAGAATTGTACTTAAGAGAAGCACTGGACAGCAAGAGAATCCCCTGGGGCTCACATAGAGGGCAACCAACATGGGCCCACAAAGTGACATAAGAGGGGTACTGCACATTGTGAGAACTTTCACAAACATGATATTTGTATACGTGGAAGAGGTTAATACCTATGAGCAAAGTATAAAATGTGGATGCTCCTCGGAGCCAAACATTATTAATATGAGCTTGGAATAAATGTGCCAAACAAAAAATGACAAATTTTACTATATTGTAAGAGATTTTAGTATCTTTATCTTTCATTTAAATCCACTAGCGTCCATATGAATCTAATCTAGACACATGGATAAAACATATCTATTTAATCATATATGAATTTATCTAAAAGCTAAAACACCTTACATATAAAACAAAGTAACATTGAACTTTACTAATAGACATTTCTAAACCTGGTTGGGCTAGCGTGCCTTATTGTTTGCCTTGACAGGATGCCTTATAACCAACGGGAACAAAACTCGTTAGTTTGACATCATAAGTACATGTCACTTTAAAAGAAGAAGAAGAAGAAGAATGCACACAGTCCTCGAGCTTCTAAATTGTGTGATTTTAAATCTATTATTTATATATCTTCTCCTATATATGCACGACAACTTTCAAATTAATAATTACCAAAAATTATTAAATTGTTCAGGCATTGAACACGAAAGAGTAGTCCTTGCACAACCTACATATATTCGGTGTTTGTCAATGTGAATTATCAAATTTATAGGAAAATGTGTGCTATTTTTTTAAAAAAATCATGCATCTCACCATAATTTCCTCAATTTTATAAAATTTTTAATTGTTATTTGCATTTTTACCAAGCAAAATACAATTGTTTTTTCTCTCGGTTTTTTAAGAATTTCACACGAATTATGATAATTTCAAAACAAATTCAACCAGGAAATGTTTCTTTCGAACTATAGTCAAAATTTTCAGCAAAATTGATTAAATCTTTGGTAAAATCGATCTGATTGGAAGATTTTCAGTGCAAACAGAATATTTGAATTAAAATTTGGAATTTGAGTCTTGTCATAACACTAGCAAATTTTGATCGAATTTTACGGATTTCAGTATTCCGACTGCTAGCGTGAAATATGCATCGATTGAAATTGTAATTATTTACCCTGGGTAAATCATCTGCATTAAGGGACACTTATATAGAAGGGAACCCTTTTCGTAGTAAGTCTGTGAGCCGCACAAGAATTATTCATAGTCGTCGGACTGTATCGGGCAGAGAACCCGTGTTTGGATTGTCATCGTTTGTTTCGATCCAACCTGGGCCCATGATACACAGGCCTTTCCAGCCCATCAAGAGATGGGCCGTAGTCTCGCGTATTTTTTGTTGAAGCCTAAGACAGTTGTTAGGGCGGCGGCAGGCGGCCCAGCGCCCACCAAGAATCCGGCACCGAAGTGTATATATACGCTCTGGGTAGAGAGAACGACTACGCTGCCGCCGCCACCGGTGAACTTTCCGGTGTGGAGTGCCGTACGTACGTCGTCGTGTCCAATTGACGGAAAAGAGATAAGAAGCTGTAGTTACAAATTCTGAAAAAATGAAGCAAAAAGTCAGAAGCTTGATTTCAGAGCTTTTACAGATTTTTGGAAGCTGGCTACCAAACAACTGCTTCTCAAAATTTAAAGCTTCCCAAACAGACCCAAGGAGTTCTCTGCCACCGACTTCGCTAGGAAGGATTAGTCTATCAATGGTGCTCTCCTTTATGTTCTATGTACGAGACAAAACTTTTGCTCTTCTTTTTTTTTTTAAAAAAAAAGGAAATCGTTCTCTCCTCTGCCAATCAATTGTCGCCTTGGCGGGGACAATGGACAGGAAACGTTGGATCATGTTGCGGACGACAGCAGCAAGGCTGCACCGCCGGCGCTTGATCTAAACCATTAAACCAAGGTGGGTAGTGGCTGGATACAAGCGATAAACTATGTTTGATGGGCTACAAGCTTACTACTTTGTGTTTGTAAATAAGTTGTGTTCGATTTTTCCTTCGGGCTTTTGGTTTTTAGTTTAACTTGGTATCGCTAGAGTTGTTGTCCGGGACGAAATGAGATTTTGGGAGCACATAGAGCGACAGTTAATAGAGAATGGTCGAGAGTTTAATTAGGTTGAGATATAGCACATGGCAAAGCACAAATTTCCCCCTTCTTTATTAGCATGCCACTAGGACCAAAATAAGGTTTTCAAGGCAAAAATAGCATTCTATCTTTGCTCTTGATTAACCACGATGAAAAATCCAAAATCAGGATTCTCATCACATTATTGGCATATCACTGCCAAGAACAGAACACTATCAAAGAATGAACAAATCCCACACCAAAAAACCAATGTGCTGTTGTGTGTCTTTTATCACAACAACACCTCTAAGATCTAGCTTAATTATATACAGATCTTAACCTTTTGTCCTTTCTAACATTCCTACATTCCCTTTTTTTAAGTCTTCTTACCATAAAATTCTATGCACCCCTCTCCTTAAGATAGCTCGCCGTCCTTCGGTGCCGTCTGAGTGAGTTGGTGTATGACCCAATAGAACCATCGCGTTGTAGCACAATGTCGGTGTGGATCGCTGAGTTCGGGTACTTCTCTCGGTGCCGGTCTTGGTGGCTCCGGTGTTTCTCTTCCACCATTGCCTCAATCTTCATGTCAACCTTCTTCTCACCGTCTACCTGCTTGTTTTTGCTCTCATTGTCCTTTGTGTTATCTTCTACAACGACAGTGAACACAAATGTACCAACTTGGAGGTAATCATTCATGTCCAATATGGGCTCCAAGGCCTTGACCACCTCCCTCATGGTGGGTCTGGACTTTGGGGATGGGCTCAAGCACTTGTAGGTCACCAAGGCAGCTTCTTGGGCTCCTTTGTAGGAGTACTGGCCCTCCATGGCTTGGTCCATCACAACCCTATGGAGTTGTTCAGGCTTCTTGAGGTACTTCCTTGTCCAATCCACCAGGCTCTGCTCCCTATGGCGGCGAGACCGGTCCACTGAACGTCGGCCCGATAGTAGTTCTAACAGCACCACTCCAAAGCTATACACATCGCTCTTGTCGGTCAAATGTCCTGTCATGATGTACTCTGGCGCGGCGTACCCATTTGTCCCCATGACACGTGTTGTGACATGGGTCGCGTCGCCCTGAGGCCCGTCCTTGGCAAGCCCAAAGTCGGAGAGCTTGGCGCTGAAGTCCTGAAATCCAATAAATCAGATCAGGTTAGGCAGAGATCACAGCTGACAATTACAGTGATATGCAGGAGACGATGTCCCTGTCAAGACTAGTGCCATGAGCTGGGACAATGATGCAATACGGATATGCCGCTACGAATGGATTTTTATTAGGTACTGTGTAGCCATCTAGAGAAGACTGAATGGGCTGGGATTTCTGAAGGTTGGGCATCCAAGAACCTTCGAAGTCGCAATCATGTCTAGTCGCAATCATGTCTGAGTTGGCTTTCTAACGAACCCAACCCAGGCAACGATTTTGGAACGTGCGGCACGCAGACTTTGACATTCTTACGGTCGAATCAAGACTCAACAAGTGGTATCCCATCAAAAATTCAGAAATGGAAAGCATAAAATGATCTGAAAGATTTAATTTTGACTGCAGGCTGAATGTTCACCAACACAGCTGGAGTTGTCGCACTCAGCAGAAGGTAATCTTTTTTGCTTGAAAGACTGAAATTTCTACTGCACCCCGAAGGAAATGACCGCGAAAATAACAGTGGAATTTCTGCTCACCTCGTCGAGGAGGATGTTGGATGCCTTGAAGTCGCGGTAGATGACCGGCGTGTCGGCGTCGTGGAGGAACGCGAGCCCCTTCGCCGCTCCGACGGCGGTCTGCATCCTCCTCATCCATGGCATAGGACCATCGAGACCTGCACAGAATTACAGTTCACGGTCAATCCCCAAGTCTTCCTGGAATTTTTTCAGGGCTAGCTGAAACTTCAGCGATGGCGTAAGCCTTAAGCGCAAATGATTTGGTGAACCACTCGTGTAAACACCAGTAATCTCCCGGGTTAATTAATTGACGATTGCGACAGGGGTGAAAACAAACTAAACAGTTCATAGTAACTAACTAATTTCGTGAGCTTACTTTTGAAGAGGTGCTTCTCCAAGCTGCCGTTGCTCATGTACTCGTAGACCAGCATCCGATGCTCGTCCTCGTAGCAGTAGCCGATCAGCTTCACAAGATTCTTGTGCCTCAGCTGCCCAAGAAAGAACACCTCAGCCTGAAAAACCACACAACAAAAGTCCATTTCATTAGCACTGTAATCAAGCTAAGCCCGACCACAACAATGGCGGAATTAATGCGAATGTTTAATGACGTACCAGCCACTCCCTGTGTCCTTGCGTGCCGCAGTCGAGGTCGAGGTACTTAACGGCGACGGTCTGGGCCGCGTCGAGGCCGGGCCGGAGACCGGCGGCGAGGCGGCCCTTGTAAACCGGGCCGAATCCGCCCGAGCCGAGGTAGTTGGCACGGGAGAATCCGCCGGTGACGGCCCGCATCTCCGCGTAGGTGAAGGCGTAGAGGTTTGAGCCCGACAGCGTCAGCGACAGGTCTTCCGGTGTCAGTGTCCCCGCCGACGAGCTCAGGCTCGACAGCGAAACTCTCGACGCCGATGACGTCGACGACGTCGAAATTAATCTCCGGTGGTGATCGCCTCTGCTTCTCTCCGACGGCAAATCCTCGTCGCCGGCGCCGGCCATCCCGCCCGCGCAGCAGAACATCGACTTCCAAGACCGCAACTCAGCCATCGATCAATCCAATCCAATCCAATCAAATCCAATCAGAATTAAATCAGCCAAGATCGATCAACGAAGCAGCAGAAACCAAATGCACTTGCAGGATTGCTAGCTGCTTGACGAGAGAGACAGCGAGTTTCAGAGTTTGTATCTCACAAGAGAAGAAAGAAAGAGAGTGCGGAGTTGAGGAAGGATTTGCCGGAAATGGGGAGATATATAGGCGCGGCCGTGCTCCTAACGGAAGAGGCTGTGGCTTGGCTTGACCGTGTCGCGCGGCACGAAACCACGAACGGTTGCGGCTGCGGAAAACGGCGTCAAAACCGGCCAAAACGACTCAAAAAGAAAGGGAGTGGTTGAGCAGTAGCAACCGGTACTATTCCGCGGCTGAATCGCTGGTTCGCTGCAAGAACGGTGAAAGAAGAAACAGTATTTTTAGACCGACTAATATCAGTGATAGAGTCATTCTAATTTAACTTTAAGTCAGAGGATCTGATTCCTGTAGTCTCGGTTGCTTTTCACCGTGCATGTTCTTTCTTTAGCTTGGAAAAAAAAAGACACAGTGAATGTTCTAGCACTGTGGGTTTGATCGTTTCTTCCTAGCTACGAAAGGTAGAATTTTTTTCTTCTTTTTTGGAGTTGGAATTTGGTGCGTGCGTCACAGTGTCTTACCTCCTTAAACGTGACGCTGACATCCTTGTAAAACAAGTTTGTATGTGAGAACTTCTGTTGCGTATGACGGAATTAATCGTGCGTGCTCCATGCTGATACTAAACTGATTATAACCGATTAAGCAATTCCAAATGCTAAGATCATGTGAAAAATTCCGGCAAAGATTCTACTCTTCCTGTTGCTTCTCATTGGGTGTTTGTACTTCCTTTTTTTTATTATTTTAGGTTAACTAGGAGTGCTCAGACTCAAGATGCTAAAACCAGAGTTGTTTTGGAAGGCAAAGCAGCGGATGCAAAGAAGGTTAAGCCACGAGCAGCTGCATCTGGTTGCTACGTGAAGAAGGTGGATCAGCAAAACGAATCTAATTCCAGCCGCATTTCCTCCCAAAATGTTCTGGCTTACCATTTTTGTTTTAAGTTTTCATGATCCTTCCACGCACGAGTGGAATGCAATTATGCAATCGCAGATGAGATGACAGGCAGTTCTGAACTGAACTGAACCGCACGCTCTCTCAACCACCCTACAGGCAGGAATTTACAGGCCAAGGAGATAGGAACATCCTGTCCTGTGCTTCAGATCAATGCACCTAAATTATGGTGGTTTTGTAATTAACCCTGTTTAGAAAATGTAAGCAAGCTGGAAGCATCAATCTGAGCTGTTTGCAAACCCGGTGTTCTGCCTAGCTGTCGTGTTTAATCCAGTTGAGCTTCTTTTCTGTTTCCTGATCGATTTGTTTAAATCCGCGACACAGCCTCGCACGTTCGCCGATAAAGAATGTTTTCAACGGCTTAGATTAGATTATTCCCAGTCCGTGCCGTCCTGTTCTTGCTCCGAAAGATTAGTGATTAGTCTATCCTGGTTCCTGAACTCTGATAGGATGAGATCAGCATCTGCGATAAAACTGAAAACACCTCCAAGAAGATTGCACGAAGCGACAGTGCATACGTATTGTTCTTACGGGGCAAGAAAGAGGAGGAGAAATAAGTGAAGAAACACTCCGCGTAAATGCGTAATCGTAGAGTAGCTCATGCTTTTTTTTTTCTGTTTGTCTCATTAGAGATGCGCGATACGTGTCATGACCGATCGATCGATCAATCCACACCGAAATTTCTCAGCATTTCAGCTCGATTTTACGGTTTCTCATCTCTTATTTTTTGTTTGGTTTTCAGAAAATAAAAAGACAGGATTATTCCCTCATTTTTTGACGGCATCAATAACGCAATGGATGCGGTAAGCGAGTTGACCTTTCCCGTCCTAATACTTTTCAACTTCCCTGCAAAATGGATGGGTGATCCAGTGATCAATAGCAGCTGTCATAAACGACTTTGAACCAACAGTCATATCTGAACCTTGGTACAGGAGTATGCTTGATCGAGCTGCTGCAGGTCCAGAATCTTCCGAGGCGACCGCCGAAAGGTCGGCGCGCGTCGATGGGTTCGAGAGCGGAAAGCAAAGCACGCCGTCGTGGGTTGCATGGCTCGATAATGTCGATGAGCAGCAAAGGAGAGTGGAAGGTGCAGCCGAGAGCTCGAGAGCGATCCTTTCTGCTTTACCGAGATCCGCTCCTAGCCGTCCGATCAAAATCAGGTGGCTCAGATCAAGCCAATGCTGATACTTTTCCATGCGATTGATACTTTTCTATGCGACTGATCATGCATTTCTATCTCCAAATCGAACTTGGCAAAAAGTGATGGAACAGGTGAAGGGGCCTAGGAGCAGAACAGATTGATCTTGTTCGTCTGTTATTGGTAACCTCTGCCTTCAAAGGACTAAATGCAGAGAATTGTGATCCCTCGGCCCGGGGCGGCGCTCCTACCTAGTTCTACATGACTAGTAGCCTAGTTGGTTTGTTTCTGAATTTTTTCTTTCAGAAATTCAGACGACAGGTTGCTGATGCTTCATGCATGCAGATTTTACGCTTTAGGATCATGTACACCTGGCTGCTAATGAATGTTCAGTTCAACAGACATACTCATTGTACACAGTGGAACACTGTTGCCAATCTGTGGGTCTCCAATGGCGTGCATGATTACAAAACTAATGCCCGCATGAATGCATTATTAACGTGGCAGGGTCCTACACTTCCTCACCTGAGAGGAAAGCGCATCACACACGCACGAGGACCATGCGTGATTGCGTTGCGTGCATGCTCCTGACCACGTCCTAGCTAGCCTAGGTAGGCCATGGATGCATGCATATGTACATACATGTACTCTGTCTTCTCTGCTCTGCTCAAAGGTGATGGGGATAATCTGGACTGGATTTGATCTGCGACCTTCCCGG
Organism: Leersia perrieri; assembly: GCA_000325765.3. Lineage (NCBI taxonomy): Eukaryota > Viridiplantae > Streptophyta > Magnoliopsida > Poales > Poaceae > Leersia > Leersia perrieri. Next base: position 15,154,021 of record CM002486.1, read on the forward strand.
CCGTCTCGTATTGCAGTGTCAACGTGCAGAAACTACCAGCAGATTGTTTTGTCCGAGCTGTTTGGACTATCTGCAAGCGGCGTAATGCCTTCTGGATTTGACCAATGTGTGTGTGTCCGTCCACACTGACCGTTCCAAGTCAAAACTAATAATTAAAAAAGCCTACAGATTCACTTGTTCCTTTCAAGTTTCGACCCGTCGACAGATGTGTATATACTCCTGGAGTATGTCTTTTGATGAATTTTGGGATGGTCGATACTGTTGAAATGTTACTACTCTGGATGGGGGATAATTGAGTCGGTTGAGAAGTCATTGGTTATGCCATGGAGGCGTCAGTGACAGACTCACAGTACCTGGTTTTCTTCCAGAATTCTGTGTGTTTAATTTGAAGACGTCTGTGATGCATCAACATCTTCGTCACCTGTATTTGCTCACAAATATCTGAATGTTAGTTATGTGGTGCATGTGGGGAATGACAAATGTCAAACGCTTACCGAAAATTCCGTACTGATTTAGGACGTTGCAACTTGCATGCCAGCTCGGGTCGGAGAACTTTGTCTCACGGCCATGCGTTGAGATTCGTGCGACAGTCACCAAACCTGAAATGAAGCAAAATACTACTGTTGCATTGCTTGGAAAGTGGCGTGGAGTCATAGGGGAGATGTTAATTAATTGTGTGTTTGAAACTTTATCTATATTGACACGGATTGGTAGAAAGTATAGCTCAAAGCAAGCTTACCATTAAAAAGAAGTAGGTCGAGGTTTTTTAATAAAAAAAAAGGAGCAGGTTGGCTATTGGGGAAGTTTTCAGCTACATATGAAAATTTCTTCTTCACATTTCTTTTTTGTTTGACGCACTTTCATTTTTCTGCAAGGTTCAGGCCTTCCGGGTGGTTGAACGCACTTCTCATTTTTCTGCAAACAACCGAAGAAACTATGTATCACCGTGTTGTAAACAACATGAAAATTCTTCTTCACATGAGCTGTTGAAGGTTTGAAGAAAGGGCAAACACACATCTACCATTTCCCTTTATGAAAGATTCTGGCAATCTTCATATATATGAAAATTTTTCTTTATGCATGTTCCTTTTTCATTTGAATTTGCAGGATTAGTTGGCTGGTAATTCTCAAAGTAACATTGAACACAGCAATTGGAAGCTGAGATGTACTAACCCACGATGTCATAGGCTCATAGCATGTTGAAGGAAACATGGGTTCGCCATTAGTCTGGACTCTGGACATGCTATGGAGTATGGACTTCTTTGCTAAGGCACTGATTAGTTTGTGAAAACAAATTTTTTGGACGTCACATTTGACGTTTGACCGGATGTCGGAAGGGGTTTTCAGATACGAATGAAAAAACTAATTTTATAACTCGTCTAAAAACCGTGAAACGAATCTACTAAACCTAATTAAGCTGTCATTAGCACATATGGGTTAATGTAGCACTTATGATTAATTATGGACTAATTAGGCACAAAAGGTTCGTCTCGCAATTTCTATACAAATAGTGCAATTAGTTTTTTTATTAATCTGTATTTAATGCTCTATATATGCCAAAATATTCGATGTGATATTTTTTGGGAAAAAAATTTGGAACTAAACAAGGCCTAAGTTGGCATGCTTGAATTGCTAAACTTTGTAGATTTGTAAAGGTACATTGATAAGGATTGGCATAAAGCATCTCTGAATTTGCAGGCAGGTTGGCTTTTGGGGAAGTTTCTACCTACGGATGAAAATTCATTCCTTCATATTTCTTTTTGTTTGAAAGTGGGGTTTAGAGTTAGTTGGACAATTTCCTTCTTTTCTTTTTTGGTAAAGAACTGAAAAAATCATGTTTTGCCATGTTTTTCGATTTGTTGGACTGTTGTGGTTAAGCAAACTTTGGTCTACCATCACTCCATCAGGATCATATTCCTTTAGGGAAAATTCTACTCCTACCTATCTTCAAAATTCAAATGGCAGATTTTCTTCATGCATGCTTTTTTTAGGGTTAGTTGGGCAAACGATTCGAGTTATACTGAATAAACAATTTGGAGGCCGCGAGCAACTAACTAATCCATGATTTCATATGATGTCCTAGATTTCTTTTTTCCATTAATATATATATAAAGCATGTTGTAGGCAACATTGACCCACCAATAGTCCAGCATACTACGGACTTCCTAATTTGCCAGGCTTAGAGGATTATCATGCAATAAGCTGCACACAAAATGATGTAGATTGTTAGAACATGATTAGTTACACTTTTAATATTAAAAAATAAAAAAAATGATTTTATTTGATTTTTATATGAATTTTTTTTCTAATTGCATCGTTTAATTGCTTGGGAAGTTAGAACACGATAAACTGACAAGTAGCTAATCCAAAATGATAAAAAACGACACACCTGGTCTACTTTTGTGTCTGCTCAAATAGTGAGTACTGCAGTACTCAAGCTCTCTTCTCCTCTGTCTAGTCCGAGTAAAATCTTTGCGCCCTCCGTTACCTCAAGTGGTATACTACATAATAAACCCATAGAAACTGTCTATAGTAAGAGCTCGATAAAAAAATTTTACGGCAAGTAGAATTCGCACTGTTCCAGGGCACCCACTCACCGTTGTCTTGCACCAGTACTGAGCGCTTATTTGCATTTGCACCTTAATGCATAAAACCATACAACTTTTTCGATGTGCAAAGACAAATGAAATATTTTCTGACGAAATGCTGGTAATTTACAGCAAAATTAACCTAATGTTTTTTTATCATGTACTCCCTGTAAAATCACTGGTTTTGATTATATAATTTGTGATGAACAATTGGTTATTAATTTGGTTTAATAGATATTTGAATTTTTAGTTGAGAAGTGTTTTTCGGGATGGTCCGGTCAGACCGGAGTTGTACCGGCGGTCTGACCGGCTGGATACAGTACGCAAATCGGGAGATTTTTATCGGACCGGTCTGACCGACTGTGTCCGATTTGAGTTGATTTCGGATTGATTTCTTGGATTTCAAGTTTGCTGGGTTGGATATGACTTCTTGATGGTTTCTATTCGTGGATAATATTGTTGTGTGCTGACAATGAGTCAAGTTGGTGAAAACTTGTGCTCGGTTATGGTTTCTTGGTTGATTCATGTGTAGGTATCGCTTGAGGTCTCGAGAGAGTATTGCCGGTGATGGATCGGAGTCGACTTGGGAGAAGTTGATGTCCAGGGATCAAGAGATCACGTGGGATACTAAAAGGCTAGAGGATAATGCATGTGGTTGGAGAATCCATATGGTATACAAGAGGGATTGTGTATGTATGGAGATTGGAGTCAAATTTGGAAGGAGTCCAAGTTTGAAAAGGAAGAATAGAGTTGGTTTCTTGTATAAGTAGGTTTCCTAATTGGGAGTAGGAGTCTTGTACAAGTAGAATTCGTGGCTTTGCACAGCTATATTCGTGGGTATTTATATGAGAGGGGTGTGTCTTCTCATGTAACGTTTTTCTTTGGGAGAGACAAGTTGTAAAATTTGGGTTTGAGCCTAGAATTCGATTTAGTTCGAGTTTTTGGAGAGTAGTGTTGTGGTTGCACTTTGTAAACACATATTGAAGCAATAAAGTTGATCTACATCTACGAGTTCTTCGATATCGTGTTTTTGGCGGTGGTTCCAGGGCCCCGACGGTCAGACCGCCGGCGTCGGCGTGGTCAAATTGAAGGTGTATGCGTGGTCAGACCGGCCTAGACACTGCGGTCAGACCGGTTTGCGATAGAGTGAAGGTAATTTTTATTCCGCGAAAAGTTACTGGTTTTTGGTGTTCCAACTATTCACCCCCTTTAGTTGGTTTGTCTTCTTGTTTTCGATCCTACACTCCCTCCGTCCTAATTAAATACAAGACAAATTTAAATTTTAATTGTACACGATCTACAATATTTTACTTTAACTTTTAATTCATTACATAAGAAATTATCAAAGAACTATAAAATTTACATCATATCAAAACACGTTCAAATATAAATATAATGATGCACATGCATAACACTAAACACCAATATGACTAGTTTAACTATTAGTTAAAAAAATTTAAATATTAACTTTGCGAAAAACAAGAACGCATTATATTTGAACTGAGGGGGTAATACTTTGTAGTACTGCACTTCCGCGAAAAAAGAACTACTGTAGTAAAGAAGCTTCCTTCCATCGTACAGCGGCTAACTAGCGGCACTATCTTTGACACATCACATTCAAATTGGAAAAATGACTATTTTTTTATTTTTTTTGAACTCAATTGGAAAAATGATTAGAGTGTTCTGAACCAGGGAAGTCACAAGACATAAAAAATTAACAGGCGCAGGAAAACGGATAAGGGGACATAAATTCGCAAGTGTGTGGAGCCAAATTGTGTGGCTGCATGTCATCAAGTCATCACCTTGAATGGGAAGGACATTTCATTAATTAATTAATTAATTAATTAATTAGAATATACGAAACAGAACGCGTGCACATTATATCTTGCCGATGAGTTTCTGACTTCGGAATGAAATTAATTGTACAGTATTTGACGGTGACACCAAAGTAGTATAACTATATTCTTTGAGTATGTACGCACTCACCTGATATGTAAACTTGTACAGATAAATCGATGTGCTGAAATAGATAAACTGCTTAAATGATTTTCGATCAGATCATGCTTTCCTGTAAACGTGTACCATTCTTACCTTGCCAAGTAGGTAAACAAGAATTGGGGGCTCCTATATGTTTGAGCGAGGTCTTTGTAACACAATTGGAGTTTCGAATTATGTCATCAATGACCTGAACATATAACCATTGAAAAATAACTCTGAAAAGTATTGTGGGAGGGAGACCACCTATGCGTCATTTCTGATGTAATATTAGACAACTTTTTTTCTTCTTGTTGAAGTAATTCGTTTTATGTCAAACCATGTGATGCTATCATCGGTTGATAGCGCAACACATACAAGATCGATTGACTACTAGATGTAAGTGGTCAATGGTGTGCCATGATCTCCTCCAACTCCGGCAGTGGCAGGGTCGTCTCTAGAAATTCGTTTCTGATGCAAATATTAGACATCTTTTTTTTTCAAGTAATTCGTTTATGTCAAACTACGTGATGCTATCATCGGTTGATAGCGCAACACATACAAGATAGATTGACTAATAGATGTAAGTAGTCAATGGTGTGCCATGATCTCCTCCAACTCCAGTGGTAGGGCAGTCTCTACAAATTTTGGGCCTCGAAATAAAATGCTAAATGGGACCCTATAATTTAAAAATCATGTCTAATTAGCCATATTTTTACCTAAATATATTGCTTCAACATGTGTTATATTGTACAATGCTTCAGAATATATCGTATAGTATTATATTCTTCATGTTTGATAAAAAAAACTAAACTAATTTCAGTGATTTGAATCAAACATCCATAGTTTCGAATCCACAGTGTCGAATTACTTCCGATGATTCAATTGAATCGATCATTGAAATTTGATTTAACTTATGGTGTATGCACCAAGTCACCGTCTCAAATTTTGATCTGTTGAAGGTGTTGATTGTTGAGCAATTGAGGACAGGACGACGGCTATCCCTACGTGATGCGGAGTAGGCTGTCGGCGTGGCGGTGGCATGGCGCCGGCATTCGCTTGGATGTTGGAGCCCTGGACGGCTGGACTGTATGGTTGGATTTTGATCATGACATCGACGGGCGAGGTGCTGAGAAGGGAAGCGCCAAGTGGCCGGTAGGGCATTAGGGCCACACTGTACCGCGCGTTGTGCCACGATGGCGTGGCCGCGAGGGCACCAGGGCAAGAGGGGAGGGCCGAACAGATGAGAGAGAGACCGAGTCGGTGAAGTAACACTTTTTGTTTGATCGATCGGATCACATCCATCCACTGATCCATGCAATGCGCACATTGCGATGCGCTAGCGCAGTGCCGGCTATCAATATAGTTGATCGATCTCCTGTACGCGTTTGGCCGTCCGCCTCAGCACTTCGCTCCGAGCTGGGCTGGCTAGTGGCAGAGGCCTACTAGGCTTCTTGGAAGTGGGGGTCCCATGCGATCGCCACTTCGCTCTGTGTCATCGACGGTCCTGGCAGTGATATGCGGAATGTGTGGGTGGCGAGGCTACCGAAGCCTTGGGGATCAGGGTCGGTGGATGGTGGTGGGTTGGTGTTACCACCGACGGTGTCAAGATCATGATCAGTTGAAAAGCGATTGTCATAGAAAACTATTGGAGATAGACGATTGTGATCACTTGTCACCACCAACTTAAAGGGTGAGGAGGGAGAAGGGTGGAGTGGAGAGATCGAGGGAGAGGAGGCTGGCTAGCCACGCCACCAAGGTCGGGTGGTGGCGGCAAAGGCGAGTGGGTACGGCCTGCATGAGAAATAAGGAGAGGTAAGATATTAAATGATAAAGTTTATTATGTGTGTGAATCTAAAAGCATGGTTAAGTTCTTCCATCTTTATTTTTCGTCTAACAGGCATGTGCGCTTTCTCCATTTAGATTAAGCAGAATTTTTAATGAAACGGGATGGACAATTCTCTCTTGTTCCTTGTTGGTTTTAGCTTTTTGTTCGATACCTTGAATAGTACGCTTTCTTTTCAGAGTATTGTACAACTCGGTCGCCATTTCACCAACAACTACATACCACTAAAAATTGGATTCCTAAATGAAGCAGTACGATAAGTACACATATTTTTTTTTCTTCTAAGGACTGAAAGTGTAGACATATAGAACAAATTTTACAACCAACTCGCCACAAAGTCATACCAAATTACTAAAGATAAATACAATTCATTAAATATAAAAAGGATGATATAATATATTACAAGGAATCTAAAAAGAGGCATATCTAGATTTCTTGTGTTATGAGGTATACATCCCACTTAAAATATTTATATTTATGGATGGAGGCTGGAAATACTACCAGCTTATCATTATATTTGTCCTGTTCGGCTAGCTGGGCTGGGATAGGCTGAATGGTTTTTTTAATAAAAATTGGCTGGGCTGAATGATGTTTTTTAAGAGCTGGCTGGAGCCAGCCAGACGAACAGGCTGATTGATCATAGATTCTTTGAATGCCTGTTTAGAAGAGCTTTGGATTCTTAAAAAGCAAATGGTTGAAATCCAGCCAGTAAGAATCTAACGAAACTAGAAAATTAGCTTTCAAGATTCTGACTTTCTAGTTTATTTTTTAAATCTGTAACTACATGTTCTTAAAAAAAGTCAAAATCTAAATTGGAGTACTAGCTACAACTTTAAGAAGAATCTGGACAAACAGAAGCTCCCCCAGCACACCCTTAATGCCTGTATTACTGTATACACTGCTCGTTTTGCATACATATCTGTGCCGAGGTTTGTTCGGAGCACAAGTCTCCGTGATTTTTATCTGATATCGTAAGCCGCTGTGAGCCAGGCGAGTTAGTTGGCTGACACGACGTACGCTTACATTATCTTCACTCCCATATACAGCGTCATACAGATAAAGAAACTTCATAATTACTAATTAGCTTGGTTTTTTAACTACAGGTTAGAACCACACACGCACGTATCTGCTGCTTACTTGTATATAGTATTCTGTGGAAATGTTAATCGATCTGCTTTATAAATTAGTATACATGATTAACACGCAAGTAAACAGCGAGTAATCAAATACTCCTAGCTAGCTACTGCCCGGCCTTTGACATTTCAGCAGGAGGTAGTTAATCTTCTCGGAATAAAAAAAAACTCTACATGATCAAGTCATCATCGACACACGCTTGCAGAGCTAATCGCAGGCACGTACGTGCAACACGCACCTACCATCTACAGAGTAGCTATACTCGGAGCTCTGACCATGGCGGCCGGCCAAGCCAGCAGGTCACCAGCTTACTGCTTCTGCGTTGCCTGTGTCTTGCCCGACATAGCAGCATCGCGTGCAACACCAACGGCTGATAATTTGCTCGCAGATTCGCTGCCGTTGCATTGCATCCGTGCATATGCAGCGAGATTGCATCCGGCTACGTACGGTTAATAATTCAGCAAGCGTACGTGTGTCCATACATACCATACACGTACTTAGCTTATGCAGTTACACGTGCAGTTTCCTGACAAACAGGAACATCAACAGCTACATTTAGTGGATTGTGGATATTAGGATACGTATCTAGCACTTCCAAATAATGGAGAGTGAGGGTAATGATCAGGGGTGATAATTGTCAGACAAAATCAGGGGAGATAATTTTCAGGCAATATCCAGATAGACTTGTCCCCTGTAATGTCTGTTAGAACTGAACAATAATCGTTATTAAGACCGAACTTCTGTACATGCTTATCAAATGATGGTTAATTATGGTCTAAATGATATGTGGACAGCGAGGATAATGACTCGATCAGATTTTGAAATTGTTCTGCCCCAGTAATGCGAAGCCGGGCTGGTATCACTGGGAATGTTCTGAAACATGAAAAAATGCTGAGGTCCTGTTGGTCTTCTGTACAAGCTAATTTATTAACTTGAAGGTGTCGTTCTAGGGGTCATCCTCCATCTTGATTACTGTCTTTAAATTAGTGCAAGTTGCATGGGTATGTAGCGATGTAGGGTTGTCACGGCTCGGATTTAATTTCCAGGTAAATCACTCTCAAACATGGCATCAAGTTGGGTTATGAAAGGGCAAGGTGGTGATGTTGAAAACTATCTATAGATCATGCGATTAACTGTCCATGTCATCTAGAATCCTACGACCTACGACCTCTTGCTACGTAACATTTTGTTTTGCCTTTCGTTTCAATTGTTATGAGTGATGATAGCAGTCTTATATGTTTTAAAAGTTGCCTCTGCTAATGAGGTGATGCTGCGTGCATGCATCCATCCATAAAGTCTTATATGCATGCATCCATCCATAACCTACTACCAGACCATATAAAAATGCTATTAGTTGCTTAATTAGCTTCTGCAATGAAAAAGTTAAGAATCATCATATGGAGATAGCAATTTTTTAAAAAGAAAAATCAGGGTGCCTCCATTGCACTGGCTCTGCAGTATATAGCAAGTCTGATCCAAAACTTTATTCAGACTTTCACTAATTTATTGTCATAAGCGATCGTGTAATCTTATCGTATGGAATTCAAATCACGATGCTCATCCACTAAAATTTTGGTGAGGGAACGTCACATATTTTGACATCTAAATTTGACACTAATATAAATATATGCAAGTTTGGTCGAAATTAAAAATGGTTAGGGCCTCTGCGCAAAGGCCGGTTTGATCGGACACCCCATGGTCCGACCGACCCTATGGCCGATATGACCGACCCTCGCACCGCCCCCCCAGGTCCAAAAAAATATAAGGAGGAGGATTTGGCCAGTACAATGACCAACAACCCCAGAAACGTTCGATCGTTTTTTGTCTTTAAGTTTTAGTTATATTTCTATTTATCTTTTGTCTAGTTTTAGCCTGGTTTATATATCTTTATCGATTTGCACTATAAGTCATTTGTCTTCACTGTGAGAGTGCAAGTTTTTTTAATTCATTCCATAAACCTCCCAAGCGCACGCAATATGGATGCTTACCCCTAATTAAACCTAAATCAGTGTAGAGGCCGATTTAATATTTAATCTATCTAACTTCAACCAAGAGGCCAGTTTTGATCTATAAAACAATCTTTATTCAAAGTTTCTTCTAAGAGAGATTTCATGGTCCTTCGTATTGTACCTCGATATACCGGTAACACGATCTACTAAACTAAATCCAACCGTTGTTTGTCAAAAATATTGGTCTAGTGTATTCTGATACGTTGTACACTGACTTATAGGATATAGATAGAGATATATAGGATAGAGATCATGGAGTACAAGGCAAGTTAAGAAAGATTTATCTCTAAATATTTTATCTCTACTTCTAAATATTCTAATTTAATATTTATCTCTAACATTTTTCCTCAATCGTAACGAGAGTGAAGTGCATGATTGTGACTGGATTTAAATCTGGTTTCACCATCTTCTATGCTTCCACCATCTTCTCTTTTCACCATCATCGATTGCATCTCTAATGCACGTCCGCCACCTAGTGCGGTTCTTGCATCTCCTTCTAGTACCATCCCTTACTCTCCTCTATTCCCTCCCGTAGTCATAGCGAGAGCGTCATGGACGGAGCGATGACACATACGCTATTTACTAGAGTTATCGATGATGATTTATTGTAGACGTAGTCGATCATGAAGTAGTTGTGGTCGTGGTAGTCAATATAGTCGATCTAAAGAGAGAAGATGCGAAGGACGATAAGAACTCTCTTCTTCTAATCAAGATGGTAGACGACTTTCTATAATCTGAATTACAAAATCATTAGATGAATCTTGTGTTAGACCGAAAAATGTGCCAACACCATGTGAAGAAACGAGAGGGCACATCTGTCTAATTTATGGGCCTGTTCAGTTTTCTGCCACTTTAAACCTTTCCATCATTTGGCAATGCCAAATTTTGGTAACAAGTGGTATTGCCAAATGTTGGTAGGATTAGATTATTTTGGTTGTGTTCAGTTTTTTGCCCACATATTTTTGCCAACATTTGGTAACAATTGGCAGCGTTTAGATTGCATCCAACGATTTTGCTGCCATTGCTACCAATCCTACTGCCAGCGTCTTGAGCACCTGACTCAAATAGCCCTGCTGNTTGCTGCCATTGCTACCAATCCTACTGCCAGCGTCTTGAGCACCTGACTCAAATAGCCCTGCTGGACTGCTGGTGAGCTTGGTTACTGTACAGGATGCAAACAATACAATACAATGTGTACAGGAAATATAACACGCATAGCTCCATACTCCCACTAACCTGGAGGAAAAACCGATTTTTAAGGTGCCAATTGCATATATATAACAGGCTACACTAGTTAGCCAATATAAGATTTCATGAGTTCATAGCAGTACTACCAACTTCATAGTATCAGCTGCTACTATACAGAGCAGGCTGCATACAACTACACTATAGGACATAGTCACAACACATTTGTACAATACTACATAAGTCCCTAGCCCCTACTGCATAATGCTAATTCCAGCGATATGCTAAAGCCAGAACACATCATCAATCAATGGAAGGGTTCATTGCCATGCATCACTTAGCCAAAAGGATTCCAACTAACACATGCACATTCAAACATTCAGTTAGTACCAAAGCCACGAACACCATCTAGGAATTTCAGAACCCAAGTGTGGAAACTCTGATCACTTGCAACGCGAAGATAACCACGAAAATCTTCCTGGTCAGGTTTGGAGAGAAAGGTTGCAATTTCAACCTTATCGTCTGAAGTAATTGTGAGATCTTCTATGCGCTTCCACAGACTAGCATTAGGGTCAGGTGGTGGTGAAGTCGTCTGCGCCGCTGCAATTGAATCTGCAAGCCTAGTGATACTGTGGGACATCTCACTATCTCCTTCATTGCTAGAACATGTTTTCTCTTTTGATACTTTCTTGGCAGGTGATTTGATATGCTTGCGCTTCTGACTTGAGATAGTAGTAGTGCCCTCAGTTGGTGGACTATTGCGAGGGATCATGTCAGAATCATTACCAGTATCTTCCGTCATTGCATAGCACTCCAGTTCCTTGAGGCTACCACAATCATCACAATCAGTTATAGCATTAACAGTGCACTGATCAAGAGAGAAATAACCATCAGCCTTCGAAGAATCTGAAAATAATTCTTCCAAGAGATTAAAGAATTTGATAGGCCTTGTCAAGTAGTTGTACTTTGTTCTCTGTTGTAAAGAACACAGGGAGATAAACTAACTTAGCACAGTACAATATTGAATTTAAGTACTGCACAGTACAGTATAAATTATAGTACAGTACAATATTGAATTTAAGTAATGCATTGCACAACACAGTATAAATTATATAACTAACTTTAAGTAATACATACATGCATGATTATAGAATTACTTACACCAAGCTTTTTTGGATCTTTCTCCGATGGATCAATGTTGAATTTGCAGTCTGTTGCATCAAAACCATAGCCACTTGTTGCTAAAGCTGCACGTATCCAACTCCATTTTTCCTTGCATTGCCTAAAATGTCTGTCGACTTGGTTTTTAGTGGCACCAAGCCCAAATTTCTCATTCAAAGCATCAGCACACTGAAGGTGGTGTAGGGTTTTCCACTTGAATGTGCTTGGTTTGTCCTTACGGATTGCAATATACCACTCAAGCATAAACCTAGTGGCATCATCAGTCCAAGTTATGTACTCGCGAGGTACATCCTCCTTGTTCTTAACAACTCCCTTTTGCTTTCCCATGCTATAGATATAATGAAAAAAAAGATATGGACCAAATAATAACCATGTCATGCAGATAAACACACAAAAATTCTCATGAACCAGCAAATACTAATTATAGGCAACTTAATATGAAGGGTCAATAATACAAGTTCCACAAGTAGTTTACTGACATCTGACAAGCTAACAATACAATAATAATAATATTATTAGAACATAGTGTTATGGTGGCCATCTGAGTTTAAGCACACATCTAATAGGTCTTGGTAGCTACATCCTGGCTATCATCCCACATCTGTTGAGCAAGATTGTCACGCTTAACAGCCTAATCATGTATGTCATCCTCTTCGTCAGAGACACGATTGCGGCTCCTTGGTAGCTTAGAATACCATATATCCTCATCAACTACAAATTCATCAGAACCATTATCCAATATCCAATTATGAAGAGCGCATCAAGCAATAACGACCTTGACTTGTGATTTGAAGGGAATGAATGGCTTATTACTAAGAATCTTGAAACGACTCTTCAGAGCACCAAATGCTCGTTCAACTGTTGTCCTAAGTGAAGAATGGCGATAGTTGAACAACTCTTTCGGGCATTTTGGGTCTCGGGATCCACGGAAATCTTGTAGGTGGTAGCGCACACGACGATACGGAGGCAATATGCCAGGTCTGGTAGCATACCCAGCATCAGCCAAATAAAATTTCCCTACAATCACGCCAAATAGAGCCTATTGTGAACTCATTAAAGAAAGGCCAACTATCAATTGTAGTTAGATCTGTAAGTACCTTGTGGTATTTTAAGGCCATTAGGACGAGAGAGGGCATCTTGCAACACAAGTGAATCATGAGCAGATCCCTCCCAACCTGCTAGCACATAATTGTGAAATGCATATCCTATCTGAAGAGTCAATCAACCTAATTAGTTCATGACTTCTCCAAACATCCCTACTGAGTAGTGGCCCATACTTTAGACGTCTGTTCTTATCTCTTTTACCAGTTTCATTCTTCCACCATAGGATCAACATAAGAACAAGAAATGCTAGAGCCTTTTGTTGAATAAGATCCATCTGGGTATAGTTGACATACATAAGTTGAAATGCGTAGGAAAAAGAGTGATGTGCAAAAAAAAAAAAAGAAAAAAAAGACAACGAACAACTACAAAAAGGATCAACAAAATACCTGTGAGATTATGCATGCAGATCTGGATGGGTTCCCTTCAATGGCAGCTACAAAATCCACTTCTTTGTGTCCTTGATGTTGTTCGTAGCTAATTTAACCCAAATGTAGCAAGGGGAACAGTACGGCTGAAAATCAGAACCATAAATCAGACAAGGAATGATGGGGACAGCAGGATCACTTAATAATCTGATTGAGGCCATGATTTGAAGAGAAAAGGCAGACCTGATGGAGATTTCTTCACCTACTCCTCGTTCCTCAGCGATTCCCCCAAATCCCTAACCCATTTGTGCTGCACGTAGGGACTACAAGCATATATGGCTGAAAAATTAATCAGGGTAGCTAGAAAAGTACTAGGGATAGAAACTAAAGAGAGATTGAGGAGGATTTGCAGAGAGGATGACAACCAAGAGTTTATGGAGCAAACCCTAAAGCAGTCTTGTGGTCTGCTGCGAATTAGAAAGGATGGGGAATAGGAGGGAGGGGTTCCGAAGAGGAGAGCGGCTCACGGGAGAAAAGAGACCAGCGCGGGGAGCCAAAATTTCGCCCGCCCAAAATTTGGCATGTTACTGATAATGTTGCCAAACTTTTGTTGGCACTACCAAATATTTGGTAGCAAACTGAATATAGCCAAATTTTTTGTCATTGTCAAACAATGTATGGTTGAAATTGGTATTAAGCCCTATATTATGCATGTGACAGTGATGCGCACGCATAAATATTTTGGCCCAACATCAATATTTCTGGCCCAGTGCCAAAAGTTTCTCTTAGTTTTGTAGGTCTAGGCCGAGGGCATTATCTAAAAAAAAAAGGTCTAGGCCGAGGGACAAATGGGCAAAAAGAACAAAATGGGCCTAGACTCCTCGTGGGCCGGGAGCCCGGGACTAAGCCCACCACTACTAACTCCCTGTCAATGATTCAGCCGCCGACGCCACCGCTGCAGCAGCATCAGCAGATCAACAACTTCGATGAGCCGACCCGTGTTGACCTGGGAGGGATTGTCAGTAATTTACTCATTTTTACACGAATTAAATTTTCGTGTGTGTAGCAATCCACCCTATCAAAACCTGCACCATGAATGAAGTCGCCCATAAAGAGCAGCAAAGAGAGGAGACGATCCAACCGTTATAGTGGACTGCTGCGCGGCTCTCTGTATTGGGCTGTGGAGGAGGGCAGAGACCAGGTGCCAACTACGATATTATTACAGGTCAGGGAGATGAGTACGGAGTACCATCAAATCATCAATCCGTTTCCTTTAAAATACGGAGTACCGGCTTTCTTTCTAGAACGGCATAAAAGCCAAACGAGCAGCTACAGCACGAGGTATTCCTCGTAGTCGTAGACCATAGGAATGCATGTACATATATATCACTTTGCATCATACCACTGGATATAAATGGCCCAAAGTGCAGTCGTACCGCCCACCGATGTGGAGTATCATGGGCGCCACATATCTGATACGGCGACGTGGCACCCTGGCCGCCGCCCCGTGCGCTCGGCCGAGCCGCATCCGGAAGGCGCGAGACGCGCGCCACGCAAGCTCAATCGTTTTTGCTAGCAACGGCACGCGCGTGTTCCCCTTCCATCCCATCCCGCCGACGAGAGACTCGCGCGGACGCGGTGGCGGGCCGGCCACCCAGCCACGTGGATGTCGTCGTCCCGCAGAGCGCCCGGTCGAACGGACCGACAATAGCTGCATCAATCCGTGATCTCTCGACCTGAACACCTGATGTCCTTGCTTTGCCATGGTTCGAACTTTGTTTCTGCGGTTTTGGGCGGTGATCGTTCGTTTTGCAACAAACGGTTGACCCACAACTGAGATCCCGGATTTGAATTTTCGTGGGAACGAATTTTTTAGGATTTAACGGCTTTGTGCTTTTCAGTGGTAAGCGACGTTTCTATCAACAGCGAGGTGTCCGTGATGACTTCGTCAATCTTAAGAATTTGCCGGTCCAGTCTTCGTTGATGCTCATGGGGATAGGGTTTACGTGCGTGTGTTCATAGGAGTGTGTGCGTGCGTTGTGAATGTCTGTGTTGAACAATAAAAACTAATTTGTAGATAAATTTTTTATATATTTAAGATCCAAGATTTTAAAAATATTACAATAGAAAAACTTTAAATCAACTTTAAAATTAAGGTTGAAAATTTAAATTTCAGCCGTGGAAGATAAGTAACAACGAAACATTAGAAGCCTCGTTCTGAAGACCAATTTTTAATTTCGAGACTTTGAGATCAAGACACTAAAGTAGAGTTTTTGATATATTTTCCATTGTTAATCAAGCATACCAAATTCTGGAATGCTAACAAATTAAACAAAAATTACCGAATAAACTAAATGAATAAATCAAATAGCCCACATATCATATCTCTCACATCTCTAATCTTTCTGTCTCTTATGGAGCCTCCTCTAGCGAAGGGTGTTAGAGGAAGCAATCAACGAAGCTCGATTTCTTCTTGAAAGTAGTGCTAGACAGGTGACAGAACTCGAGCTTACTTAAATAAATATGGTAAAGGCAACATAACGGAGCTTGAGCTCTCTTCATGAAGGGACTTTATAGATGTACTTTAAGCTTCCTAGGAAAGGTGTCAAATATGGAGCTCGACCTCTCCTTAGAGAGGGCATTGGAAGCATCGACAGGTCACAGATCTCAAACTCTTGAGGGCACCAGTAATGTAGCTCAAGCTATTCCTGAGAGGGCACTGAGTTTAAGCTATACTTGTCTCTTTATCGCTAGGGCATCCACATGAGTTCTACGATAGTGCATGGACTCGTCTGGTCGTCGTCTCCTTGAGCTCAACCGGGTGGAAGAGACAAGTGGAAGCAAAGCTCGAGGCAGTGACCACTGGAAGCAAATCTCAAGGCTCTCGCGCTTCCAATCTCTCATTGCGTGTGTACCCGAGCTTCATCAAGGGAGACATGGAGCAGTCGTAGGCGACAAGCACCTTGAGCCCTCTTAAATTGGTTCATGGCTAACTCTTCGCCTTGTGGGAAGATGAAGTGGTGATAGCTGAGGCCCGCCTTACCATAACAACTGTCTCTCGTGTGCTTCCGCCAATCTTAACCCACTAGGAGAAGGAAAAGAGCGAAAGAGGAGATTGGTTGCCCATTGATTATCTTTAATATTTTAACTAACTAGGATGCCACATGTATGCCACTTACGACAAAAACCGATTTGAAACAAGTTTGCACCAATTTGTTTGGTTTGACGAGTTTAGAATGTAAACATGTGCATTTAAATTGAGTGATAATTCATATTACCACAATTCACACTTTTTATTTAAAAAATGGTTTAAAATCTCAAGGGTTTTCATATTTACTTTCATTGTTTCTCAGCTCTTTTTTTTAAAGTGGTAATCAAGATAACAGTTAAAAATACTGTAGATATCGTTTCCTTTCCCTTTCTTTTTTTTTTCTATAGGGGGCAAAAGCTTTGCCGTTCCTTTGTTAGAAATCAATTTCAAATTCAAAAGCCGAGTTATAATTGCCGTTCCTTTCTTATAAATCAATTTCAAATTCAAAAGCCGAGTTATAATTTCCAGCTGATCTAGCACAAGTCTGTCGGCCCTTGCTGCGATAGGAATAGAGAAGAGATCAATTATTAGCTTGCCACGCCTGGAAGAGGCAGACCCTATCCAATGCCTGAAGCGGATGAGCTAAAAAATACGCTAAATTCCCGCGAGATTCTTGCATAGAACGGGCAATTCCGACATTTCACCTCCTCCTCCTCCTTCCCGCAGCGGCCTATTGTTAGCGACGAGTCACCCAGATTCTTCTCCTCCTCTCGGCTCGCCCCCGAAATCCACACCTCACAACGCGGCCACGCCACGCAGCTGCCGCCCCCACAAAAAACACGCGCAAAAGAGCAGCCCCGCTTCCGCTCCCTTCCCCCTTTAGCCGCCCCGCCCCCGCGAATTCGCCGCGTTAATCTCGATCGCCAAAGATCGATTTTTTGTTGGCGTTGGACTCGTGCTCTTGCAGCCTCAGCCAGCGCGGCCTATTAATTAGCGGGTGGTCAGTCAATTTAAGTTCGTTCGATTGGTACCGCCAAAATCGAATTTTGGAATTCAGCATCTGGTTTGGTTTGGTTTGGTGGGGAATTGCGGGTTGTGGAGTTTGATTTGGTTGGTTTAGAGGTTGAGGAGGAGTTTCCCGGCGGCGACCATGTCCGTTCCGGCGATTGCCGTGTACACCAGCCCGCCGGGGGCGGTCTACACGTCGTCGTCGGAGCTCGAGACGAGCTCCCGTGGCTCGTCGCCGTGCGCCACCGCGGCTTCCCCTTCACCGGCGAGCTCCCACCGCCACCACCAGGCCATCGCCGGCGGGCTATCCTGCCTCTTCTCCTCCCCATCCGCCGCCCCTCGCGCCGCCGTGTCCCAGGACGATCTCGGCGCGCTCTGGCACGACAGATCCGGCGAGCCGACGGCTGTCGCCGCCGGCGCCGGAGGAGGAGGGGGATACTCCTACCCGCAGCCGTCGTCTTCGCCGTTCAAGTGGCGGGACATGCTCCACCACAGCCCCGTGCCGCTGTTCCACAGCCCGGCCTCCTCGCCGGCGGCGGCGGCGTCGCGGAGCCCCTCGGCGGCGTCCTGGCTCGCCGGCCGCGAGCGCGAGCGGCTCTTCTCCAGCTTCGTGCGCAACGCGCTCGGCTCCTGCGTCGACTACGCGCCGGTCACCACCACCACCACGCCGCCGCTCGGCGTCTCGGCTGCCGCCGGCGAGCTCGCGTTCGAGCTCGACGAGCACCTCACCGAGGCGGAGCCCTCCTGCGAGCCGTACGCCCGCGACCTCCTCGCCGGCGCCCAGGCTCGCCACCGCATCTTCCACGACGAGCTCGTCGTGAAGGCATTCTTCGAGGCCGAAAGGGCACACCGAGGCCAGGTGAAATCCCAATTCCCAAGAACTTGGACAAAATACCAATGTTAACTTCTTGTTTATCTTTTTTTGCAAGGTGTGTTGTTTATGTTGTTAAATCTAGTGCTGTTTGTACTTTTGCCTGTGTGATCAGACGCGGGCGAGTGGTGATCCGTACTTGCAGCATTGTGTGGAGACCGCCGTGCTCCTAGCCAAGATAGGCGCAACCGCGACGGTGGTCTCTGCCGGGCTTCTGCACGACACTATTGATGATAGCTTCATGGACTATGATCAAATCTTCCGGATGTTTGGTGCAGGCGTGGCTGATCTAGTTGAAGGGGTAAATGTTTTGTTTACTCGATCTTGAACATTACTTTAGATGGATCAGAATTATTTAGTTGGACTTATTCGGTTTCAATTGATGAAGGTTTTGGCTAATTCCAAGGCTATGATTGACAGATTGAGTTATCTATGTTATTCTTGTTGATTATTCAAAGTCAATAGGCCATGTTCTCATTTTGCTTAAACTTTCAACCACATTGATAGCTTTACTACTAAGTACAGTGTTTAGTTGGTTGAAGTGCCCAAGCCTAGTAATTTAGTTGCTGCGCTTGCACAGAATTTTACCCTTTTTGGTGCTTGCTACCGATTTGAGCAATTACTTGTAGCAATCAATAAGTGACACTTTACAGTTAAGAAGCTAACTTTAATCATTTTTTGCACTCTCCTATACGTGTTGTTTCTGTTTTTCCACTTTATGTGACTATTCTTAGAAAAGATTAAACTATGATGGAGTTTGGTTGAACTGTTCATTTCCTGCCCTCTTGTCTGAAGAAATTTGATTTTGTGTTTAAATACATTCCCCTGTTTAAAAATGTGGAGTTCTTTCTAGCAATGCATCACCTAAACTGTCTTCCGTCTAATTTTGATCACACCTACTCCAAACATAGAAGTCTTGGTATTGAGAATTCATGTTTATTCAGGTCTCAAAGTTAAGCCACTTGAGCAAACTTGCTCGGGATAACAATACTGCAAGCAGGACCGTTGAAGCAGATCGCCTGCATACAATGTTCCTTGCAATGGCTGATGCAAGAGCTGTTCTAATAAAGTTAGCAGATCGTCTACATAACATGAAGACAATTGAAGCTTTACCTGTGGTCAAACAACAAAGATTTGCTAAAGAGACTATGGAGATATTTGTGCCATTGGCTAACCGATTAGGAATTGCCAGCTGGAAAGACCAGCTGGAAAATATTTGCTTCAAGCATTTGAATCCAGAGGAGCACAAGGAGCTTTCATCCAAACTTGTGATATCTTTTGATGAAGCACTTCTTACATCTACTCTGGATAAACTGGATAAAGGTCTAAGAGATGAAGGTATTTCATACCACAATCTTTCTGGGAGACACAAGAGCCTGTACAGTATATACTCCAAGATGCTAAAGTATGTCAAAGCTCTTAATTTACATTATTGAAAACTGAAAATTATTGTATTGAATGGGTGACTTAACTTGATATGCATGTCACTCTGCAGGAAGAACTTAACGATGGATGATGTTCATGACATTCATGGTCTGCGCCTTGTGGTTGATACAGAGCAAGATTGCTACCGCGCTCTTGATATTGTCCATAAGCTCTGGCCCCGAGTTGCTGGCCGATTTAAAGACTATATACTGCATCCAAAAATGAACGGGTATGCAGAATAAAATGCTTGATCAGTTTGTTAAAACTTTTACAAGAATCACTGCTAATTTACTAGTTGCAGGTATCGATCATTGCACACTGTCATCATGTGTGAGGGCATCCACCCATTTGAAGTCCAGATCCGAACAAAAGAAATGCATCTCCAAGCAGAGTATGGATTTGCTGCACACTGGAGATACAAGGAAGGTGGATGTAAGCACTCGTTTGTACTCCAAATGGTAGAATGGGCAAGATGGGTTCTCACATGGCAATGTGAAGCAATGAGCAAAGAGCGGCCCTCAGCTTTAGGCCGCTCTGATGCCATTAGGCCACCATGTCCATTTCCCATGCATTCAGAGGACTGTCCTTATTCTTACACCCGCCAGTGCCACCACGATGGACCCATATTTGTGATTATGCTTGAACATGATAAGGTATGTCTCTAAATTTGATTTCTTCCCAACCTGTAACATTGAAATACTACAATTCTGTGATGACGGCCGCTTCAATTATCTGACAACATTTATGTTTTTCACTTTAGATGTCTGTCCAAGAGCTCCCTGCAAATTCGACTTTAGTTGATCTGATGGAGCGAGTGGGGGCCAATAGTCCAAGATGCAGCCCTTACAGCTTCCCACTGAAAGAGGAATTGCGCCCTAGGGTTAACCACAAGCCTATAAGTGATCCTAACCGGAAACTGTGCATGGGAGATGTGGTGGAGCTGACACCTGCACTTCCACACAAGTCACTAACCGAGTATCGGGAAGAAATCCAGCGGATGTACGAAAGAGGGGGGTTCGCCCTCGCCACCACCAGGGATGGCCCGACTAGCTGACCACTACCATGTTAACTTTGTGTTGTACAATGCCCTCAACCTCTGTTTGCTTCCTTGTAAATATCCCAGATACTAATTCTTGCATCAGAGAAAAGCCCAATGAACACCCCCAGCTGAATTGTCAGAGTTGTAGAGTTCGGTGTTCAGTGTTATGAATCAAACGCTGTGTGTGTATAACGGTTTACAACCTGATCGAATCTGTATCAGATTCAGACCCTCCCAATATTCAGGAGGGAAAAACATTCACTGATTGTCTGTCCTTGTCTTATTCTATAGCATATCTAGTGTGTATGCTGCTATGGCACTTCTGAACTTTTGCTTGGCTGGGGAGAGCAGCCACATCATCAGCCTAGCTGGTAGATGTCGCCTTCTGAACCTTGTGTGAACCCTGTGGACCAGAATGCTTTTCCAATTGAACATTTTGGCTGCAGACTCGTGTCATCCTGTGAGTTTCCTGGGTGCAATTTTTGTTGGACAAAATTGTGTGCACAGCTGTTTGATGAGCCTAGGATTGTTGGCTCTGGAGGTGACAGCTCTCGAGGCAAGCTTGTGGCCGGGAGCCCAGGAGGCAGTTAGTACTGAAAGAGGAGATAGCTGAAGAAAATTCTCAACTGTTGTGAAGAAATCACCAGAGCAATCCATTCAAGCAGGCAGATGGAGGCCGAGGCCTCGAATGCACATCCCAATCACAATCAGGTCGGATCACCACAGCGTGGATTGATGAACATCGAGCCGCCAGATCTAAGGCATGGTCGGAGAAACTCGCGTCGCGTTCGGTTCCAGAGGTGCAGCTCTGCGAGATCGAAGGCATGGATGGGGTTGGAGGAGATGCGGTGTTTGGGATTTTTTCTCAGGTTTGATGTCCGTGTCGGGGAGCCATGGCGAATGCACCCTCGACGAGGCAGTCGGAAGAGTCTTTCCGCACAAATCAGGTCAACAAATATCGCGGCTTCGAAAAATAAGCAGGGATCTATTTGAAAACAGTCAAAACACCAGGACCGATAAAAAAGACGGATCCAATCTAAGAGGGCAAAATGGGGACTGAAAGAACCTCCGCCACATCTTCGGCTCAACAACAGCCATGAAGGGAGAAACGAATTCGATGTCTTAATTCATGTCAGCAAATTCGGCTCACAAATCAATTTGTCCCATCAATTTCCGATCAATAAATTTAGCCCACTAAAGACCACGAATGAATTTCGGCCGGCTAATTCATATCAACAAATTCAATCTATAAATGAATTAGGCCGACTCCATAAACGAATTCGCTCCACGATTAAATTTGGCCCAATTATACCCATTAGCGGATTCTGCCCACGGACCAACTTGGTCCACCTAATTCTCAAAAATATAACCCATGAGAGAATTTTCCCACCTGATTCCGGTCAACAAAATTGCCCAAAAAATAAAATAGCCCACTTAGTTGTCATAAACGAATTTGGCCCACATGTAAATTTGCTCCACTTATTCTTATTGGCAAATTTGGCCCACTACTGAAATTGGCTCTATTAGTTCTCCGTTACTTTTAGGCCTAACAACGAACTGGGTCTACTAAATCCCGTCTGCAAGTTCAGCCCAGGATTAAATTTGGCCTATTTATTTCACGCCAGCAAATTCGGCCCATTTATAAATTTGGCTCCTTATTCCGATCAAGATTTCAACCCAGAACTGAATTCGGCCCATTAAATTTTCATTAGGAAATTCAGCCTGCCATTGAATTTTAACAACTAATTTCCCGTCAATCAGCCCAGCCCAGAACTTAATTTGGCCTGGTAAGTTACCATCAATGAATTTGGGCATTGATTTAATTTAGCCTATGTACAGCCCATTAACAAATTTGGGCCCATGATGGACACCAATCAGCCCAGTTCTTTTGTCAACGAATTTGGGCCACGAGTGTCTGCGTCTTATCAAATCCACAAAAAGGAAAAACACAAAGACGGCGACTAGGGCGATGTCTCGGAACCGGAGCAAAGCAACGGCGCCGGCTCGCCGCCGGCGACCGGCGAGGTGTTCATCAAGTTCGCACCGGACGCCGGACAGATCAGTGTTCATCGCCTCCATTGGCTTCTCTTCCTCCTCCGACCAAGTTAAGTCGAAAACGGCCAGCTCTGCACATAGTTTTCGACTTGTCATTATCATCCTTAAACAACGCAGAGAAGCCACACAAAAGTATTTTCAAGGGGAAAAGAACACCAAACATAGGTATACTAAACAGTATGCGAATCTGCTCTGCTTCAGAAAAACTAGGATCTGAAATTGTGAATCTTGACAGCAACACGGTATCAAATTATCAATCCTGAAGGGATCAGTTCAAAGTTAGGCTGTGAGCCAAGCTACAGGGGGAAGGCGTTAACTGCGGAAAAGAAGAGCAAGAAAGGATTAAAAGATACACTAGGCCATCAGGTTATCACTAACGTGACGTGTCTTACTTATGGAGGATACAGTTGGACACAACATGTTCCCTGCAGTTTCATCTTCTTTCGCTTTGACTAACAAGCTAACACTGCCAACTGCCCAAGATCGTCTTGTCACGTCGAAATCATCTGATGTTTAGCAAGAAAAAGGCCGGAATGACTGTGGAAGCTTACAAGAAAGTGCCACTGCATACTCAGCAGGATAAGATAACCATCACTGGAAACGGGTACCAAAACCGATCAATGTTCAGAGAATTCTTGATTTGTTCAATGCTGCCTGGTTTCTAATAGAAAAACAAGATATCTGATTGGTTAGTGTATTTATGTGTATGTGAAATTCTTTGCTGGTTCAAACGATCTCAGTTATAGTGCCACGCTGACAAAGTGTTGTTAAACCGTAAAGCATCCTTATAGAAAAAAAAACCTATGGAGAAGCAGTAGATGTATGATGATGGACTCGCTGTTGTATGACTTACGTTTGATATAAGTTTTGAAAAAAAGAAACTTGTGCATGACATATGTATGCTTTTAATAAGAATTTAATGAGGATTACAAATTAAATTTACAGATGGTTTTCGATTTCAGTTCTCACTCTTAAGAATGTACTAAAGGGGCTCATTCGTAGGTAGGTTTAGCCACTCTAATTTTGTTAAATTGGAGATATGCCATCCTGACCCACATGTGGTATATCTCTAACATTGCAAAATTAGAGTGACATGTTTCCAATTAACTCATACCTTTTAGATTCCGGGTGAAATACTAATCCCCTGCGGTACCACGGGTTTCGTCAAGTTTTGATAAAATCTATCGTTTCATCTTAAAAATCATTCAAAACTTGGGATCTATTTTCGTCCACCCTTGTTGAATTTCGATCGGTTTTCCTCGAAAACATTAAACATGGTCAATTTTCTTGCTGTGAAAAAGGATCTTGCCCGATGGTAAAACCTCACCGTTGATTCTAGACTCCCCGCTTTACCATCACATCGAAAAGAGTAACACGTGGTAAACCTAACCTAAAATTGTGATATCAGGCGCAAGAAGAAGCATTAAACGATAAACCTTATCAGTTACATATCACCATCAATATAGTACTAACTTAAGACTAACATAAACCAGAAGAGCCATCAATCCATTATACATTCACTTCCTCTCGCCCCTTTGCTGTCCCTCCCAAACCTGTGTGCGGCGATCCGGTAGTTCCGATCGCGCCTCGCGATCTCGGCCGTCGGTTTCGGGTCGGACGGACGGATGGCTGTGGACACCGGCCGCGAGGCGGCGGCGGCGGCGTGCAGCTCGTCCTCGATTGGGAACGACAGCGACGAGTGCTCGCCGCCGGGGAAGGAGGAGGAGGGGGAGGAGGTGCAGAGCGCCTACGTCGGCGGCGGCGGCGGTGGAGGGGGCCTCGTGGGGTTGGAGGCATTGGAGGAGGCGCTTCCCATCCGGTGAGCTGAGTTCTTGTCGTTTTTGTTTTTTGTTTGTGATTTGGGCTTGAAGGAAAAATAGGTTCTCTAGACTGCTCGTTTGTGTTGAAATTTTGATTAGGTTAGGATCTGGGCAAGTTAATTTATTGGAATTTAAGTGGATAAGGGTAACAGTGTGAATTACCGAATTGTGATTTTTCATTTGGTTCAAATGGTTTGAACTATAGACTGCTGGTCTTGTTTCATGACTATTTTTGGAACTGTTCGTGTTGTTAATTCACAAAGTCGTAATCGGATTTTAGGTGGTAGAGTACCAGTTTCCTCTATTTATGCCTTTAGAATTAAGTATCTTAAACTGTCTGTCCAAGATATTATATCATATATTCATATAGATTATGCTGTTATAACTAGGGTGTTGGTCAAAATGCCGAACTTTGCTGGTGCTGTTGTTGCCGGTGAGGTGTTTGTATTATGTTTACTATCACCAGACTGCACAGGGCATTAATTTGACTCTACAGTATAGGGTGCACTGAATGTTTTCGTTATGAGCAAAGGTATATCCATATTAAATGAAAATTAGGATGATGTTGCGGTGGGCAGTTCTTCTTGTTAACAGTATATACTGGAAGTATTGTGAACCGTAAAAGTCCTCTAAATTTAGGGGAGATGAGTGTTAAGTTCCTAATATTCTTGATTGAAGAAGACAAAATTGTCTTCGTGATAATTCTTTTTGAAGAGTTAGTAGATTAAGTTGTTGAAATTTCGAAAGTTAACTTTGTAATTGAACCTTGTTGAAAGTCTACTGTTTAGAGCCATACTTTAGAGTATAACAAGGGTAACTTTGTCCCTAAAATCGAAATGAATTAAGCTAGTATTTTTCCTCAAAATAGCTGCTGCAATCTCTAGCTTGTGAAATGCATTGCTGTTGTCAATCATGGCATATTTGGTTGAATTATTAATTAATTGAAAAGGACCTGCTTCACAAGGTAGCTAGCGACCAATCTTGTGAAGCAACATTCAAATGAGAATGATTCAGGTGAATTAACAGGTACAGAACATCAATATAATTGAGGACCCATAGTGATAGTATCATCCCTACTGTTAAGTATATAATTAATTTTTTTAACAAGCATGGGAAGAAAGTAGACTGTTTAGCTGTTCTGTATTCATGCACCTGTGGATTGCCATGCTATATGTGGCTTTTGTTGATTGCTATAAGCATCTCGTTGCTCCCTCAGGTACAGAAGCTGTGATGTTTTATTCTTAATTCTTTATATGCAGTGGTATTTTGTTATCATGCTGTTTTCCCTGATACGGTCATACAAAATGCACTTGAGCATCTTTTGGATGTTTCATTTTATCATTATTTGGCCATAACTAATATATCGCTTTATGTTGGCTATAGTGTGGCACTTATCAGTTCGATCATCATGTTATTAGCTTTTGCATTGTGGATGTTCACACTGCAGGCATGATAGGATACTTTTCTATGTTTCAATTCTCTAAGACCCACATGTTTCCATGAACAGGCGTAGCATCTCCAAATTCTACAATGGTAAATCAAAATCTTTTGCGTGTCTCAAGGACACATCTTGTGGCTCTGCAAAGGACATCGCGAAGGCAGAGAGTGCATATTCCAGAAAACGGAAGAATCTCCTTGCGTATAGCATTATGTATGGAACTTCACAAGACACAGCAGCTGAAGTTTATGAAACTGGACCTCCAAAGAGGCCTGCTAGCCTGAGCAGAAACTCTTTGGCAACCTTGGCTAGTAGCAGTTCCAGGAGCAGCAGCTGTATCAGCATTGAAGAAACCGAGCTATCTGAGCAGCTTCATACTCCTCTGCCAGTTGCTAATTATGAAAATCCTGTTGTTTGTACTGTTCCGGCTCTACAACTAGGATCCTGTGAATCTAAAACATCATCTGCACCTATGAGGTCATTTTCAATGATGGATTTGCGCCATCCACATAATCCAAGATCCTCATGCCATCGCAAAGATCAGAAAACGATGGACTAGTGTAGTATTCATGATGTTTTACCTGGGGGTTCGTAGTGTCTTTCTGTAATGTCAATATGAAGGTTGATTCTTGAATAAATAAGGGGGAGTCTCTGATGGCGCTGTGTATGTGCCAGCAAGATGATTGGGGCCATTCTGTTGTAAATTAGCATACTACATACTGATATCAATGCCCTAGCCCTAAGATGTATGCTTGTATCATGTACATTAATCATTTGTAAATTAATTATATGTTCTAATACCTTATACTGTATATTCTTTTGACCCGTTGACTGCATCTTTATTTTGCTGTCCTTTTTGTTAGGGAGCCGACTCTGATTCATTGATATCAATTAGTAATATTAAAAATGTTGGACAGTGGGAAAAAAAATCCACTATCAATTAATTAATAAGAGAGAAATATGACCGTGGTAGAATTTAACACGACTGCACTAGAAAGTGCATATCTCAATTAGTAATATACAAAAGTCCGAATTTTGTATGGTCGACCAGTGGCGGACCCAGGATTTTTATCCTGGGTGTGCCCCACAAAGTTCTAAAGATACACATAAAATCCTTGTTACAAGTGAATAATTCCTAATTTCAGCGTGTTTTCATAGCATAGAAACGTTTGGTTACCAATTTGGCAATTTAAGAAGCAAATATACTATTTTCATTCAGGTTTCTTTGTTTCAACGAGTTAAATAAAAATCTTACCAAGCTTCTTTTATGTCCTAGCTAATGAAGGAAAGAGTTCAGATGTTCATTTTCATGTTTGAATTTGATTTATTCAACTTGATCTCAATTCCAGCCTACCAATCACAAAGTCATGCCTTCAATTTTTGATCTAATTAAACTGATTTCACCATTCCCAGTTTCATCTTTTCAATTAATCCGACTCTCTGCCAAGAGAAGGAAAAAACCCCCAAAAATAGTAATGTTTTAACCCGTGATGCATACTACATGCATAAAAAGTTTCACAAATTTTGGATGTGGCGGTGCACCCTGGGCACCCCCCTGGGTCCGCCACTGTGGTCGACCCTGACATAGGTCCGTAACTGCACTTATCCATTTTTTTTTTCTAAAAATATACGTCGATGAACTCGTTAGTACGAGCATTTGGAGGCTCTTGATGTGGCCTTGTTGAGCTCCATTTTTCCTGCCTTAGTTTATCTTTTGGACTGCAGAAGCCCTGGGTTTTCTGTTGAAAGTTTCAAATTCCAATTGAAAGTTTTGAAGAATACTATTGGTTTTCAAAATTGAGTTTATTTAGTTTTGAATTTTAGAATTGATTATTTTATTTTGGGATAATTTGATCCATGCCACTGGAAATTTGCCCGATTGAAAATCTGCCACCGCAATTCATTTAACTGGTTGGGTGCTATCAGTATTTCGTATAAATTTGAAGTGTGCCACTATGTTGACCAGATTCCACTTTATGGACCGTTTCTACGTAATGTATTTGCGTATGGACGGATTTGCCTCTGCTTGGCTCGCATCAAACTCGAGCTAGTCAAGCTAGATCAGCTCGGCACTCCTCCATTCCCCAACTCGCCACTGGTTGAAAGGTTCAAATTTTGGAGTTAAGCTTTCCAAGTTTTGAGTTGGAAGTTTCTATTTTGAGTTGACATTTTCAAAATCATGGTTTGTGTTGTGAATATTCTTTCACCCCTTTATCAACAGAAAAAATCTTCTGCCCTCTTATTCGATAAAAATTAGCACCAACACTCCTAGCGGTCCACTACAAGAACATCTCGACGGCCTCGATGTCCAACAAAACATGACATCCTGTTTGCAACTACCCTTGATGAAAGAAGGAACAGTATATATCTAAAGCACACGTCGATCATTGAGCTGGTGCAAATGAAACTGACGAGCGCAAGCGGCCAGCTAGCCAAAAGGGTCACAGACACTAGGCAAAAAACGGTTCTTGTAGACGGGCAAAAACTGTTTTTGCGAGTGGGGAAGAAGGACGCCCTATACAAATCATTTGGAAAAATCGATTTTTCTAGACAGATCCCCACCCGCCCGCAAATATGCATTTTTGTGGGCGGTTCGACAGGGAACCAAGCCACCTGCAAAAAGCATTTTCCTGATAAAAAAAGACAAAAACAAAAAGTCCCGAATCCGCTACCCGTTGCCGCCGGCACTGGGCCTCCGCACGGCCCGTCACCGTGGTGCCTCGCCGGAGCTGGATCCCACTGCCGCCAGGCCCCGCACCGCCGCGCACGCCCACTATAGAGAGAGAACGGGGGGAGGGGATAAGAACCCGCTAGCTTTATTTTTTTAAAAAAAATTATTGTTAGAGGCGGTGCCCTTTCTCCCCTACCCGCAAAAATCCGATCTTTACGGACAACTCACTTGGTGAGCCGCCTACAAAAATAGAGCAATTTTTGGGGCGGCACACTAGTTGAGCTGTCTGTGGCTCCGGATGGCGTCGGGCCGTCTGCAAAAATAATAGACCCCGCCCAAACCATTTTTGGCCTAGTGAGACTCATGGAGTCACGGTCTCCCTAGTTGTTTGAGAATGGTTTAGCTGGTCGCTAATTATTGTATTCCCATTTAGCCCGCTATTAGGTGTTTTCAAAGATCTACCGCAAAATGTTGCGGAGTTTTAAAACACTGGCCCGAAGTCACTCACATGATATTTCCTCGCTATTCAACAATCTTTGCACAATACCCTGGCGGACTGGCGCTCAAGTGGCTGGCTTAGCTTCAACCCCTAGCGCCAGCCTGCCACAGCCCACAGTGCCGCCAGGAACCCAGACAGGCAACATAGAAATTAATATAACTCAGCATCATATCGGCAACATAGAAATTTTGTAAACAACAAAACCACATTTCTGCCGACGAGTAATAGAAAAATCAGCCATGCATGTTTAGAGCAGTTGCAACATTATTAAAAGCTGGTTTATCACAGAGAGTTCACATCCCTTCTCTCTCTTATTTCTAGAAGACTAGAATAACCAGAGCTGATTTATTAGCCATGCAGTAAGCCAATAACTAGCGATTACTCGTTCTCTGCCAGGTTGTTATCCAGGAATGCGAATTCATTGGTGTTGTCTATGACTATGTCGTCCAGGCGGTCTTGGTCCCAGCCGATCCCCAAGCCACCTACCTCTTCATTCACTGCGGCTGCATCATCTTCAAGAGGCAGCAACACGTCATCGTCCAGCCCCAGGAAAGACTCCAGAGAGAACATGATGTCACCTTCAGCAGCAACCGGATCAGCATCAGCAGCAGCCTGATCAGTCACCATACATGGCTCGGCGTTAGGTGCTTCCTCCTCCATTGCTGCCGTCTCGTTCTCCTCTGATGCGGATTCCATGGTTGGCGCGGCGCCACCGTGTGCGGATTCTTCGACGAGGAGATCATCCACTGGCTGCCCAAATGGAAGCTCGATCACAGGAGCCTTGCCTTTCTCCATGGCCGCGATCATGTTGATAGGGTTCTCCTTGGCAGTTGGCAGAGGGCCTTGGTAGGAGAAGGGACCCATTAACTGCATACGCTTTTGACCATCCAGCTGCACACCACCGGACGTCTGCTCCTTCTCCATCGCCGGCGCCTGCACGGCCACCGGTGGCTGCTGGTGCACCGGAGCTTGAAGTGGTGCGCTTGCAGTTGCACCGCTGCCGCCAGCGAAGGCCGCCGTGGCGACGCTGCTTGGCCCGGCGCCGCCGGCAGGGATCGGAGGGTTGCACGGCGGAGCATTGATGGTCGGAAGGATGGCTTTAAGGAACACGGAGTAATCCGACGAGAGGAGGCGGTGCTCGTCCGTGTCCTTCTTCTGTTGCTTAGCGTGGTGTTTCTGCAGCAACGGCGGCTAGTCAGGCATGTTCTTTTTTATTTTCATTCTCAAGGAGGGCAAAAGATTTGACTTTGTACATAGTACTATTCAATCATGTAAGATCGATGATTATTTAGAGGAAAAAAATGCATAGTTCAAATCTTGAATGGTTTTTACGTCCTTAATAAGAAGGTAACGCGATGTACTATGATTTGATATGCCTTATTAGTTTAGTATCTCAACAAATACCAAATTTAGATGTTAATGGTATCTCTTCGCATATCTCAAGGACATGAAAGCTTTTGTAAATCTTTCTGGGTTTTATCAAGTTGCTACATGTGGGCATATTTGATTTTGATGATTCATAGAGCAAAAGCACAAACTTGTAGCAGTAATGCATTTTAGAATATTATAATAGTCACTATATATCGTTTCTTAGAATGTTTGTCACTATATATACTATTCATGCTCAAATATACTTACGTTTTTGAACTTAATTCGATTACTGGAGTACTATTTTAACAACTGATTTATAGCTAGTTATTATAAATATACTACTTTTTCTGAAGCATGTATTTTACGCATTAATTCCGCCCATCTATTAATAATCAAAATTAAAACGAGTACCAGACAACCTCAACTATTAGAGCGGAGGGAGTATGCATGTTGGAATTTAGAAGTATTACAAGAGTATAATGTCTAGCTAAAGTCTGCTGGAAAAATCCTTGGGGAGATGCAACAGCTGGTAGAGCTACGATAACTATAGTGTTGCATGTTATAGTTGCTTCATCTCGGAATATAAAGGACTAGCATATGCTTGATTAAGGGATGAGATGGGTCGGGATGGGTCAAGCCAATTTATGAATGTGTTTAGTTTAAAGACAGGCGGAATGGGATGATCAAGGGGAATGTTCCCCAGGATTCGCGTTAGCTTTGCACCTTAAAATCCGTCGACCAATACAGTCCACTTTTACCTTGGCGGGCATGTGGGCATCCCCCCAAAAAAGCAGGATCATTCCGTCCCTGTGCCAAATGTAGAGCTAAGACCACCATTACCTAACGTCCTAATCCATCCTATCTCGTTTTCAAACCATACACACACTCGGTTCTTTTCAAGAGATTAATGATAATGTTAGAAGAGCATACTACACTTTGTTGTGTGTTGAAAGGAAAGGTGGTTAATTAGGAGTAAGGAGGAAAGAAAATTGAATGATGTATTATGATGGATTACATAAGTAGTACTCTAAATCTTTTATATATAAAGAAAAAAATTGAATCTAGAAGTCAAAATATTTTTTTTAAAAAATACAAATATTTACAGTTATTTAAAATTATGGTAGAAAACATCTCGAAGTTAAACGACTATGGAAGAAACTTAGCACATTTAAGTGGCAAGCAACATGTTGCGTCCCCAGCCGGCCTTTCACGTTCATGTGCTCCGGTATGTTGGTTGGGCGGTCATCTGGTTGATATATAGCAAAGGAATTAATAAATCAAAACATGCAGGAGAAGTACTTTATTAAAGATCTGAATCAATGTTTTTACCAAAAAGTTGATTCGAAACTATATATTTACTGGTTTTTCTCATATATATTTTTGTGCAACTATTTCGCATGTATATAAAGTAATGGTTGAAAACATGAAAGTAAAATATAATTGCATGCTTTGCCCCTGTTATATTAATTGCCCACAAACCATACACGCAACACGCACACAAACCTATCTATATTAGATCTGACATATATAAAGCGTACACATATACACATTAATTTGTTATATTGCTATGTAGCTATTTCCTTAAATCACAAATGCAAGTACCAACGCCGGCATATTCCACTTTTCTACTCAAACTTCCGCTTGTGACGCGGTGTCCGCATAACCTAGTGTTTAGGGGGTTTAGAAGAACCTGCACTGCTGTTACTGCTCCTGCATTTATTGTTGTAGATATTGCTGATCAACTGTCTTTTTCGGCTGCCACTGGACCTCACTGCTTTGAAGTGGACTTGTGGCTCCTCAATGGAAACAACATCTTCATTGTCGTTTTCGCCATTATCACCATCTGGGGCATGCATGTCCACAACATCACTTGGCATTCTTTCTTCCGGAGAGAACTTGCTCCATGCCACCACCCTCCACAATATGCTGATCACGTTTGGGTCAAGTGGCTTCCTAACGATATAGGTCGCCCTCTGCAAGAGGCGGTTAAGGAATCCCACATCCTCACCAGCGACAATCTGCTCTGTCGACAAAACTGCATGACATGTGCACACAAACATCCAACAATCAAACAAGATTGATATATGCGATGACAACATGCATATATATATAGTTCTGAAAAGTTTTAGCACTATATTAATTATCTTACGGTAGATGACAGGGATGTTGAATTCGGTCTCAACCACACAGCGCAAATCGAAACCCGAAGAGACCACCTTGTGTACATCACAGAGGACAACTTGGACGTCCATCACATTGACTCTAGAGAGGGCGCGCAGACCGGCAATTGCGGTGGAGTGTGTCGCCACCACTTCAAAGACAAGTAATATATGCTGAGACAAATTTTGTTTGTTTTATATGGAAAGTCATTTATAGCTTTAAATAACACAATATTCAGTAGTATCATGCATGGACGATCCATAAGAGAAAAAGACTAACACCAGCAGTTTTTGATAGTTGTTTTAAACATCGGACATCGTGGTAAAATTTATCTTTGGGAATCAAGATGAGTTATTGACTGCCCATTTACTCGTAGACTATATACACGATCCACATAGAAAAGTGGGCAAAACACCTTGTTGAAAATTAGAAATGTACTTGACAAGTTTTGCATCTCAAATAAAGATTTCAAAACATTTAGAAGCACGATAATCTCAAAGATGCCAAGAGAACCAAAACCTACTCTTCGTAAACATTATCCTACAGAAAACACGTGTATACAAACAGCAAAGTATCCACTATCAAGAATTCCCACAGAAAACTGACAGTACATAAGAAAATCCTGGTAAAAGAAAAGATTATGCGAACAAAATTAAAATATCTAATGAATAAAATCAAAATTACCTGTGTAGTGCAATAAGGTCAGCATCGCGGTTGCTGTTCTCACGTCCTTCGTGTCATCTGCAATGAGCATGACACGGAGGCCACCCGGGAAGAAGGAGAACATCTCTTCCTCCATTGCCACAGATCGAGATGTACTCAACTACATGCACTTGTTCACTGGTGAAGTGATTAGGACGGAGGGGGGGTGAGTCCTGTATTTGTAGGCTGGCTAAACCAGAGAAAAGGGGTTGTAGTGCTAGTGCGGTCGCAATGAGTGACGTATAGCGCTAATAATTTATTTCCTTATTATTTTGAGAACAAAACTGACGTTGCCACACTTTATGGTGTGAGAAGATGACACCTCCTTCTTCAAAATCTGCATTTTAGCCGGAAGCTACCAGTGATGTTTACCTGCTCAATGTTGAAAACCTGCCCTTCCTTGGTTATCCAGTTATAAGTTAGCCTGACTAGAAGGATACGCGAAGCGTGACGCCGCGCAATGACCCGCATAAATATAGTTTTTGGAAGGGCATAGGTTGTTTAACTAGGACACATTATTAATATTTTTTTAACTGGCTTGTTGTAGTCAGAACGTATAATCAAAAATGCAAAAGTAAACATATATGTATTAATGCGTTGGTTTACATATAGTAGCACATTATGATCGGGTTGGGCCCTATATATAGCGGTGGTCGGAAGCTTCTCGTTTTCTTCGCTAAAGGAAATATGCTTGGTTCTTTGATATGTATGTGATACTGAAAACCATTAAATATACTGCTAGTGTTGTGTATATTAATTTGTGTAAAAAAATAAAATATACTGAAATACGAACAACATTTAAGCTTAAACATTTCTAAATCAAAGCCAAAAGAATTTTATAGTGGACTTGTAGATGCATTTGAAACAATTTATCTTGTCCTTGTGCCACCCATAGTTATTTTTTCATTCATACAAGGATTAAATTTATAAATAATTCTTATAATATTAGTGTTTTCCTCTTGTTCCAATATTTATTTATTAGCATTCTAAATATGTTTGATAATAGATAAACCAAATAAAATAAATGGTTATGATTTAACTTTAGCTCTTACCATCTTAGAGATAAGACCGAGCATAATATAAGAGAAAACCACACAAGTTAGGGTGCACTGCGTTCTTATGGGTGGTGCTAGCATACTTGTTGTAGATTGTTGCTCTTGTGAGTAGTGATAATAAAACTATTTACAATGTGTTTATGACCATAATCCTATTATGTGTCATCCTGTCGTAGGTTGTAATATTTGAGACAGAGGATGGTGACCGTTCTACAGTAAGTAGGAAATAAAATGATGTGTCATCCTGTTCTAGATTGCAATATTTGACATAAAGCGAAGTGACCATATAGTGAGTAGAAAATAAAATAAATATGGATTAATATACTTCGTATTATAAAAGAGAATACCTATCTATTAAAATAGCATTAGAAAATTTAAATTAGATTATATGTGCAAAAATATTAAGAATATTAAGACCTCCTTAAAATAAGTTAGGGGCATATGAATTATTGAAAAAGCTAAATGTTTGACCAAAAAATTTCGAAAGGAGGAGTTCCATGCAAAAGTATGGGTATCTTTTAGATTTTACACGTAAACCAATTTTTTTCTTCTTTGCATTGTATTATCAAGAAGTATAGGGGGTTATGCAGAAAATTTTTGGTTGGCAATGAGTTGGTGGAATGACCTATCTAATATATATTTTTAAAATTACAGGGTCGTAATGCAAAAGAAGAAAAGCTGAAAGTGACCCACGGGTGGCTGAGAGCTCTCCATTCCTTATAGGAACTAGTAGCTCGCTAGCTCTCCATTCCTTATAGGAACTAGTAGCTTGCTATGCATGTTTGTTCCTTTTGAAGTGTTTATGTGGATGATATAGACATGGACAGACTGGTTAAATGGTGCCCTATGCCGATGGTAAATTGACGTAAGATCTAGAAAAAAAAATGTGCATACTACTACTGACCCCATAATAGGTGACTCCCTCGTATGTACCTAGACATTTCCTACTCGCCCCTAACCCTTGACCGGTCATAATTTGATCTATAACACCTTATCAGTACCGGTTTATAAAAAATGAACAATAGTAATACTAGAGCCGGTTCATAAAAAACCAATGCCATGTATGTGACATTCGTGCCGGTTTTTTAAATAAATCAGCATTGAATCTTCTGGCGCTCTCTTTCAAGCCGAGCCTCTCTGTATGTTAAGTCTTTCTCACCCTTGAACATTCCTAAGCTCTCTATCTAACCCTCCGCCCCCCTCTCTCTCTCTATGTTGCGCCTCCTTACTGTCACCACCGCGCGCTCCTCCCTAGATGTGTCGCTAGCAACACCATCCCTAGCCATGCCAAGCCATATTGATGGCGGCCCTTGAACTCAAGGTTGCAGGATTCTAGGCTCTGCTAGGTCTCTTGCTTGACTCCGTGCCCTCCTCCCCATATGTGCCATCACCATCTCCTTCTCTTCCTCTGCTACAAACATCATCCTAAGCCATTTCAGGCCATTTTTGACGGCCTCCCGAGCTCCGTTTTTTTAGATTGAGTCACAATTCCATTATGTCCCTTGCACGATGACGGCGGCAGAAGATGCTCGGGTGGCCAGATCCGTCGTTGCAGAGATTGGTGGGCCTGAGCTACCTCTCTATCTTTCTGGCAAATCCATTGTGAAAAACAATAAAAACAATATATGGCGACATTTGACTTTATTTGTTCCATGGGGACATTTGTGCGTGCTCTCTCTCTCTCTATCTATCTTGTGACAAGCAGTGGTTGATTTTTGTTTGTAAATATGTATGGTGTGTGTTGCCTATGTAACCAATGTTAAGTCTTGGATGCATATACATTGATATGCTCTTTGACTGACTTAGACTGTTCTATATCACCTGCCTGCATGTTGCATGCTTGTATATGTGCATGATCCCATATATGAATTAATGAAGCGCAGCCAAATTGATCCAAGTAAAATGGTAACTACATACATTTTCATCTCCGACCTGATCGACATATGTGGAAACTTGATGGCTATATCTATTCATCAATCCATCGTGGCATCATCATGTCCAGTGCAACAACATGGTGGAGTTTGTAGTTGTGTATACACGAATGTAAGTGCATATGCACCTATAACAACTATCCGTGTAAAATACAAAAGCTGAATACAATGAAATACACAAATACGATTGACAAACAAGAGTAGTTTAATCCTTATGTTCATCGACAAATGACAAGCCTCCATTCAAGTCTCCCATAAAGTTTGTGACATGGCTGTCGAATAAACGGGAACTAAGTCCCCACCTATCATGGCCCTAGGCATATTATGGATCCAAGTGATTGACTAAGTTGACTTGGCATGGGAAAACCCTAGCATATGTTCTCCCGTCCGTTTCCACATCAGTTTCCATTCGAAGCTTGATGCTCCCCACACTGTACCTATTCCATTTGCTAAGCGCCTTTGTCATTCGGTTGAGTTTGATGTGTAGGATCTTGTCTGTATCCATAGTTTGCACAAGTTTGTCCCATGTCTCCTACACCACTATCATCAATTCCAGGAGTTTTAGCCGGTACTTCTTGAACCTAAGGAGAGAGCATTTCAGCTTATCCACACTTGCCGATGAAAGAAGTGTACAATGATCATATGTGAGCGTTGATATTGCTTGTAGAAAGCAATTCGGGAAGTGGAACAGAAGACACGATCTATTTTTGTAAGAGTCGGGTTCTCTGTCTCGCTTGCCCACATGAAGCGTCTTCCATTCAGCTTGATTTCCATAATATCATATTGGCATTGTTCTTATCTGCCTCTTGTATAGTGAGGTTGAAGTCACCTAGTATTATCCATTCCTAAAGCATTCGTTGTTTGACCTGTACGTATGAGCTCACACAGGAACTCTCTTTTTATCATTGTTGAGTTGTGGTCCGTAAACCCCTGTTATACTCCATTGCAAGACATTCTGCTTCTCTGTGACTATTTCCGATATGGAGTTCATTCCTATGTCTTCATTACTAAGCATGTAGTGTCTGTCTGAGGCTGCTAAATGAATGCTTCCCCTAGTCTCTCGTGTTGGCAAGAAGTATAAATTTCGAGAAGGCTAACCAACACCTAGGCCCGCGCGTGGGATGCCCCGCAACCAGCTTGTGCTGCCCACGTGGAGAGGAGGAAGGGGACCACACGCATAGGAAAAGGAGGAGCCACACGCAAATGCAGAAGGGGATCACGTGCATCGGGAGGCGCATCTTCCTATTCCATTTTATTTCTCTTTCTTCCCCGTTAGTTTTTTCTTCTTTTTTTCCTGGTTTGATACTATTCTACTAGTTCGTTTTTTATTCACTATGCAGATGTAAAGATTATACAACCAAACTTTTTATGCTCAAACTTTCTATACCCAAAGTTTATATACCTAAAGTTTGCACATATAATATATAATCTTTTTTTCTATACTAGATGATATAAATATATTTGTATACATGTATAAAGTTTACAGTGTATATATATATTTTTGGATACAAATTTACCTATCTACATTTTTTGCCAATAAGATTTATTCCCGTGTGGCCTCCACGTGGGTCCCAAGCACGTGGGAAAGAATGTGGCCTTTCTCCCAAAGTGCATACGCATCTTCTGCCATGCATGCAGCATGTGTGCATCGGTGCATGCAGCATTGACTCCCGTGAGCAAGCCAGCAGCCTCGCCTCGCAATAAGCCCGCAGCCGCCACGTGTTCGAGTGCGCGGGGGGGGGGGGTGCCTAGGTGCGCAATAGGCAAGCCCAATAAATTCTATGTGAATCCTTGTCCCAGTATGGATGCTATCATCAATGCATCGATGTTTGATAATTTTGTTCCACTTGTCACCGTGCTGCCACATTGAGGCCACACACATCCAATCGAACAACCTGCTCATTTTGCAATTAGAAAAACACCTGTGAACCTAAGCAAAAAAAAAAAAAACTTCCTGTCGGCATTATAGAGAACCTGTACATGTGTAACTGTGAATATGGAATCTTGAGACAAAAACACCTTCATCTTTCCGTTTGTTGCTGACGATGAGACAAAAGCCCCAAGTAAAAGAACAAGGTACATGACGACATGTCGCCGACGATGAAGAACATCACACAAACACCAACCGGGATAGCACCATGCCACCACGAGCCTACAAACATGATTTCTAACATTGGACACAGACCCAAACACCAATCAACACAGAAGAACAAAGTCTAAGCAGTAAGCACACCTTCCAGCCGGAGTGCCGAGATGGATTTTAAACAATTGAGGGGATATCTCCTCATTGTTGCACATCATTCGTATAGTTATGAAAATTTTTAAAAACAATTAGCAAGATAGATACATATTCAACATATTACTACACAAACATGCAAGTTAAGATTCGACATAGATTCGACATATACAAGTTGTAATAAAAATAACAAATTTAACTAAAATTAGTACACTTGAGCTCATGGTTAAATTTGTTTTTTTAAGGAGGGCAAAAGTTTTGTCTTGTATATATTGATAGAGCAAGAGAAAAATACAGAGTTATTTCCAAGGCTGGCCAAAAGTACCCACAAGCTTTTTGTTAAATTTGTGACATATTTACATTTCATTGTTACATTTGTTATTTTTGTTGCAAGTTCTAGAAGTCAAATTTAATTATGCATGTTTGTGTAGTAGTTTGTCACATACTTATTTATCTTGCTTTTTTTCCCAAAAATTTGCATAACTATTTAATGACATGCGAGAAGATAAGGGGATGTCTTCTAGCTCGATGGTTTAAAAGAGTTTTCTCCAAGTACATGTGGAACTTTATTAGTCTAAAAGCATATGTGTGCAAGAAATGTCAGTTCTCTTTTATTAATTGAGAATATTAACAAGATATTTAATGACTGTCAACAACAGGTTTCTACTAGGCTTCGCCTGTGCTCATGGACACATGCATGCCGTTTGGAAAAAAAACCACCAACACTGCTAGCAGTCCACAACATGAACCTCCTGGTGGTCTCCAAGTCCAACAAAACATGACGTCCTGACTACAACTACGCCGAACGAAAGAAGTGACAACTAATATATCTAGTCCCCACATAGATCATCTAGCTAGAGCAAAAGAAACTGATGAACGCAAGTGACCAGCTAGGCAGTGAAACGGGATAACGTACAAGAGGAAAATAGAGGAGTGATACGAAGAAAGGGTCACAGACTCATGGTCTCTCGCATGCCAAGTGAAATAACTCACATAAAATTCCCTTGTTATTCAACCATCATTGCACGAGACCCTACGCTCATGTGGTTGGCTATCTTGGTTGCAGTGCCCGACACTGGCCTGCCATGGCACTGCCATACGTGGAACCCAGACAGGCTCATGTCTCTAAATAAAATTAGTATATCTCTGCATCATAACATCATATCGGCAACATAGGAATTTTATAAATGTTAGAGATATGATATGAATATCATCATCTCATTTATTCAAATTATATTCCTAGTAGTTAGATTAGTTTGATTTTACGACAAAGTCTTTAGCACTAGTTATGAGATACATGTTTAATTGCTACATCCACAAGGCCCGTGTACAAGGAAATTTTATCTCTCTTTCAATCTAGCAAATATTTTTCATCTGCAATTTATTCTCTTAAATATGTCATTCAAATTTGACATTGAGTAGTTTAATGGCAAGATCAATTTCAGCATATGGTAGGTTTAGATGAGATCTATTCTTACCTAAGTTGGTGTTCGGAAGGCATGGGTACTCGGTCAGAGGACATGACTGATGACAAGTGGGATGATTTGGATATAAAAAAAATATCTACCATATAATGCAGTTTGTCAGCAGATGTTTTGTGTGAAATTATTAACGAAACGCATGTGACCTCATTGTGAGATAAACTGGAGGCACTTTAAATGAAGAAAAGTCTTGCTAAAAAATTACGCCTCAAATAACTCATGTACACAATTTGCACAACAGCAGGTCTCCATTCAGTCTCACCTTAATGAGTCTTATCCATTCATCATTAATCTTGAGAAGTTAGATGTGAAAATTAATTATGATGATAAGGCTATTTTACTACTTGTCTCATTGCATGCCAAATTTAAACACTTCAAAGAGATTATGCTTTATGATAATCATAATATCCTCAGTTAGCTAGGATGTTAAAACAAATTAATTGTCAAGGAGAACTTTAACAATGGATCTCATTTTGAAGTTAAAACTAAGG
The DNA here is from genome assembly GCA_000325765.3 of Leersia perrieri. NCBI lineage: Eukaryota > Viridiplantae > Streptophyta > Magnoliopsida > Poales > Poaceae > Leersia > Leersia perrieri. The sequence continues at coordinate 15,194,692 of CM002486.1, forward strand.
GGTTAATTGTTAGAGGTAGACCTTTTCAAAAGAGTGATTTTTCTAGATCAAAGTCCAGATCTAAATTAAGAGGTTATAAATATATATTATTTTGTCTCTATTGCAAGCAAGCTCGTCATAATATCTCTGAATGCCTTAAATTGAAAAGAAAGAAAGACAACACGAGTGAAATTTATGAGAAACCTACGCATGCTAGTTTTGTCACATGTGATTCTGATGGGGAGGTTCTAATAAGTAATACTAGTATTAGGGCTCAATCTGCTTGAAGTATTGATTTTCTTGCACCTTTCGTATATGTCAATATAAATAGTGGGTTTCTACTTATGATTCTGTTGATACTTAGTGAAGTTGTGATTGGTGATGGTTCTCCACTTAAAATTGTTGGTTTTGGTTTAGTGCAAATTAAAACCCATGATGATATTGTTAAGACCCTTCCAAATGTTTGCCATGTTCCTAGAATGAAAGGAGTCTTATTTCTTTGGGCACTTTGGAATCTCTGGGATATAAATATGTTGGCGATAACGGTGTTCTTAAGATTATTAAATACAAACTTGTTGTATTCAAGGCCAATAGAATCGATATTCTTTATTGCTTGCAAGGATCTATAGTTATAGGTGTTGTAGTTGTTTCCATTATTGCATCTGAACCTCATAGCACCGAGCTTTGGCATATGCGCTTGGGCCATATGAGAAAGGTATGCATCTTCGTTAAAAGAAAGATCTTTTGATAATATTGGCAAATTGATTTGTATGAACATTGTGTTTTTTTTTGCAAACAAAAGATGATATGTTTTACTATTGCAACTCATCAGACTTAAGAAATTCTTGACTATATTCATTCGGATCTTTGGGGTAAATCTAAGTTTCATTCTCTTGGTCAATGTGAGTAATTTATTATGCAAAGTTTGAATTTATTTATTGAAACATAAAGATGAAGCTCTTTTAGTGTTTCAGAAGTGGAAAATATTGGTGGAAAATAAAACTAGAAAAAAAAAGCTTAGAACTGATAATGGACTGGAATTTTGTAGTGGTGAGTTTGATACTTTTTTGCTAATCATGGTATTGCCAAACATTTGATTATTCTAGGTACTCCTCAGCCAACCAATGTGGCAAAGCATATGCATCTCACTATTCTAGAGAGAGTATGTTGCATGCTTTCCAATGCAGGCTTGTGAAATAGGCATACATAATGGACTGGTTTTTTTGTCCTGCATTTGCCCATGTTAGCACTGGAAAATTAGAGCCTAGAGTAATTTGTTGGTTATGGTTCTTTTGTAAATGATATTGTTTGTGGTGTTCATTAGATCACATATCGATCGTTAGTTGAATGTTACCTTTAATGAAGTTGTTTTCCTATCATTCTTCCCCAATTGAACCTAAAACTGGTAAAGCTATTGCAAGCAATGCAGAGTTTAATATAATTTTGCCTACTATTGATGTTGATTCTGATTCTTTAGTTGCCTCTGCTATGGTTCTTCATCTTATAGTAATAATGATTATTGTATTGCTCGAGATAAAACTAAAAAAATGTTCTTAATTCTACTAGATATCGTGACACTGATGATATAGCCTATTATGCTCTTCTCGATGCTCAAGATGTTCATGAAACTGTTGAGCCTTCTTCTTATTCAGAAGCTATCTCATGTGAAAAATCTTCTAAGTGGCTGCCTGCTATAAAAGAAGAAATTGAAAGCCTTCATCAAAATCATACATGGGATTTGGCAGACCTTTCATTGCGTAAAAAGGCATTGAAGTGGTATTTCAAGAGTTGAACCTGCAAGATGGAAAGCCCATAGGGGTGGTAAAATGTTTTGACCAAAGGGAATGCATTGATTTCAATGAAGTTTTCAATGAAGAGTTGAACCTGCAAGATGGAAACTCTTCGATTCGGGTTATACTTGCTTTTGTTACTTTATTTGACTTAGAATTAGAGCAACTTGATGTTAAAACCACTTTCTTACATAGAGATTTGGATGAGCGGATTTTTTTGACACATCCTACGGGTTTTGCTATTCTTGGTGAAGAATATTTAGTTTGTCATTTAAAGAAGTCTCTTTATGGTCTTAAACAAGGTCCCATGTAGTGGTACAAACGGTTTTCTTCCTTTGTGATTGTGCAACAATATTCATGTAACAATTATGATATGATAGTTGTGTCTATTTCAATCAATTTCCCAATAGGCCTTTTGTTTATTTGCTACTTTATGTGGATAATATGCTCATTGCTTTTCATCAAAAGTCACTGATTAATCAATTGAAGGCTCAACTTAATAATAAATTTGAGATAAAGGATCTTGGTCCTGTAGAGAAAATCCTTGGCATGTAAATTCAGCGTGACTGTAAGCAGATAAACTATTTCTATCTTAGAAGAGTTACATTGAAAAAAAATACTAGAGAAATTTAATCTTGGTGATTGCAAGCATGTTTCTTCACCTTTTTCTTTAAATTATCTTCATGTCAGTGTCCTGTTAATGAAGATGACAGAGATTACATGTCTCGTATTCCTTATGCTAGTGCCATTGGAAATATCATGTATGCTATGATTTGCACTCGACCCGATTTGGTTCATGTTGTTAGTGTAATTGGGAGATTCATGCATAATACTGGCAAAACATATTAGCTTATGTTGTTAAGTCGATTATTCGTTATTTGAATGATAATTTTAATTTTAGCTTGATTTGATAAGAATAAAGTTAAAATATATAATTTTATTGGTTTGTTCATTCCGATTATACTAGAGATCTTGATAAACGAAGGTATATTTTTGGATATAACTTTTCTTTTTATAGTTCAACCGTCAATTGGAAAGCTTCGCGTCATTCTACTACCACTCTTTTCATTACTGAAGCAGAATGTATTTTAGCTACTTAAGGTGTGAAGAAAGCTATTTAGTTGCGAGATCTGGTTTCTAAACTTGTTGATATTCAGTAGGATATTAATATTGTTTATTATGATAGCTAAGAGTGCTATTTGTTTGATGAGGATGACATGTTTCATGCCAAGACCAAACACATTGATATCAAGCACAATTTGGTTCATGATATTGTTGCTCAAGGACAAGTTATTATGGGAAAGATACATGGTGAAGACAATCCTGCAAATGTGCTCACGAAGTCAATTTCAATACTAAGCCCATGCATTGCTTAAACTTAGTAGGTGTTCATGGTGTTTAACAATCCTTCTAGGTTTTGTTGACAATTTTTTTCCTACTCATATTTCCAGGGTTTTTATTTACGGGGAGGTTTGTTGGATATGCGCCTCAAATATACTAAGTTATAGTGTAATACATGCCTATAAGTAAGCCACCCAGTGGTGGAGCGTCTGTTATGGCAAGCTATGGCTTGCGCCATACCTTATCTCGGTGCAAATACCCCCTACCCCCGATTTTCTGGCAAATATGTTCCCCAGATGCTCCTTCTTCCCCTACAATTACGAGTATCCCAGCGGGGCCACCGCAAAATCTATTGATGACCGATTGCCGAGCGATGCCTCCCTCCTCGGGCCTAGGCCGATCCCAGGCCAAACCGCTGAAGCCCACAGAAGGCAGGCCCATTTGGAAGGTACGAAAGGCTCAACCGTGGTCTATGGAGGTGAGGGAACAGAGAAACAAACCTTCCTTTCCTTCTATTTGGAGTTCGGCAGCGGCCAGCAATCGGCATCGACGGCGGCCGGAGGCATCGCAAGAGGTGAAGATGACGAATGGACAAAGGCCGACGGGGTGAGGCGCTGTGCCGACGCCGCACGTCACTCGGGAGTCTAGCGCCCGACACCCGCATCCTCCAGCCTGCAGATGGTGGTGGTAGCCACGCCCCAGTAGCGCAACACGACCCGGCGGGCGGCGAGCGGAGAGCGGCATCTAGAGCCGGGAGGTCGGAGGCGGCAGGCTGAGGCGCAAGGGGGGCGCGGCGCGGTGCACAACAATTGTCAAGTTAGGTCGGTGGCTCGGCAGTCGGCAGACAGTGTGGCCAGGCTTACCATGTTGAATTATCGAATTCTGTGGTGTATCGCTAAAACTTGATTGATTGAGATTATTTTCCGGTGCTTATATACTCTTTTCATTACACTCTTTTCATTACACATGTTTTTACGTGGATTTGTCAGGTCTAATTAATGTATATGTTGAATGTGACTTATCATGAACTGACTTTCACGCTAGTCTGCCATACCTCTTTTTTCAAAGAAGATTTACAGTCTAACAAATGGTATATCAAGTTATCAAAATACAGTCCAATCATTTATTTTAGTACCTCGAGATACCGTTATGATGGATGGTTGGCTAGATTATATTCTGGTACCTCGAGAAACCGGTACCTCGAGATACTATTTATTGTACCTAAAAAAAAAAACTCTGCAGTGTTCCGCCCGTGAAGCCACCTTTACTCGTAAACTCATATCATTATTAATGGATTGGTTTCTGTATTTTTTTTCTCCACGCCTTTTTTTTACTCTGATCTGCCGACGAGAATGAAAGAAAAAACATCCATGCATGTTTAGAGTAGTTGCAGCATGATTAAAATCTAGTTTATCACAGAGAGTTCAAATCCCTTCTCTCTCGCTCTCATCTCTAGAATAACTAGTGCTAATTTATTAGCCATGCAGAAAGCCAGTAACTACTGACTACTCCTTCCCTGCCAGGCTGTTATCCTGGAACACGAATTCATTGGTGTCGTCCATCAATATATTCTCCAGGCGGTCCAGGTCCCAGCCGATCTCCATGCCGCCCTCCTCTACGTTCACTGATCCTGCAGCGTCTTCAGTAGGCAGCAACATGTCGCCGTACATCCCCATCAAAGATTCCAAACAGAACATGATGTCACCTTCAGGAGCAACCTGATCAGGCACATTCTCCTGTGATACGGATTCCATTGTTGGTCCAGTACTGCCACTTGAGGATTCTCCAACGAGGAGATCATCCATTGGCTGCCCAAATGGAATCTCGACCACAGGAGACTTGCCTTTCTCCATGGCCATGAGCATGCCGATATGGTTCTCCATGGCAGGTGGCAGAGGGCCTTGGTAGGGGAAGGGCCCCATTAGCAGCATCTGCGGTGGACCTTCCACCAGGACACCACCGGACATCTGCTGCTCCTCCATCGCCGGCGCCTGCACGGCCGCCGGCACAGCAGCATTGTTGATGGAGATCACCGCATTGTCATTGCGAGTGCGGCGCGCCTTCTGGTGCACCGGAACTTGAAGCCGTTCAGCTGCACCGCTACCGCCAGCAAAGGCCGCACCGGCGACGCAGCTTGGCCCGGCGCCGCCGGCACGGATCAGAGGGTTGCGCCGCGGAACATTGAGGGTCGGACGGATGGCTTGAAGGAACATGGAGTGATCCGACGAGAGGAGGCGGTGCTCATCCATGTCCTTCTTCTGTTGCTTCGCTCGGTATTTCTGCAGCAGTGGTGGCTAGTCAGGCATGTTCTTTTTTATATATAAAAAAAAAGAGGGCATAAGCTTCCACTCGTACATAGTAACTATTCAAGCATGTAAGATCATGATTATTTAGAAAAAAACACAAAATTTAAATGTTGAATGATTTTACAGTCCTTAATCAGAAGGTATCACAAGGTACTATGATTTGATATGTCTTAATAATTTAGTATCCCTCTTAGGTACCAACAAATACCAAATTTTGAAGTAAATGGTATCTCTTCGCATGTCTCAGGAACAAGAAAGCTTTTGTAAAATTTTCTGGGTTTTATCAAGTTGCTTTTGTCCAAAAAAAGGGGATGTACCTAACCCATCCAACCTCAGTTCCCAAACCAAACGCACAAGTTCTTTTCAAGAGACTAAGGTTAATGATAGAAAAACATACTATACTTTGTTGTGTGTTGAGTGTATAAAGGTGGTTAAGAATAAGGCGGAAATAACCGTTGTATTTTTGATGGATTACATAAGTAGTACGCTAAATCTTTTACATATAAGGACAAAATTTGAAAACAAAATTTGGACAGATGGAGTATTACACTTCAGTATGCATGTAGAGAAACGAAATTAAAAAAGAAAATATGCTTATACTTACAGTTATTTAATAAAATTAAGGTAGAAAAAAAATCTAGAAGTCAAACTACTATGGAAGAATTAAAGTTAGCACCTTTAAGTGGCAAGCAACATGTTGACTCCCCGGCCGGCCTTTCACGTTCATGTGCTCTAGTACGTTGGTTGGGCGGTCATCTGGATTATATATAGCAAACAAAATAATAAATCAAAACATGCTGAAGAACTGAAGAAGTATTTATTAAAGATCTGAATCAATGTTTTATCTAAAAGTATGATTCGAAACTATGTACAATGATAGGGAATAATCTATTTACTAGTTCTTTCATATAATTTTTATGCAATTATTCCTCATGAATATAAAGTAGTGGTTTAAAATTTGAAAGTAAAATGTAATTGCATGTGTTGCCCCCTGATATATTAATTGCCCACGGACCATGCACGCAGCACGCACACGAAACCTATCTATATTAGACCTGACATGTATAAAGCATACATATATATGCATTAGTTATAGCGCTATGTAGCTATCCCGTTAAAATCACACGTGCAAGTACCAATGCCGGCATGTTACACTACATACTCAAACTTCCGCTTGAGACGCAGTGTCCGCGTAAACCAGTGTTTAGGGGGTTTAGAAAAACCTGCACCGCCGATACTGTTCCTGTAGTTATTGTCGTAGATATTGCTGATCAACTTCCTTTTTCGGCTGCCACTGGACCTCATTGCCTTAAAGTGGACTTGTGGCTCCTCGATGGAAACAACATCTTCATTGTCGTTTTCATAATAATTACCATAGGGGGTACGCATGTCCACGACATCACTTGGCCTCCTTTCTCTCAGGGAGCACTTGCTCCATGCCACCACCCTCCACAATTGGCGGATAGTATCGGGGTCAAGTGGCTTCCTAACAATATAGGTCGCCCTCTGCAGGAGGCGGTTCAGGAACCCCACATCTTCACCAGCGACCGTCTGCTCTGTCGACAAAACTGCATGACATGTGCACACAAACATCCACCAATCAAACACGATCTACATACATGATGAAGGCATACATACGTATAGTTTTGAAAAGTTTGAGGACTATCTTAATTATCTTACGGTAGATGACAGGGATGTGGAATTCAGTCTCGACGACACAGCGCAAGTCGAAACCGGAAGAGATCACCTTGTGCACATCACAGATGACAGCTTGGACATCCATCACGTTATCTCTAGAGAGGGCACGCAAACCGGCCATTGCGGTGGAGTGTGTCGCCACCACTACAATGACAATTAATATATGAAGCGACAATTTTTTTGTTTCATATGGAAAGTCATTTATAGCTTTAAATAGCACAGTATTAAGTAGTTTCGTGCATGTTTCGATCCAAATGACTGTAAGTCAATTAATATATTATATCAAATACGGTGTATATATAATATTATAATTTTTTTAGAACTTTTTGCTACTAACACAAGGGAAGCATGTATCCCATGACAGGAATTGTTTTTGGAAGAAAGGAGAGGGGACAGATCTCAACAGGTAAGCAAAATCAAACAACAATGAAGTAGAAGGTGCAAACTATAACAACAAAATATTCATGGTTAATTAACAAGTTTTTTATTAAAAAAAACTATTTTGGCACGAAGCAAACGTGCGCAAAGGACGACTAAGTTGAATCTCAGTTGAAACAAGGAAGAATACACATCGATGAATAGCAGCGGTTTTTTATAGTTGTTTCAAACATCTAAAATGGTGGTAAAATTTATCTTTAGGAATCAAGATGAGTTATTCACTGCCCCTTTACTCCTAGACTATCCACGACCCACATAGAAAAGGGGGCAAAACACCATGTTGAAAATCAGAAAATGTATTTCACAAGTTTTGCATCTCAAATAAATTTCAAGATATTTAGAAGCAGGATAATCTCAAAGATGCCAAGAGAACCAAAAACTACTATTCTTGTAAACATAATCCTACCGAAAACACATGTATACAAACAGCAAAATTTTCACTGTCCAGAAATTCCCTCAGAAAATCAACAGTACATAAAAAAATCCTGGTAAAAGAAAAGATTGCATGAACGAACAAAAATATCTGATTTACCTGCGTAGTTCAATAAGGACAGCATGGCGGTTGCTGTTCTCACGTCCTGCGGGTCATCAGCAATGAGCATGACACGGAGGCCACCTGGGAAGAAGGAAAACATCTCTTCATCCATTGCCGCAGTGACTTACTCAACTACATACACTTGTTCACTGGTGAAAAGTGATAAGAACCGAGGGGGGTGAGTCCTGTATTTGTAGGCCAGCCAGGCTGTACTGCTAGTGCAGTCGTAATGACGGACGTATAGTGCCAATATTATATTTCTTTATTATTTCTGGGACAAAACTGACATTGCCACAATTTATGGTGTGAGAAGGGTAACACCTTTTTCCTTCAAAATCTGCATTTTAGCCGGAGACCGGCCCTTCCTCAGTTATCAAGTTATACATTATTTAACCTTGTGCATGCTTGTTCCTTTCCTGAAGTATATACGTGGATGATACACGCATGGACCGATTGGTTAAATGGCACCCTACGCCAATGGTAAATTGTACTACAATCTAAAAAAAAATATGCGTAGTACTACTGCAAAACCCCATGATTGGCGACCTCCTCGTATGTGCCGGTTCCATCAATACGGGCAAATGTAAGACATTCCCTATTCACCCCAAACCCTTGAATCGGTCGTAATTTCAAAACAAGTACTTATATAACACCTTATACCAGTTTATTAGAAATTTGACACTAGTAACATTGTTGCCGGTTCATTAAAAACCAACTCAATGTACGTGACATCCGTGCTAGTTTTTAAAATAAATCAGTGTTGAACCCTCTGACACTCTCTTTTGAGCCGAGCCTCTCTGTCTTTTAAGTCTTCACCCTTGAACATTCTCAAAATGCTCTCTCTATGTGTAAACCTCTGCCCCCTCTCTCCTATTCTCTTCTTCACCATCACCACTGCGCTTCCTTACTGTCACCACCACGCACTCCTCTCCGGATGTGTCACTGCTACACCTTTTCAAACCTCGGGCCGGGCTTTGGACTGATCCTAAAAAAAGCCTGGCCAAAAAAGTCAGGCCCCAAGCCCAACAATACGTAAACAACACAAGCAAAGCCCGCCCAACCCTGGGCTTTCCCTAGCCAGGCCTAGTTTTATGGTTTTGGGGGGCTTTTGGGTCGACAAACCTAAGCCCAAGCCCAACTCGGTAAGCCATTGGGTTGTGCTTGGGCTTTTTGGTTCGGGTTTGAACAAGCTTAGTCGGCACCACCTCCTCCTTTGTTAGCAACAGCATCCCTAGCTGTGCCAAGCCCAATTGGTGGCCCTAGAGCTTGAGGTTGCATTGTCCTGGTCGTTACACTTCCTGCCCGAGTCTGCACCCTCCAATAGCTTGAGGCTGTCGCCATCTCCTTCTCTTCCTCTACTACCGACACTACCTAAGCCATGCCAAGCCAGATCCGATGGCTCTCGAGCAGGGGGTTGCTATATCTTGTTGTCATGCCACTCTGTCCATTGCACAACAACAACGACAGAAGATGCTCAAGTGGCCAGATCCATGGGCCCGCTCAATAGAGTCCAGTGCACTGTGACAGCGGCGGCTTTCGGTGCCCTCTGATTACGTGGTGTCTGACTTTTTATGTTGTATTTATTTAGAAAATGTACAGATTATGTGGACTCGTTTTTGTTGGATTTGTGATTCAGATGTGTTGTTTAATATATGTTGCATTTCATGAGAACAAATTGATTGATCAAGCCAGTTCTTTCTTTTTCTCATGGAAATTAAGGTAGTCGACCGGTGCCGGCTCCTAAATATGGTGATGATGCCCTTCCACCCGACGATGTGGCATAGATCAACTAACCTAATTATACAACTTATAAATGCTAGGGGTAAACTAAGTAATTTATATAACCTAAACGATCACACAACCTAGGTCTAGTATTATATGAATTATAAATACTAAGTATATGAACTAGGTAAACTAAATAAAGAAAGATAATTCTATTAAAATACTTGTAGTCAATACAATAAATTTTACTTCAATTTTCCTAGATTGCTATTTGAAGAAGCGAGTACTCCTAAGCCTAACTCCACTAATACCACAGAGAATACTGTAGAGGAGATGAATTGCTCTTTGAGGTGCGTGTTACAACTGAAGTGAGGCCCTCTATTTATAATCTACTAATGACGGTTAGGAGGTCGGTAACTCCCACAACCGTTGTCAGGAGCCAATAAGGAGGTGCCATATCAAAGATGCGACCGAGAGAGGGCCAGGATGGGTCGGCCGAACCCCTGGTTCCGCTGAACCAGGGGCGCCATCTCTAGCCACCGTCTTTCTCCCAGAGGCTGACATGTAGGCCCTTTATGGTGGCGCATGGTGGATTGGATCAAGTTAAGTCGGTTTGGAGTTTGGACTGACTTGTGGACCCTCTGATCCGTGTACTCGTGTCTAATTGGCCAGATGTATGCTTCTTTGTATGTCTGCTGCATTTCTCCTTTCCTTTGATGTTAATTCTTGCATAAATAATATATCCCCAAGTATATGTGAAACTTTATTAGTCTAAATGTATATGTCTGTAAGAAATAATAGTTTTTATTTATTAGTCGAGTATATTAACGGTCGGATCGGAAATGAGATTTAACAATCGTCAACAGTGCAGCGGTGTGGATGCAAGTTGTGCGATGTGAGTATACGCGTTGTGCGCATCTGTAACGACGACTAAAGTTTTCTTTCCGGTCATATCCCACACAAATTGGACGGTCCGATTTGATTTGGTACCTCACGGTATCGAGCAACCTTCAAATTTAATAAACCAACATAAATTAGTCCTCAAGTCAGATCATCTAGCCGGTGCGACGACCATGCATGCAGACGAAACCGACGCCTCTTGCAGTCTTGCTGTGTTGCAAGCGTCAGCCGACCAGCTTGGTCTTTAAGACTTTAACGTCGCAAATGGACAAGGGAAAAGAGAGGTGGCATGGGAAACAGGAAGCGTATGGATTCTAGCGCGCCAAGTGCGTCACGCACCAAACCTTCCTCGCACGCAACCACGGGCGCGCGCGTGCGGCTAGCAACACCGGCGGAGGGGAGGAATGCCACAAAAGTCAAAACTGGTCATATGAGGACAAACTAATCATCCATAGTACTAGTAGCTTAATTACATCGATGAATCATCATATTATCAATTTATCATATCTTCAACACAATCAACATAAGATTTGTGTTGTAAAGAAAAAGAATCATTTTTGCTACGAGCTAGAATGAAAGAAATGAAACATCCACACGATTAAAAGCTTGCTTATCACAGAGTTCACACACCCACTCTATAAGAGCAAATTTATTAACCATGCAGTGACTATCGACAAGGCTCGTCATTCTTGTTGAATGTTGTCCATGAGGATGTTGTCCATGTCCAGGTCCAGGTCCCAGCCGTTCTCCATGCTGCCTTCCTCGCGCCGACGGCAGCAGCAGCGTCGACGCCGCCGTCTTCTAGAGGCAACATCACGTCGTCATCCAGCCCCAGGATCTCCTCAAGAGTGAACGTGATGTCTCCTTCACCAGCAATCGAGGCAGCATCAGCAGCAACCTGCAGATCAGGCACAATGTTTGTATCGGCGTTGTTAGCTGCTGGCCTGCTGCTGCCGCGTTCTCCTCTGATGCGACCACGACGGCGCCGGCGCTGGAGCCCTGAACCTTGTTCGATGTGATTGGTTTGGTGGCACTGATTCACTGAACATTGCTACGTCCACTGGTGGGCCCACAAGGGCTTTCACAATGTAGCCATTCCGGCCTAGTGTTCAAGGCAAAAGTTGGAGTGAAGAACTCTATAGGGCATCTTCATTGCTTCAGGCTCACAATAAACATAAGATTGTACCCACAATCATATGGTTTTTTCCCCGTAAAAAAAATCATATGGCTTTTTATTCATATCAATGCTCACAATGCTTAAGGTCTCCACATGACATTAAGATGTGACCAACAAATAAAAATAACCTTCTCTGATCGCTGTAGTACGAAGGATTCAGAGGAGCCATAGCAAAAAGTTTCCTTCCCAATACATAAAGTTGTACTACAAATATTAAACTATACCTTAAGATTACCTTTACACTAGATTGTGGATGCCCTAAGCCACAACCCACACAATGCAAAATGGCCTATAAGGGCCCACAAAATCTAAAGCCACAAGAAGCCACTCGCCGCCAGGCTCCGACCCCCACAATGCGTCGCCCGGTGGTTGAACGTCCTCTCTTCTGCGATTTTTTGACAAAGCCGCTTGCTTCCTCTGCTTGACGCGAGCAGACTTGCAGAAGCCGCGACAGGGCCTCCACGTCGGACTTGGTCAGAGCTAGCCCCCAAGACCACTTGACACCTCGGCCCATTGTGAAAGCCCTGAGAGCGCCGGCTCTGACGAGGAGATCATCCACGGGCTGCCCAAATAGGAGCTCGATCAAAGGAGATTTGCCTTTGTCGTTGTCCATGACCAAAAGCTGATGTGAATCTGCATGGGCAGGTGACGTAGGGCCTTGGTAGGATAAGGGCCCCATGAACAGCGTCTGTTGGAGATCAGCATTTAGCTGGACACCCGCAGCGTTGTTGAAGGAGATTGCCGGATTGCTGGCGGCTGGAGCAGCATTGTTGTTGAAGTTGATCGCAGCATTGTTGTTGTAGTTGATCGCAATATTGTTGTCGAAGTTGAACGCCGTATTGTCGGTCAGGTGAGGCGCGCTGCACCAGAGCTTGAAACGGCGTGGCTGCAGCGCTGCTGCCAGCAGGCAAGTCCGCCGTGACGACGCTGCTTGACCTGGCACCAACGACGGTGAGGATCAGAGGATTGAACGGTGGGGCCTCGAGCATCGGTAGGATGGCTCTGAGGAGGAAGGGGGTCCCAAGAAGGTAAGCGTGGGCGCTCATCCAGCTGGTGATCCTTTTCTTTTGCTTCGCGCGGTATTTCTGCGGCAATGGCAGCTAGAAAGATTCAGACTTTTGTCATGGCGCAGATATACATATTTGCGTAGCTATAAGTGATAACACGATGATTCAAAGCAGTGGCGCACATATACATAAAAAGTGTTTTCTTTCTTTTATCTCCTTCCCCGGCCAAATCCTTCCGACCCGTTTCCTCTCTCTCCCTTCCCTCCCCCTTTCGGCCCGCTCCCTCTCTTTTAGGCCCATCGCAGCGACCAAGCCATGTCGCCCCAGCCAAGGAGGCCCAGCAGCCGCGAGCGCAGCAGCCCGTGAGAGCGAGCGCCACCGAAGTTCGCTCGGGGTCCCTGCCGCGCAAGCAGACCAGCGGCCCAAGACACGCGAGTCGCGGCCTGCGAGCGAATGCGCCGCCCGCCGAAGTCTGCATCGCATCTCCGCGCGTGCGCGCATAGTAGCCGCGTGGGACCCACGCGTCAGACCCTTCTTCAACCTCCAGCCTTCTCCCATGCCCGAAAATCCTCTCCGAACCGGTGCCACCAAATCCAGCGGGATTTTTTTTGGAATTTCTTCCCCTTATCCTCCTATTCCTTCCCCTCAATAATCGGACTCGATTACGCGTTAAATCGCAGGGGTTTTGTTCCTATCCGAACATTTGTTTTCCAAATCCGGCGCAAAATGCCGTCGTTTCCGCATCAATCTCTCACTCCCGGGCCTATAAATAGGAACCCTACCCCCCCCCCTCTCCTCACCAAGCCGCGTTGTTCCCTCCCGTGCCCTAGGTCGCCGCCTCCACACGCTCGCCGACCGTCTCCGGCATCCCGCCGCCGCCGCCTCGGTCGACGCCGTCGCAACTGCCGGATTAGCAAGGAAGATGCCTGTCCTGCCATTCATTTTTGTCGCCGACTTCCGGAACTCTCTTGACACCACGAGTCACCGTCTTTTTGCCATTGAACCTCGCTGCCGGCCACCACCCGTCGTTGTTTCCCATTTGTTTCCACCGTGATAACAACCGTCTCTTCGTCCTCTCTCTCCCGGTACATCCTTCGACGTCGCCTTTCTTATGCCTTTGCCGCCGGCGGTGACATGGCAAACCACCTCATTCATCATGTCACCCTCTCCGCTCGCGTGGCAACCTAATCAGCGCATGCGTGCCATTTGTTGACGGGGTTTGACCTGATCTAATCTGAGCCGTCCGACTCGATGGATCGATCTTGGTTGTCCATTCTCATATGATGCAATAATCCTCTCTTTTAATATCAAAGATAAATAATTATTGCGTCATAATTCTTTTTATTTTCCTGTATAAGTCGAAAATAGGTTTAAATCTTGTTTAATTCATAATAAATTCATCCGATCTTCGAATTGGATGATTCAGCTTGCAAAATTCTCTAAAAATCAAGATAATTTAAATAATTGCAAGTTGAATCATCCAATTCGGAGATCGGATGAATTTGTTATGAATTAAACAAGATTTGACCTATTTTTGGCTTATTCCAAAAGAATTATGACACAATAATTATTTATTTTTTATATTAAAAGAGAGGATTATTGTATCATAAGAGAACGGACGGTCGAGATCGATCTATCGAATCGGACGGCTTAGATTAGATCGGGTCAAACCCAGGTTAACAGATGTCACATGTGCGCGGACTAGGCTAACATGGTGGACGAGAGGGCATGCATCTTTATCGTCGGCGGCGAAGACGCAAGAATGACGGCGAAGGAGGGTACCGGGAGAGAGAGGACAGCGAGGCGGTTGTTACCACGGTGGAAACGACGGCAAACGGCGACGAGAGGTGGCTGGCGGCGAGGTTCAGCAGCGAAAAGATGATGGCTCGCAATGTCGACGGAGTTCTGGTGGTTGGCGATGAAAATTAACAGCGGGACGGGCTGCTAGAGACAGCCGGCGAGCGGCGGCGACGGTGAGCGCGTGGAGGCGGCGACTTAGGGCATGGGAGGGGGCGGCGCGGCTTGGTGAGGAGAGGAGAGGGGTAGGGTGTCCTTTTTATAGCCCCGGGAGGGAAAGATCGATGGGGAAAAGACAGGATTTTGCGCTGGATTTGGAGCTCAACAATGGTTTGAATAGGGACAAAATCCCAGTGATTTAATGCGTAATCGAATCTGATTCTTGAGGAGAAAGGAGGACAAGGATAAGGGGAAGAAATCCCCCAAAAATCCTAGGGGATTTGGTGGAAAAACGGCCCGAATCAGAGGAAGTGCACAGAAAAGCCTTGTGTTGATCTATGAGGGAAGTCTTGATGTCCTAGAGAGGTACCACATGTTAGCGGGCTCAACCTGCCCTGGGAAGGGGGGCGTCGAGGCGTTATAAATGGTATCCGAGTCGACCCTCGTGCTTTCACGGGTGTGTGGGCACAGAGGTGCGAGCATGTTGTGCATGGTACGTGGGCCCTATGGGGACATGACATGGCATATGGGCCTGACCTGGACGCACAGACGTGGCCAAGAGGAAAATGTTCCTGGTCGGCTGCATAAGACGGAATGTGTGAAACACACTTAGAGATTACACAAATCAAAATCCTCGAGAGAAGACACAGTACACAATCATATCAAACCACTGGTCGGCTAGCAAACTAACCTAGGTAGTTCGAGGTGTTCTTAGCCTTCGTGTTGTCAGGGAAGGAGAGCATTGTCTCTTCTTCCATTGTCACGGATACGACACATACTTAGTTCTCACCTATGCAGTGGTGAAGAGGTGATTAGAACATGTGTCACTGAGACCTGTATTTATATAAGTAGGGAAGAGAGGGGGTGGGAGTTGGTGGGAGGATGATGGCTTGTTTTCCTTTTTTTTTTCTTTTGCTTTTTTTTT
>CM002486.1:15210565-15258274 GCA_000325765.3 Leersia perrieri
GGGGGTTCAAACTCACATTGTATCACACTTGCCTCAACATAAGAATCCATGATGGCCTGCTCTTCGATTGACTTGGTTGACTGTAGGTTCTATCACCTACCTGCATGCTTGGATGTGTACAGATATAGATACAATACTCGTGAGTTCTAATCTTGACGATGTCGCAAGTGCATCGATCGATCATCAAAAGTGATATGATTCATTTGATGTATTGATTCATCAATCGGTCGCCACACACAGTCCAATGTAATAACATGTTGGAGTTCATGAAAATGTTTGTGGAGGTTGGTAGCAAATATGTGAAAGAATATACTTGACTTTCTATGAAAGAGCATATTTGTTTCCTTTTGTTTGACATAAAAAAGATAGTTTGTGTCTTTTGAAATAATAGTGTTTCTAACATCGGCCGCTACACATATGACACATATGATCGACAAAATGCTTGTGTCGTGTGCACTCCAGCAAACAAAAGAAATCTTGATATAACTTTAGTATTAGACTGTTTCACAACTATCGACCAATCAAAATGTTATCCTCAACCGTTATGATTATAGACATAATGATCATTAATATCATCATCATTCACTTGCTTCCTGTTTCTAGTTAAACTTAATGTCATCAACCATACTGCCCCGCTCCTCCCTTACCATCATTTATACATCATCAATATGACATACGACATCATTTTCAAGCATTCATCTTGTTACCAAGTGTAATTATTTGAGAATGTAAAATATTTGATTGGTCATGTCCACAACATACAATGCGCACTAGTGCCAGGTTAGTGTGAACCATCTGCGTCAACATAAATATTGTGATGAACCATGCAACATTATGCATATTGAGTACATTGGTCTTACTGTGGATCGATACTCAAGAAGCCTTACTTGAATTTTGTACTAATATACAAAAAGTAAAGTTTCCTCTAAAAAGGAGAATAGAAGATACACCACTGCAGCAAAGTACATAGCACTCCCCCCAAATTTTCCAAATTCATATTGAAATAGTGAAATCCAAAACCTTCCATTCATGAATCTCACAAAGAGCCAGTGTTGCATTACACATACATCCAAAAATAAATTTGTCTTATTTCGCTTCAAATCCTCAAATCCCTTAGGGCGTCCACCAGAACCACCACACACATAAACATTCCATTTGCTATGTCGAACAAAACTGGCATCTTAGTTGCAATAAACCATAAGAAAAAGGACAAAAGTATCAAAAGAATAAAAAGAATTTAATCCCCTGCCGACCATCTAGCCGGCGCTACAATCATGCATACAAACAAAAATGACTTACACCGTTCGTCTGTAGCAGCTAAGCACAAATAAACATACAGTGGTGGAAAAAAAAAAGTAGAAAACATCATTCGTAGTAGTTGTAACACACCAGCTCGTACTAACAAACTAATCATAAATCCCTTATTTCACCGAGCACCCTCACAATGAGCATGCATAGCTATGGATTGCAATGCAATGCCCATAAACACGGCAGCAGACGGTACACAGGACGATTGGCACAAAATAGTCGTGCTTTTAAATCACACTTATGTAGCAACACAACATCATATCCCTAGTATAGGAACTTAGTTTTTTTTAAAAAAAAATCATTTTGGTCAACTAGGAGAGGAGAACGTCTATGAAAAACGTGATCATAAGGACAAAGCAGTGGCACAGCGCTCGGCATGGCGAGGTACCCCCATCCCCCCCCCCCCCCCAAATTCCGGTTGTGTCGTTGCAGGTTTGCGGTAAGGGAAACACACTAAGCATAGGCGACATCTTGCTGCTAGGCCGTTGGAATGGTAGGCCCATTAATTGCTGCTGGGCTTGTTTTGTGTAATCATGGTAATTTATTGTTGACTCGGTTAAGTAAAGCCTTAGCTCAAAAATTCCCCACCACACCTCTCAATTTCTCTTGTCGGACGATTGGTGACGACTAGGGCTGGGACTTGGGTTGTGCTGGGCTGGCTTGACTTGGTCCATCATGCTTCGTGTCTAAACTGAACATGCTAGCCCGGCCCGTTCTACTTATCGTGACGTGCCGACACGTTTAAGTGAGGGACGAGACCAAGCCCGACCCAATGGCATAATGGGCATGTTTATGCCCTGCAGGGTCAGGCACAACCCAGAAAATACTGCGTCGGTGGCTGGACACGAGGTCACGAGCTTGGGGAAGATGTATCTTGATATAACTAGTAAAATGGGCTAATTCTCCATAGGCCAACACACCTAGTAAGATATCACATATATAGGATGTATAACTTAGGTAGCATATAAGCAATACATACCATTTACAAATAATTGAGCCAAAGCGTATCGAGCCGGCCTAAGCACAACCCATTGATCGGGTTGTACCATGCCGTCCACCGTGTCCAAGTTCTAGGCCCAAAAATATGCCGTGCCGGTCCAGCCCAATTCATATCGTGTCGTGCTTTTCACCGTGCCGACTCATCATCCTTTGGGCCAGCTCAGAATAACACGGCCCAAGTGACGACGACGTGACCGCGCGGCGATTCGGCAGGAGCAGGAGGCGCGCCGCTCTCAGCCGCAACAAACCAGCAAGGGGGCGGCTGGGTGCATCCACCGCGGCAGAGCGTGCAGGTGCAGCGCCGTACAGGGATGCAGGGAGTCGTAGGGGAGGCATTTAGCGGCGTTCGACGGGGAGTCACGAGGTGGGTGGTCTGCTGGTGTGTCATGCGTGGTGGAGGCAGCTGACGCGCGGAGGCACACTTGCACAAGACAACGACTGGAACAGAGTAAGCGAGAGTCGGACTGCAACTCAGCTGGAAGCAGCCGAGCAGAGCACTAATAAAATGTGGTTTCTTATCTTGTTCTTTTCTTTTTATTTACTGATTTAAAAGCTTGTTTGTTTCGGTAGAGTGCAATCAAATGCAGTTTCTTATCTCAAACATGACAATACCAAGTTTTTATCTTTTTTCTTTAAGAAAAACAAAACATTAATTTATCTTTATTACTACATGTCCATGCCCTAGAAATCAAAAGATATATGTTGGGCATGTTTGGTAGTTGATGGGTCTATTTAGTGCCAGGCATTCTTTTGGTGTATTTAGATAACGTTATTCATTTATTATCATCACTAGTCACTGGAGTACAATCTTATACCCTGCCACACCTTATTTTTTGTTCGTCCTCCGCCACTGGGACAAAGTACACTGGCTAGTTTACAAAAAGCTCTATTTGTCGCGTCCTCAGCAGTTTTTGCAAAGCCGTAATAACCAAGTAAAGAGAAAGAGACAAAAGATAAGGACCTGTGTCCTGTGGACACAACTATCACTAAAGCCAACAGGTTTTACTAAAGCCAATACAATTTACTAAGGTGCATCAGCAAATTAAGAGGCGTTATTATTTTGCTGAAACTAAATGCTAGCCCTTACAAGCAAACCTCCAGACTGAAACCTTAAGTCCTGCACCATATCCTTCATGCTATACATTCTCGTGAATCGTTTTGCATCAGTACGAAATCAACGCCACCGCTGGAGCAATGGAGAAGTTGGCTACAACAGCATAGGAGTATTTGATAAGCCATATCTGATCAAAATAATAGTTCACTTGTTTCAATAGTTTAGTAATGTAATGATGGATTTTCCATCACAAAAACGAGTGTTATTGTGTTAAACATGCAAACACTAATCCGCTAGGAGCACCTAATTGATATCAGCAGACAGCAGGGTAGGCTTGCAAAAATATTCCCTGCCACAAGCTATAGCCACCTTCAGGGGCTTTGACGTCTCGACTCCTAAATTGTTGATCTGATGGCTAGAAGAATGTATCATCATCCTCACAGGAACTAACGACTCCCCGTTTGCTCCAGTATATTCCCTTCTATCCCAATGACTGTAACCACCGAATTTGAGTGGCCCTTCAGGAAAACATCTGTGATCTGGGGAAGGCAGCATTCAAACATCAAGTTAGATAAAAACAAACTTGAAATTGACAGTCTTGACACTACCCAGTCAATCATGAACCATGCAAGTTCAGAGTGAAGCAACGCTTTCAGATTGAGAACATTGAACATGGACAAAAATAGCTGTGCTTCTATACAAACATCTGGCAGTAGCTCAGAAAAAAAAATTCCTGATAGGCATGGAGCAGACTCAAGGATAGCACAAGAACAATGTGGCACGCTAGTTTAGATTTGGTGGAATGTGCGGAAAGACTGAAACACAGACCTTTCCAAAAAAAAAAAAGTAAGCTACTTGATGTTGCTAGGTTTGAATTCAAGAGAGGCAGCATTCTTAGCTATCCCCGAGATTGGGTCAATCAGAGGCCACAATAACACAAAGCACTAATGGTTTCTGCTTGCTCTTTTCTTCTAAAAGAAATCATGTATTTTTCTGATCCCTACTTAGTTAAATAGGCAGAGCTCCTGCCATTTTGTTTCAGAAAAATATAAACATTCTAGTAGTACCACATAATAAGTACTCCCTCCGTTTCAGATTGTAAAGCGTCCTACCTCTCTAGTAGGGCGCCTTACAATCTGAAACAGAGTAGTACCGCATAAGTTAGCATACCTGGGTACACCCAAATAACTTGAGGATTCTCAATGATGAGCAGCTGTCAACAATCAGCCCCAAAGCTTCATTGCTCAATTCGCGGCAAAAGGAAAGATCCAGAACCTCCAAGTGCGTGGAACAGTTCCGAACAATTGCATGTGCAGTAAGGTTTGCAGCCTAAAGTGGATATGGTATATTAGATTTTGTAGTAAACACAGAAGATACACCCTTTGTTCCTGAATAAGCATCTCTAGGTTGTTTAGAAATGATTTAAGGATAATTGTTACATGAAGCAATTGAAATTTTGAATTGCTTGAATTCCCCTTCTAAGCATTGGAATCAGTGTCCCTCAAATACATAGGATGTTTGGTTGAAAATTTTTGGATTCCCGTGCATTGGAATCGGTGTCCCATAAATGCTTGTATTGTGAACACAGTTTTAATCCTAGAAATGCTTATATTTTGGAACAGTGGGAGAATGTGAAAGAACTGAAAAGTATGGCATAGAACAGTCCAAGAAAGCAGGGAACACTTTCCAACGATACAAGGTTACATGAAGCAAAAAAAAAACATAGGAAATGAAGGGGTACCAGTATTAAGAGAAATATAAGAATTTAGAAGTCAGTAGCAATAAGCTAACAGACTGGGAATAAAGGACTATATCAGTAGTTAAACGTCAGTGGTTTGGTACTTTATTTTTGCAGTATAGTAATTCAGCGAGTCAAAAACGCATTTCAACACATAATCTTCTGCCGAGCAACTATACCATCATATCAAGTTAAGCACGAAAAGGGCCCATAAGATATCCTAATTCCTCAACACAATGCACAGACAAGCACACAGAGCGAGCATCCCAGTAAACACAACGAACAACAGGCAGAGTAGGTTACCTTCTCAACATTGCTCAGGCATAACTCAGTTAGGTATCCTCCAGATTGCTCCAAAAAATAACTCACGGCTTCATCACTGCAAAAATAGAATCGAGATGATTACAGCCCGGAAATAGATCATGTGTTGTGTAGATCAATACAAGAGTAGAAGAAAGTACTAACTGAAATGAAATAAAGGTCCACAACAAATACTCTCGAACTGCAAACGTGTGGATATTACATAATTTTGACAGTATCTTGTACAGATTGCTAAGCAGGGATACATTCCTGCTGATTTAAAAATCAAGGAGGCTCTTTGAGACCCGAAACCAGTCAGTTCCAGCTGACTCAAGTGGGGTGTTCTATTTTCTCTCTTTGAATTATGTACTCCCTCCAGTCACAAAAGAATGACGTCTTAGGATGCGCCCAGTCAGCTCGATTTTTTCTTTATAATAATTATTGTTTAGAATGTATGTTTTGACCATATGTAAATGATGTAGCTAAGTTTGTCCTATCAAACGTTTTCGTAATATTATACTAGCACATTTGTTTATGCAAAAGAATTAGGTAGCCAATGTTATGTATTGTTGACTCTGAAAAGCCCAAGACAGTTTCCTTTTGTGAGACTGGAGGGGAGCAATTTCGATGTTGCCTTAATCTAAAAAAACAGAACACGATGCTCCGACTACATCGGCTGACTACAGATCTCACATTATACCAGAATTATCAATAAACAATCAGTTTACAGCAGGATGTAATATTCTTTCAAGCTATATTATTTACTTGTTTCAAGCAGTATCCTGTAAGTTAAATCAGGCAACCCTTAAAAATTACCTTCGCAGCCCAATGGGCAGGCTGTCCCAGACTCCCAACCCACAAGGAATTATCTATGGGTTGTTTCAGAAGCATTAAAATTAGGATATGTTAACAAGCACAGAAAAAGGAAAGGAGAAATATTCTGGCTGCCTTTTACACTTAGCCAGGGTGAAAAGGCACCCTATGCCAAGAAACAAATCTTATTGAAGAACATAGGCAGAATGCTAGTCGAAAAGATATACTCATCAATGATCATTATCTAACTAAAAAGGTTAAAGCGTTGGATGTACATATTAACAAAATTCGTACATCAACATGAATGTGATGCTGCTAAAAAACAAACCACTTCAAATGGTATCAGAGGAGAAATACCTGAATGCATTCCTTTGAAGCTTTAATTTCTTTATAAGCCGACAACCATTGCGAAGATGACTCATTGCTGAATCCCGCAACCTATTCAAGTTGCGAAGGTCTAATGAAGATAATTGTGGGCAGTTTCGCCCAATAGTCTTAATGGAAGATGATGTAAGTTTCCTACATTTAGACAACACAAACATAGGAAGTCAGAAATGCACCTTGAATCTTGTACCTATGTATGCATAATATGTCATAGTTGATAATATCATGTGTGCACATTTATGGTATCAGACGATTTTGACGAACAGGGTCTAAAGTACATGGACAATAGTTGTTCACAGTATGCTCTCAAAAAGTCAAATGTGAATTGAATTACAATAATAAGGCCAGTAGCCCAGTGAGACCCAATAAATACCTAAGGAGTTTGTCAAACAATTTTCAAGAAGGTGCGACGAAAAAAAAAACAATTTTCAAGAAGGTACCGAAGTTATTGGCAGCCCACAATATCATTTTACATTTTCATTTTGGTCAGGACTCCCATTGCATAAAAAGTTGCAAACCCACTTCTAAAATGCTGGCTCTATAAGATATAGAAGATTACAAATGCATAAGCATTTCCAAGCCCCTTCACTGATGGAAAATTGGTGGTATATTAACAACACAGAACAGCTGCCATGTATTGACATTGAGGTAGATAATTGTCTTTTTACTATTTTTTATTTCAATGTAGACCTAGTTACATCAGAATCAACAGCTTCAGCTTTGGACTTATGTTTTATACGGAAATAATGTTTTGTATGCACCAGGATATATGGTGTGGTTTGGACTTTGGAACGTGCAAGTGTCAGATGTGCATTGTAATCTAACACTAAGATAACTATAGTGCTGATTAAGTGATAATACAATAAAAAAGACACTGCGCATAAGTAGGAAGCCACGAAGACTTACACGCAACCAGCAAACGCT
The DNA here is from genome assembly GCA_000325765.3 of Leersia perrieri. Taxonomy (NCBI): domain Eukaryota; kingdom Viridiplantae; phylum Streptophyta; class Magnoliopsida; order Poales; family Poaceae; genus Leersia; species Leersia perrieri. Next base: position 15,218,086 of record CM002486.1, read on the forward strand.
AACTCCGTCATGTTTGATCCATGTACAGGAATGAGCTCACTGACAAACTTATCACATACAGATTGTATGCCAGACATTGATAAAACTTCTAAACGCTTAATCTTCTGTAGAGCAGGAAGAATAATCATGGCATCCACATTTAAGCAGTCGTCAATATATAGCTCCGTAAGGACTAAGTTCAACTTGTTAGCAAGATTCTTAATTCCAGTTGAAGTGAGAAGAGAGCACTCGCACAAATTAAGCGAACTCAGAGAAGGGGCTGCAGAGATTATTGTATCTAACCCACTGTCAGAAAGGCGGTAATTTCCCTTCAGAGATATTTTTTTCAATTGTGGCATGCAGTTAGGAACCTTTGCTAAGGTAGCAGGCAATAAGTAATCAGGCATGCATCGCCCAGATAAGTCAAGCTGCAAAACCTTCAGTAAGAGCATAAAGAAGAAAAATTAGTCCTCAGTAGGTGACTTAAACAACAAGAGCACAAAGATCTTAGCAAAACATCAGTAATCATCCCAAATTATTGTGATCATAATTTGAAGTTGACAAGTTTAACAATTTGCTTTCCAACAACAAATCAAGACATAGCACATGTACAACGTATATGGTAACAATATTATCAATATCTTATTCCGCCTCTGAAATACTAGTTTATCATGGAAAAGTATATGGTAACAAAATATATTCAAATATATATGTAGGATAAATGTTAATTTTCTGATTACAATAACGTAGAAGTGTCACGTGCTTCCTGTAGGAGAAGAGTGTGTTGAATGAAAAAGAAACTCATTCAAACATTGCAAGTTTACAATATGTAAATCATTTTTATTCACAGAAACACAATGGCATTGAGCTAGCAAATAGTAAAATTCATTACCTGCAAGAATTCTGTCCTGCATTTCCCAAAAATGGTCTCAAAGTCATCCTCACTCAACCATGAACACTCACTGAGCTGCACTGTCACAGGATTATCACACACGATTTCACTAAGAAGATGGCCATTCATCTTTCTAGAATGGCATAGACTAGTTAAGAGTCTGTTTTTTAGTTCATCTGGAATGCCTGCGAGTGATTCAATAGCTTCAGAATTATTTAAGAGAGTTTGCAAGCACAAGCTTGTAAGTGATGGAGCAGATCGCAATTGAGATTTCCTATCTTTGGAAGGTGTCCACAAAATGACCTTATCAACAGACTTGTTCAGGTTAGAAGAATTTGATTCCCGATCCCTTAATTTAGCTTCTCTGTCGATAATGATACTCATTGCAGTCAAATATGGACCTGGCCAGTCCTGAGGTTCAGCAGTTGGTTCCACCTCTTCTTCATCGTCATCATCACCATCACTATGTTCATCTTCATCCGCTTTGAAGAACGCAAACCTAGGAGCCATTTGAATAGTTCTCTGTCTTGTCCTTTCTCTCCGATTTGATTCCTGATGATCTGCTGCGATCAGCACCGCTTCAGAAACCACTGGGTCCAAATCCATTTCATCCTCGCTTGAGCTAGCAGATAGTGAACTCTCTTCTATAACCATCTTAGCCTTTCCTTTACTATCAGGATTAAACTTGCCAACCCAGGTACCAGGAACAGAATCATCGTTCCCCAAAATCAGCTTTCCTTTACCTTTAGCATCATATCTAGCCCTGTTCATTCTCTCCTCTTCCATGGCATTTTCAACTAAAGCAGGATTTCGCACAGGAGATGCCAATGGCTCAATAATCTCACCAATTGACGCATCTGCTGAATTCTGTCTGTGCAGATGCTCATCAAACGAGATGTCATTTTCCAGGATACTAACTCCTTTATTTTCCTCTTTAACTGTGTTCACAGAGTCACCCCTTCTCCCTTCATCTGCCCTGCCCATTCTCATTGTGAACACATTTGGTTCAACCACATTAGGAGCGGTGCATAAGTGCACTGGCATCCTCCTGCTACCTTCCCCCAGCAGTACGCAGGCATCATCACCATCACCGTCTGCATCAGGCACGTACTCCATCTTCATCTCCCCAGTTAGTATGCCCTTATGACGCTTACCCAGACTATCCGCATTCCCGTGTGGCATTTCATCATGCACCTTGCCTCCAGCCCCATCACCACCACCCGATCCAACTCCCATCTCCCCACTCAAATCAACACCCGATTCCATCGACCGTTTCGCAATCCTAGACCTCGATCGCAACCCTATGAACGCCCCCTCACCGCTACGATCACCGCCGCTCCCGCCCGAAACCCTAACTTCCTCCCCGCCGCCGCCCAACTCACCACCATTGGTCGTCGGAGCAGCAGCAACAGGGGCGGAAACCGCCCGGGCCCTCCCCCTCCTCTTCTTCCCAGAAGACCCGGAACCGGAGCCGGAGGAAGCCCCATCCGCCCCGGGAGGAGCAGACGACGGGGTGGCCGGGCTCGCGCCGCCGGCGAGGCGCAGGCTACGGCGAGGCGGCGCCGCGACGGTTGGGGACTTGGGGGATCCATCGGCGGCCGCGGCGGCGGGGCCGAGGCCGAGAGAGAGCATGGTGGACGGGGAAGGCCCGGGGGTCCCCGACGGCGCGCCGGCCATCTCCGCCGGCGGCGTCGGTGGTGGGGCCGCCGCCGCGGCGGTGCCCTTGGGCGGCGGGCTCGCGATGTCGGCGCCCGAGCGGAGGCGAGGCATCGCGTGGGCGAGGTGGTTGGGTGCCGTGGAGTGCGGCGGGAGTGGAGGGGAATGGAATGGGGAAAGGCTTGCAGAGGAAGGAGGAGGAGAAGGAGGCGGGGAGCGCGTTTTTGGGGCGGCGGCGGCGTTGTTTTTTATGGTTTTCCCGCGCGGGCGAGGGAATGGAGGTGTTGGTTGTGTTGTGTGTTGGGGTTTGGTTGGTTGGTTGGGTTGGGTCGTCGATGGCTGCGGGCTGGGGCGATGTCGAGGCCCGAGGCGTGGGGGAGTCCCGGACGGAGCGTGGGGGCGGGCGGGCCCAGGTGAGCCCGGTGCACCGTGCGCCTGCGTCGTGGCGTCGCTTTGGGATGCGCGTGGTGTCTGGTTGTGGTGTATGGGGTGGGTCTATGGGAAAGGCTTGGTCGTGCGTGCAGCGTGCCCGTTACCGCCTCACCGGGGACAGGAATGGTTGCATGGATCGAATTATAATCCGGGTTGAAAATAACCAATCAGTCACGTTACACGTATTTAAGAAATTACAACGATAAATCTATCCATTTTAAGTACAAATCAAACATGTGCATACCACTAATACGCACAGATAACCACTTGTCCTGTCAGACATGTAAGCCTCACGTAGTGAATCAGTAGAACGTGTTCCACCGCTAAAGGCAGCTATGTGTGCATATCAGATAATATAAGCATGTAGCATACGGTAAGTTTATACTTGAACTCTAAAAATTTAAATTGCTAAATCCATTCATTTAATTGATGAACGTTCGGGAAATTACGTCCTTGTTAACGGAGGCATTATTTAGACCCTGTTTGGATACAGGGACTTTTTTTTTAAGTCCCTGTTACATCGGATGTTTGGACACTAATTAAAAGTATTAAATATAGACTATTAATAAAACCCACCTCATACTTTGGACTATTTCGCGAGACGAATCTATTGAGCCTAATTAGTCCATGATTAGCGAATGTGACGCTACAGTAAACATTTGCTAATCATGGATTAATTAGGCTTAAAAAAATCGTCTCGCGAATTAGCCTTTATTTATGCAATTAGTTTTATTATCGGTCTATATTTAATACTTCTAATTGACGTGCAAACATCCGATGGGACACGAACTTAAAAAAAAGTCGTTGGGTCCAAACAACCTCTTACCCACATCTTGGAGTTTGGACAACTCAATGCTCTAAGACTGACGTGCTCACGTGCATCAACCAGGGTTTTCAATTTCAAAGAAATCCGATTGGATTTCGCAAATTTTCGGTGTTTCGACATGGCTCGAAAAATGTAAGACACTAAAATTTCATTGCAATTTGTTGAGGTTCAAATTTAAAATCATAAAATACAAAAAAAAATCCTAATGATACTATGGAATAGTAGTATGTTTTGGCACAAAATTATTCAAAGAGTAAATTTTTGAAGGGGGACTTGAGACAACATAGAAATATATAGATAATTCGGTTGTTCCTATTCAGGTTTGCACTCTATTTTTCCGGTATAAACTACAGAGAGAGAGAAATTTATGTAATATTGGAGTATTCAACTGCGGGAGTGCAAGTATAACATCTGTGGCAGTGGATTGTTGTGGTTAATTTCAGTTTCATGTATATTTGAGATATGTAGTTTGCGGCAGTGGATTGTCATGAATTGTTTTCTTGAAAATTATCACTGACAATAGGGCAAACTATGAGAAGGCATGCAAGATAGTGTGAAAAGATCACAAGAAGATTGTGGTGGCCATATGTTGTATGCCAGTTTTTATTATATATTTTTTTTGTGGAAATTGCATTTGAAGCATGCAAAAATACATGTGTTTTCCATTCGGAATTTAGATAATTCCGGCCAAAATTCCATTAGTTTTTGAGTGAATTTCGTTTTCCAAAGTCGTTCTCGAAATCTCGAATTTTTCAGTCAAAATTTCGAGAATTCCATGCAGATTTTGACAACCTTCCATAAATTTGATTTCAATTTTTGGTTTACAAATCTTGTCTGAAAACTATCGGATTCCGAACGGAATCCGCGAATTCTAGTGTTTCATGTGGTAGCGAAAAATAGGGCTTCTTCGGAAACAACCCTGGCATCAACTGTTCGGCGATATGCCTGAAAAGCCACAATGATACAGCTAACAGGTTGTTCAGGCTCAGCTGCTTCAGCATCAGCAACAGTCCATCATCCCAGTTGACAGCTGCTGTTTTCAACTGCTCATATCACAAATGGACAATCAAAGTACAAGTTACTTTGCCGATTTGCCCCCTATCAACTGATAAAGATCGCATTCAGAATAACATGCCAGGTTCCGTACTGATTCAACAGCCAACAGCACTTGCTTCAGAAAGCGCATCAGAGGGAAATGAGTAAATAGTGACTCAAAAGGATCTTACAATCACAATTATTTTCCAAATAGTACATATAAATACAACACAGAACAGCCTGCACAGGTGATTCGTCTCATCATCTAGAAATACATAAAACAATGCTCCTCAATTCAGATAGAGATCAGCGGCTAAGAGGAGGAAAAGAACAGCCGGCAGTAACAAAGACAGTGTTCTACTCATTTTCAGAATCAAAATTCTAAACCAACTCCAGATAAGCAAAAGAATGGTGCAACAAGACATTTCTAATTGACTCACAAAGCAAAAGCACAAGCAGCAGAGAAAAGTAGTGCAGCAACCAGTCTCCATGTACCAACACCGATCGAAACTGCAGCATTGGCACCCATACAGTCGTCATTGTTGCCGCTGAAGCATCCGGGACGAACAGACTTGGGCACTCCACCGTCCACCTTGAAGCTAGTGTTTGGCTTACCGCTGCTGAACAAGACGCACCAGAAGTACGGCCCACCACCAGAAGTGCCACTGACGGCCGCCCCCACCTCTGTGTGGTTCTTGCTATGCAGTACCTGCAGGCTCTTTGCATCATTGACCAGGAAGTTGAAGGCCTCGCCTGGGGTCGCGTAGTTAGACTGGCATGCCAGAAGCCTCCCGGTGATCTTGGAAAGCGTTGCAACTTGGACACCACAGTTTGGGGCAAATATTTCAGCAAAGCTGGAGTCCAGAGGCTTCTTGCTTTGACCAACCTGGTCGCATTGACCTTCGTATGCTTTAATGTACTGCAGAGCCATGCATCCTAGACCTTGGTTATCATCAAGAGAAGATGCCTTGCTGGCAGTGCGGTTACTGTTAATCAATGACACAAGCTGATCGGCAGGGTTGTCTGAAAAGTATATTAGTTAGAGGATGGAATTTTGTACAGAATTCAGGTTTGCGGAGGCAGTGAAAACGCAAATGCGTACGCTGACTAAAAATTCTTGCTAACATTGTACACAAGACTACTGAAAAATTACGATGAATTTATATATGCAATTATGAATAATCCATACATTCTCCAATTGAAGAAGCAGCCATCAATGCACGGCTTGCAATTTTTACAACACTATGTGTATTGAGTTATAGTGTTTTACTATCAACTGGTGTCACTTTGCAATAACATATGTAATTAATCCAAGAAGCATGCATAAATTATATAAAATTTTGAGTACAAAAAATATCTCGGAAAATATTATTAAACAAAAGGCCATAGATGTAGTACACAGTCCTTTCCATTATTTAACATAATATAATTAAACATAAGGTACGGCATAGACTGAAAAGTGAACCATTTCTTTCCTGTCACACCAACCGTTTAGTGTCTCATCATCTTTGTGGTGTATAGATGAGTGGTACAGGGCACCACCACCTTGTGTTACCAGATTATACTACCCGCTGTCAAAAATTTTAAAGTCTCTAAGAACCGGCATCCATTTTCCAGGAGGCATCTCATAACAAAAACAGAAGGGGAAAATGCCAACCCTCTCTATTAGCAAGCTTAACAATCTGACTCATCACCATACACCAGTTCACCACTCACCAGAACTGTACACAGTCTCGACTACAGAACTACTGCACCGACAGTATCGTCCTCTTAAAAACCGTAATGAGCCAAATTGGCCATTTATATCGAAACCATGCAGGCTCCAATTTAGTGAACCATTTGCTCACTCAAGTCAAGAGGTCTACCAGTTTGTGCAAACAGATAAGCACACATCACCGGATGCTTTCACGGTGATCTCGAATTACCCGTGACCCAATTGTCCCAGAATCCACCATCCTTGACCCTCACCCCCAAGTCACCCGAGATCCCAATTTGAACTAGATACACGCAGTCCGGACCCAGATCCAACCACCAGTTTCCTGAATCGGAGCACGAGCAGGCAAGAACGCTACGAAATGCGAGCAGCACAAGCAAAGACTAATTTACAGAGATGGGCAAGAGCGAGAGCCGGTACTTTTGCTGTCGGCTGCCGAAGCGGCGGAGAGGAGCAGCGCCACCAGCACGGAGGCCAGCAGCAGCCGCGTGGGGATCGTCGCCGCCATTGTCGCTACCTTCCCCTTCCTCCTCGCCGCACGCGCGTGCCGGATCGAGTGTTGGTGGATGAGAGAGAGAGAGAGAGAGAGAAGGATTGGAGCTGGAGGAGGTTGGAGCTCTCTGATCCCGGTCGATCTGCTGCGAGCTCGCTTTCTTTAAAGCCTTTTTTTTTTCTCGTGCTGCCTTGGCTGGCTAGTGTGTGTCCGCCTTCTGTGTGAGTTGCCGTTGGCGTGGATTGCCGGGAATGCCCCCGCCGACTATTTTCGGTTAGGATGCAGCCTTCCGTTCCCGTCAGCAGAATCACGCAGGTGGAAGTTCGGTGACACGTTGCCTATAAAATGTTGCATAACCTCTGAAAATTCATATAATCACGGACCTAGATTTCCTGTTTAACAGAAATTTGCTAAACCACGTCCAACAGAAAATTAGGAGAGATATTCTCACATATTTTTATATCACTAAATTTACAGTAAAATACTTGCTCAAGTTTATTCTCCTATAGCTTCGATGAGATGCTAGTATTCTCCAACACCTACGAGGGCCGATTTGATGGTAAATCTACAAAATTGGAGTTGAGGCTGGGAGGTGGGTTGGAGAGGGGGGTAAGAGAATCCGCATAATTAGAGGGACGGTCGTAGAGATGGAGAATCAATAGTGGGCAGCGAACATACACGGACAAAAATGTACCACCGCTAGCTACCGAGATAAAATACGATACGAACAAAAATGACATTAGAGACAAAGGCAGGAGTGGAGGAGAAAGAGAAAATGGAGGGGAGGTTTGCCTCTCTCGTATTTCGAGATGAGGAGATGCAGGGGAGGGGGATGGGGAGGATGACGGTTAGTAGGGTTTTGCTAGCATTGTTGGTGTTTTTTTTTAGCTTTGGCAAAGCTTCGGAGTGGTGCACTGGACGACGATGCTAGAGGAGACAAGATCAGTAACAAACATCGCGTCATTGTGCATGAGAAGGGATAAAGAGTAGGGGACTTACAACTTACAAGGACAAGGATAAGGTAACTTCGTCTATACAATTCTTAGCGTGATCTCAGCCATCCAAAATAAAGAAGAATTTTCCTGGAAATATTATATAGATAGTCCCACTTAAGTCCATTAATTCTGTGTCACCGAATAATCAGTAGTTCAGAGTCTAAAATTTGAAATTGCTCAAAAAAGGAGTCTAAAATTTGATCACGAACTTCACGATCGGACCGCCTGATATTACTGTACTTCCCATATATACTATCACTTTTTTATGTCACTTTTCACTTCCTTGACAAGATTCAAAGTGACTTTAGAATACTGTCGGATATATTGTTCAGAAATTCTGGATTCGCTTCTCACCTTCTACTACCAGAAAGTCTGGAAAATAAAATCAATCTGTCTATTCCAATAATTAGTCATTAGTTTTTTACAATGCTAATGAAATGTAAGGGGAAAACATAAATTATCTTTTCCTCAATTGTCGGCGCGATCTCACTTTGTAATGATCTGCGGTTTGTATTAATTATATTTGTTAAGTCCACTTTATGATATGACGGTGTCTTCACCGAATGTTCAAGGCTGCCAGCTATGCTGTTATGACAATAAAGATATGATAGTATCACAGGTAGTCCCATAATATGGCAGTGAGAATCATGAGGCATAACCGCATAACTCTCTTCATTTACTCATTTCAAGAGGGGCAGAGCTTACGAGCTTATTTCCAATGTTATCTGAATGTAACTAAATTAATTGCACAGAACAAATTAAATAAGCAAAAAGTTAATTCTTTTTTGGGGTAGGTTGCATCCGTTGGTCAAATCTGTTATCCTAATCGTAAATTTGATGACTTCTCAATCCACTGGTTGCTCTGAAATGAGACACTGAATAACAAAAGGACCAAATGGTAGGTGAATTTGCATGTGGCGTTTCTTAAAGAACTCAAGCACTGCAAAATTAAACGACGAAGCTATCTGCCGTGATCTTACAATAATAAGCTTAGCACATGGCAGCAATAATAAGAGTTCCTTTTTGTCCTGTTTATGGTTTTACGGACTGCGAGATCCGAACAAACGTGGGCCTTCGGTGAGCTAGGATTTAATTTGTCCGTGATGCTTGACATTTGACAGCCTAACCAATGTCACCGACGAGGTTAATAAACTAGCAGAACCGTGCATGCATACTATTGTCACTTCCAGGTTGCAGCTAGCGAGCCAATGAAATGACCACCCAACAAAACGCTGCTATGTCATCTCTCCAAGGCCTCTATTGAACAGAAGAAATTTAAGAAATTTTTACAGGCATTGAAATATTTTATATACAATCTCTGCAAAATTCTTGCAAAGGAGCCATGAAAAAGAATGAATCGCTGTCGGCTGTCCAGATGCAGCAATATTCAGAAATACCAATTTCAAAAAGAAAAAAAAACAGCTGATTAGAAACAGGCTATTTTTTTGTTGGCAACACGAAAATCCTCACACGCCAGCACCAAATTCTGATTTTTTTTTTTTGTTCAGATTGAATGCTGGGGAAGACGCATGGTGCAATCTCTGAACTTGTACTGCGACCTGCTGCTCTTCAGAGTTCAGAACCTGCAGCTTGTGTTTGGTGTTTGCCGTCAGCCTACTGTATTTGGCACAGAAATCCAACAAAGGCACAGCGCAGCCTTCCACCTGTTGGTCGCCAGACGATCAATCGACCATTCCTGCCGAAGAGAGTGAACGCCGTATTCCAGGCTTCCAGCACCGCCGCATACTTTGGAGAGACGAACACATATGAAGGCAGTTTACGAAAAATTCCCGCATCGCTCTTCCCGTGCAGATGTGATCAGGCCCCTAATCGAGCAGGATCGTCCACATCTCCCCCAAAACCTCGAGGCAAATCCCGGTGCACCACGTCGGCGTCCGTACACCATACTACGGCCGTAACCGCCTCCTCGAGAGGAAACACCCGACACACATACTTTCTGTTTTTGATTCAGGAATTATCTGACGCGGCGGCGCCTCTCCGCCATATAGCCGGCGGCGATCGGTTCAGGGCCTAGTCTCCTCAGCACGGGCAGCAACGAAATGCACCATCACTATGCCAAATTCGATTATTATGGGCGGACAAAACCGGTTTTTGCGAGCGGGTTTTGACATCGCCCAATCAGAATCATCTGGAAAAATCTGACGACCACCCACGAAAACTAATTATTACAGATGGGCAGCATATTTCTAGGCAGTGTGCTGACCGCCTGAAAAAACAATATCGGGTGAAAAAAATGAAAAAGAAAATATAAAAAAATCGTCGCCGTCCCACTGCCTCGCAGCCGCATTTCCTCGTGACCTCGGACACCAGCTCTTCCCGGTGAGTTCCCTCACTAAGCTACCAATACATCCATGGATCTCCTTCCTTTACTGTGTGGTGATCGGTGTGAATTTTGGCCGTATGGGCGTTGGATTTTATTTATGTTGTTTGCTTGAGTTGTTTCCGTTGGATCCCAAACAGAAAATGCACGTAGTTCCTTTTTTCCAATCACAGCTCAACTCAACGGCGGCTGCAGGATGGAAACGGGTCGGAAATGCTGCATTAAAAAACAGCCCAACACATACCCTATAATAAACATAGTCAAAGGCTCAAAAGATCATTCAAAATAATAACTCTTATCTAAACCAAAGGTAAAAAGAGCAGTTCATCCCGATCCCGCATTCCTACTTTTAATCACGTCCGCTGGTTTTAATCCAACGGTTTTTGCATACGCGCACGTCTCCGCATCCGTATCATAGGATTCCGGCTCACTCCGCTGCGCTGTCCCCTCCCTCCGCCCGATGCCGATTGCTGCCTCACTCCGCCGCGCCGTCTCCTACCACCGCCCGACTCCTGCCCGTGTTAATGCCGCTACGATGCCCCATCCCCTCCCACGACCTCCACGCCACCCCCTTCCTCGGCACTGCCTCAGACCCGCGCCGGCCTTCCGCCACCGCCATGCCATCACCGCCTCCAACCCGCGCCGGCGACGCCTCCTACCCGAGGGAGGATGCCTTCAGGGGAAGATGGCGATGGGGGTTTGAAGAGAATCAGGAGTCAGCATCGAAGGAGGAAGGGGAAAAAAAAGCACCATCGCCGCCGCCAGGAAGATGTTAGCAGGTATTTCTCGTAAATTTTGCTTCTTTACTCGCATTGCAATGGATGATCCGGTGGCCGTGATGTCAATAGTTCAGATGGGTTTAAATCCTTGATTGTTTCTTTGTGCTTGTTAGCCCTCCTTACTCCTGTGACATGTAGCAATTGGCACCCTAGATTAATAATGGTATAATGTTCCTTAAAAATCTTGGATTTGTAGAGGATGTGTATGTACATCCTACAGAGACCCAATTTGTGTCTTATATTTTAAGGAACTGTATGTGTTTTTATAACTGATGTCACTATGCATTTGTTCGTATGATAATAACCTGATGTCAGTATGTCACTATGCAGATATGCTGGGCATTTTCGATTTACTTGGAAGCAATTCTCCTGCAGTTAGTATTGCTCCAGAGATGCAGAAATGTGGATAATTTGACAGGACGATATGTCTTCCTCCTAGGGTAATTTGACAGGACGATATGCCATTGGTGAAGAAGACATTGGTGTGCTGAATGGGTCTCATATAGGTCGGCATCAAGTTCTGCTTTGATGGGTTCACCCCTCATCACACATCAGAAAAAGGGGTTTGTGTCAGTCCGATTGCACCAAATCTTCACATTGCTTCCATTTGATATTATGTCTCAGTTTTATAGTTGGATCCTCGCCCGGCATTCTCTCAAAAACTAATTTGGATTGTTCATTGTCAGCCGTTCCAATAAGATCTCATTTGTTGAAAGAAGCATGGTGCAAATAGTATTATAAGCAAGCTTGTGGTAATTAGCTTTTGAATTATTTTGATATTGCATTGCTGTCACTGTGAGCCAATATGTGACATCAATTGATCTCAGGTTGCAAGTTAAATTTGGGCTCTTCTTTCTTCCTCTTTTTTGTCATGAGCTCCATTAGTTGATAGGAAGACTGCAGATCTGGGTGCCAAACTTTGGCAGCCAAAAGTTATCTGCATGCTTCAGGGGAGTATATTGGAAAGCAAGAAGAGCGTGTGTAATAATTTCTTGTGTGATTGCTTTTAATTTTCTCTGTCATTTGAATTTTAGATCAGAAATTTCCTAAACTTGAATTTGTAATATGATGAGCCGTGCCCTATTAGATCTCAAGAACATCTGAACACTTCAATGTTTACTGAACACTAATAGTAAAGGATATGAAAGGTTACTCTCTAGGATTGATATAATATACTGCGAAGTCTTTATCAGTTCTTTGAGGCTGCAAGGTGCAGTAATTTGGTGCGTAGAATGATTGAACTTTACACTAACTACTGTTTTTAGAGTATTAAAATAAGAAACATGTAATTATCATGAGGTTCCTGTTCAGTTGCAGGGTTTGGTTTTCTTTTCTCAGCCATTATACTTTTGGTTTCTTTCAGATGCAACGCTTCATACATATATTTGCTTTGCATCAGTCTCGGTCATTCAATGTATGGAAAGGGAGAAAAGGAGCAACATGCATTTAGGCAGAGAGGAGATTGGGAATTGTTAGACCGCTCTATATGCAATCTGCTGATGGTCTGTAAATGTCTTCAATGCATTGAAAACTTCGTTATTGAATGTATCTCAATTATCAAAAGTTTTGACAATTTATTTGTTTCCATAGGTTTGTACTGTATTTGGGTCACGCGTGATGACTATATAAAGGGTAAACTCTTCTTCCTTAAAACCAGAACAAGATGTTGGTTTTCTTTTTCCTATGAATGTTTTCTGCTGGTGTTATACATTGCAATAACAGTGTATTTCTTTTAAAATATAATACCATGATCCATCTGTGGATGACATGCATGCTCCATGGTTGCTAATTTCTGTGAGTCAAATTCGTATAGTGAATTGCGTTCCAAAGTGCAGCCATTTTAGCTGATGTGAGCAACATACTTATAGTGCTTCCATTTAGTCTGCTATATGCCGCTATCAGATGCAAGTTTTTTTTTCTTTGATCGTGTAAGTTTGCATTTCTTTATCATATAAGTTTGCATATTTGTACCCTTTATAAAATTCCCTTTGTAGATTCCTTTACAGCTGATTTTACCTAGATAAATATCTGTGCCCTTTATTTTTTTATTAAAGTTGTGTAAATTGTTAGTCCATTGAAACAAAAGGCACAGTTGTCAAGGAGGCTATTATTGGCAAGGAAAATTAAAGTTACTAATATTGGATTTCAGCTGCATAGCCTTTGACTTGTCAAAAACAAAAAAGGTAATGCACTACTTCGAATAAAATTTGGTCTCTATCAGGATATTTTGTCTTGCATAATGAATTTTTATAATCTTGGTTTTCTTATTCAAGTTTATTCATTCTACTCAATTTTTTTTTCTTTTCATACAAATATGATGTCCTTATTGTAGGTGAAGGAGCTGGTTTGCTTCACATTCATAACACCTACAGACAATGTTTTGAAGATATACAGTTGAGATGAAGGCCGTGTGCATCTATGTACTATTATTTTCCTTTTTATACATGTCAACATGATGGCGAGTTGGCGATGGCAGGCTGACGGCGGAGGCGACCTGATGGGCTGACGGGGGAGCTGAAAGGAGAAGCTTATGGATTTTTATTTGTTTATTATTTGTTGTGATTCTCTTGGGTTGTGAAGACATCCTGTTGCAGTTAGTTCGGTCTAACCAAATCGAATCGTGGTTTTCTTGAGACCGAACCGTATCGAATTGGTCTTTAAGGTTCACCTGTTTCATACCTTCCGATTTGATTTTGCCATATCTTTTAAGCAGTAATGTATCTTTTGATGCGATGGCAAGGATTATGTATCGTAATGTATCATTGTCAGATTTGAAGAACTTCCTGGCAAAAGCTCCATAGGAAAATTATAAATTTATATTGTCTGAATATTCTTTTTTTAAAGATCAACAGTGGAGAAGTCTTAATATTCTTTAGTTGTTTCGTGCACAATATTAATCCTTCCCGTAGCGTTAGCATGGGCATATTACTAGTTTGAGAATGAAGCAATAGTTTTTGCACCATATAATTCATTATACATCAAAAGATAATGGCAAACATGTACATTTGAAAAAATAATCATGAGGAAGGAACATGAGTGATAATTAATTAATCAAACAACTTAAAAACTAGTGGCGTACCACTAATGAATAACTATGCATTTGTAGGGACTTTTGGAGGTCTTTCTCGCCCTCGGCCAGTAGCGGCGATGTTTGTCACTATGTTAGAATGTGAACCTAAAATCTGATCGGAGCCTGACTATGCACACGTTCATGTCCAACCTTAACACATGCCTCTTGATGTTCAACTCCAAAGTATCATCCTTCCACTTCATGTCCATCTCCAATCACAAGAGCATAGCTGCACCGAGTAGAGACTACCGAGTACTGACTAGTGAGGACTGAGGAGGCAAGAGGGTTAACTGTTGAAGTGTCGAACTCACCGGTCACCGCGTCAACCGATCATAGAGGAGGATGAGCCGTTGCCCGCTGCCGCCGAGGCACCACGCATCCGTGTCTTGCCAGCTAGGCGCTAGGTGCTAGCCCCAGCCGCGACCGCTCAGTTGCGCTGGATTCACAGGCAATGGTGGAGCCAGCGGTGCCTCCGAGCCTTCACAACTAGTAACATTTATTGATGATCAGTCTATTTTTTGGATGTTGACAATATTTTACTGTGAGGAGTAGTGGCAAAGCTCAGGTGGTCGCCCGACTAGGGTTTCAGCAGTCCCAGCGATAGCGCGGTAACCGCGGCTTGCCGCGATGAATTCAAACCGCGATATGATCGAGGGAACCGCGCGGTTACCACGATAAGACGATTTTTCGATGAAAAAGAAGGAAAAAAATTTTAAAAATAAAAATATGGTGGGGGACAAATTAGGATTTCCTTGTGGTCCTGTGAGGTTAAAACATTTTTTCCTTTCCTACTTTATAAATAATCCGGCCCATATTGACCCATATAGATGTTTTTTCTTTTTTCCCGAATTTAAAACGTTTGCATGCAAAAATTTATAGCAAACTTTATTAATTTGTACAATTTTTTTCCACCATTATTATCTATAAATCATATACTATTTATGAGAATTTTTTTAGATTTTTTCAATACTTTTTTAAAAAAATTGAATTCGGCGAAATTCGTCCAAACGAAACCGTGTCTTCCCCTTACCGCTAACGCGCGGTTACCGCCGGTAAGTGAAGCCCTGCGCCCGACTTGCCCCAGTGCTAGATCTGCCACTATGCACCGGTTGACTAAGAGGAGGCGTCGAGGCGGTTAGCCGGCGGTGATCAGGCAATCGCATCTCGGCCGTGTCTCGCTCGCGTGCGCAATGTGTTTGTCGTCTGGTCTGGTTAGGCATCAAGCTCATGTGCGTGCAATGTGCATGACTGCGTGTCAAATGAGGAGTTAGCGCACAAGAAGAAGCGAATTGCGGCATCGATATGATCTATTGATCTCACCTTTCCATCCGCCAAAACATACGATATTAGGCTTGGAGGATCATGTATGGCCCAAAAACTAATGCCTAGTATAATCCATATGCGTGGGCTTTTTAATGGGTAGATTGGCACGGGTTGTAGCTGGGCCGGCTGTCAGCACCCACCCAATGGGTAGATCCGCTCCAAGCTCAATTGCACAAGTAGATATTCAGTCAGTGGCTAGTGCAATGTAGGTTTCAGAAAAACTGAGAATTTATGCAAATCCACAATTCGTGCTCGTGCATATTTTTAGAGATCGGATCAAATAAGACCCAGCTCTCAGAAGGAGCTGAGAACAAGGTTCACGGACTCCACACAAACAGAAAATAAGGACTCAACACCAAGATCTGAGTATAATGCTCAACTAGAAATAATGTTCTAATGCTGAACTCAATATAACCCCCTTTTTTTCACGTTGCGGGAATTGCAATGCATACAAGTATATAGTAATATCTCCGTGGCATCTCAAAACTTTCCCCTTTGGCATCTCAACGCTGAGTTCACGTACCTAGGTCTCTCCCCTCTGTGGACTTTTGCCACCTCAAATGTAAACTGCGCGATCTGCTAAGATACGTCTGAAATGCAGTGAATAGAGAATTTGGATGGGACGAATAAATGTTATGCCGACTGTGTCCACGAGGAGGTGCACAAATTCAGGCTAACACTGGACTACTGGAGCAATGAAGCTTCAAAGCCCTTCGTCAGATATGGTTGTCCTTTGTAAGTTGCCGACTTGTCGCTTCCTCTTACTAGTAGTATTATGTTCTGTGCCTCTTGCAATTTGGAGGAACTTTGTCTGGAAAGTTAATTTGCAACCTAAGTGCATTTTGCACTGCTTGACACCTTTACACCGTGTGGGAGAATTAGATGAATATGCGCATGTTGCAGCAACTGATCAAATTACTCTGTCTAAAAGAAGCAACATTGGAACCTAGTGTAGTACTACAATTTCAATAGCCAATTAGCCATATTTCCACAAGTTGGACTAATGACAAATCCATGTCAAGAATAATTAATTTCCAGAAGAATGAATTATGGCAAGATACTAGGATACATGCATGATCAAATTGCAATGTGCAGACGAAATATAACTCTCAGCATATCAAATATACTTCGGTTCTGATGCCAAGGTACAAAATGGAATGTCACTACAAGGACAGGCATGCATGCCAGCCAAAAGTCCCAAAAGCATATCTGCATACCACAAATGCAATTTTTCCATGTTTCTTTCCATCTCTAGACTACAGTCACACCACCAACGGATTTCGCCATCGATCTCGGTGGCGCAGCGCCGGCGCGGCCATGTCTTCCTCCAGATCGAGCTCTCACGTCGTCTTCGGCGGCTGGGCGACGCTCTCGAGGAAGAAGCGGGTCGGCATCCACACCTGGCCGCGCCACCGCTTGTAATACTGGAACAGGCACCGCCCGCAATGCTCGGACAGCTTGGGCACCCGAGCCCAGCCGCCGCCGCCGCCGCCTTCCGCCGGAACATTGCCCTGCTCCGACATCCACGCCCGGAACGGCGCCTCCTGGTGCAGCGCGCAGCAGCCACGCGGGAGCTCCTCCCTGCACTGGCACGACAGGATCGTCACCCCCTTCGACAGCTCCGGCGTCTCGAACCGCCTGTACAGGATGCGCTCCGCGACGTCGCTGTGCGTCGGCCACAGCGACCGCGGTGGCGCCGCCGCCGCCGCCTTCATCTTCTTGTTGCTGCTGCTCTTTGGCGGCGGCGTCTGGACCTCCGCATTATCGGCCGTCGTTTGTGGCGCCTTCCTCTTCTTGCTGGCGGGCGGCGGCGCCGTCTCCTGCTTCCCCTCGCCATGGGAGAGCAGATACGCCTTCTCGGCTTCGTACTGGCGCATCAGCATCTGGACTTCCTCCTTGGTGAAGAACATCTGGGTGGGGTCGCAGCCGTGCTCGGCGAAGAACATCTCGTTGAATTCGTCCTCGGAGATCGTCGGCGGCGACCGTGGCGATTTACCGGACGCAGGAGGAGACAGAGAGGAAGTGGCGCGGCAGGTCGACGCCGGGCGCCGGCAGATCGGCGGCGGAAGGGGCACGTCGGAGACGCACACGGCCGTCGCCATGCTCTCCCGCGATCCGCCGGTTGCTGAGTCGCGACGGCGCGTAGGTTCAGCCGCTACGAGGCAGTCGGGCTTGCGAGTCTTGGGAAGTGGCGGCCTGGGCGAGAATATATCGTGGTCAAGTGAAGTTAGAGTCGGATTCGTTAAACGCGGTTTCCGCCCGCGGTGATAATCCGATTCGACAACGTATCACGGGACTCCGACTAGGATGAGGACTCAAGTTGAGTAGGTGACCGTGACACACGGTCACGGCCTCTAAGGCCACCGTGGAACCTTGGCATTCCCGAATGGGAAAACACAAACTAGGCTTAATTGTAAGGACGAAGGAGTGGTGGATAAAAATTCTTACCTTGAGAATAATATCTTAGGCACCATCCTCCCGGTTGCTCCGAGATCTGTGTTCTGATTGACTCGTCGCTTGACAACGACAGCGATAACTATAGAATCGTTTTTTTCCCGACGATTATTGCTCAATTGTAGCGATAGAAGGTGATGTTCTAAGCGGAACAATGGCTTTGTGGAGAAAGACGAAGTGGGGAAAAGGTGAGCTACGAGGGGTCTATAAATGTCAGTGAGGTGATGGACATGGCAGAGCGGTGGCCATAGAGTTATAACCCTGGTGTAAGATGGGAAATATATATACACCAGCTGGTGGTTCGAGGACGGATATATAAGACATTATTGTTCCTATGTAATGCCGCATATGGTAGCATTCACACATACAAGTCTATCATTTCTATAACATTTATTGCCTTAGAGATTTCGTCGATTACCCATAAAAGAAAATATTTGATTGTTTTGCACGTGAAAGATCCATTAAGTATATAAATGCAATATTGTGTAAGGGATATTATAGTGTTTTATTATATATCGTACACACATATTTATATAGGTATCCCGTCTCATTCTTTATTTGACGTAGATACCTTCACTACCAATGCTACCTTGTGATGGCAAATGTTATCAAGTGGTTAAAGTACCACGTCGCCAACGACATTGGCACCAATGACCTATTTGTAAATAAAATATTGTTGGGGTGATTTAGGTTTCGCTAAGGTTAAGGCTACCCACCTAGACGGATACCTATGCCTTAGCTCTAGCGCTAGGAAGAGAAAAAGAGAGAAATCCCTACTTACTTGACTAGGTTCCAGGTCTCAGAAACATAGAAAGGATTTAACGAATAGGATAGTCGAAATGAAAGGAACCTGGGGGAAAACTACGACGACAATGCAACGGTTATCATTGATCAAAAAAGAAATCCAAAGGGAACTTGTGTTTTCGGCATGATCGCCGAGGAATTGAATTTTACTAAAATAGTTTCATTAGCTCCTGAAGTATTATAAATACTAGTCAATAAGATATAGATCAAATTAAAAATTAGTAGATTGTGTTTCACATATATGCTTTAGAATCCAAAATGAAAAGAAAAAAAAGAAAACATGTTGATTATAGAAAAATTAGGAGGAACCTAGAATTAGAGTCTTCTGGGCAAGGACACTATTGCTGATTTACCAACCTTCTATAAGTGGGATTAGCTCACTTTTCCGTGGGTTATATATTCACTTATGCCGCTTTCTTGGTTGCCTCAACATCAGGCAAGTTTGGTTAATTTAGTTAATTTTTTATACTATATCAGTGGGACAATTCCTGAAAGGAAAGATAGAATGCGGCTTAAAATATAGACAGAGTTTGCTACTAAAGGCTCGGCTTAAAAGGCTAACTATCTTTTGATTTCGCGTTCTTGAGTATGGAGAAGAAGAAAAACTAGTCTAGCCTGGGGACTTTTAGTAAAATTATGGTAGAAGCTTTCAAAAAGAGGCTCAAATTTTATACATAGGTCCTTTAAGGACTTATTTATAAAAATATTTTTACAAATAGGTCTTTGGCGCAAACATCATTGGCGGCGTGGACCTATTTGTAAAATTATTTTACATATAGGTCCTTCGTGGACTTATTTGCAAATATATTTTTTCAAATAGGTTATCAGCGCCAATGACGTTGACGCTGTGGTACTTAACGTTTTAATTTTCGCGATCATTGTGTGATGGGGTTCGGCGCAAATTTTATTGGTGCCGTGCCGTAGACCACGATGCCAATGTTCCCCGTGGGAACGAATTTTTCAGGATTTAACGGCTTTGTACTTTCAGTGGGAAGCGACGTACCCGTCGACAACGAGGTGCCCGTGGCGACTTCGTCAATCTCAAGAATTTGCCGGCCCAGTGTTCGAAGATGCTCGTAGGGGTAGGGTTTGCGTGCGTGCGTTCATAGGGGTGAGTGTGCGTGTGTTGTGAGTGTCTGCGTTGTACTGTGTAATTCTAAAAAAATGGTTCATGTTGGAATAAGTTTTTTAAAGAGTCCAGTGGTAAAATAAGTATTAAAAGGACTAAAAAATAAAAAAAGTTGAATAACCATATGACCAGTTAGCCACTGCCAGATCGGTTACACCGGCCATACCGGCACAAGTGAGTGCATGAGACCGAGGTCATCGATGTCAATGATGTTGACGCCGTGGTACTTAACTTTTTCAATTTTCGTGACCACGGTGCCGTAGAGCACGACACCAGTACCGACGTCGTAAAAAGATACATATTAAGTTTTTCAAGGGTCAAGTTGTAAAATAAGTATTATATAAAAACTAAAAAAATAAAAGAAAAAGGTTGAATAACCATGGCCGGCTAGCCGCTGCCGGATCGGCTACACCGGCCACACCGGCACGAGTGAGTGCACGAGACCCACATGCCGAAATCGACCTTGCGGAGACGACCAGATCACCGGACAACGTAGTGGTAGTGGCGGACCCTACCTCCGCGCAGTTGCGCGTACCTTTCCTCCTATTCATTCGATTCCCCTCTCCTCTCGCCTAATTTTTCCCATTTCGCCGCGCACATGTCTATTTCTGCCCTCCGCCCTCTCCCCCCAACCAGCCCACTCCCACGCCCACATCGCCAATTCGCCATTTCCACGGTCATCTCGCGCACAGTCACCACCACCACCACCAACTCTTTCCCCTTCCCCTCCCCACCTCGCGATCCAGCAGCACGAGAGATGGATCGGTCGCCGCCGGATCAGAAGCAGCAGGCGCCGCTCTTCTCTCCGTACCAGATGCCCCGGTTCCGCCTCAACCACCGGTGAGCCCTTTGCCTGTAGCAATTTGGTGGTCTGGTTGTGGACTTGAGTCGAGGTCTTTGCTTACGGATTTGTGTGCGCGTGGAATAGGGTGGTGCTGGCGCCGATGACGAGGTGCAGGGCGATCGGCGCGGTGCCGGGGCCGGCGCTGGCGGAGTACTACGCGCAGCGGACCACCCAGGGCGGACTGCTCATCTCCGAGGGCACCGTTGTTTCGCCCGCTGGCCCGGGGTAATTTCGTCACTTGATCTCCTTCATTTCTGCGGATTTTATGATGTGTTGGCACATGGTTGATGCTCCTGAGTAGTCTATTGCTACTATCATCTGCTCTGTTTGCGATATTCTGTGACCCATGATGCTGGTCTTAGATTTTAGTGGCAATTGTATAGTATTTTATTCGGGTTTTGGGGGTTAATCTACCAGCAGTTCATGTGATATGCACGCTTTTACTGGGAAAGTATTTGTGCTAGATCTGGCAGAGTGGTATTCGAACAAAAGTAGCTTTTTAGGACGATTTAGCACTGGATATTTGGCATGATATTAAGATTTCATCCAGTCAGCTTGGAATATTCTTTATTTTATTTATTTGTGATTAGTGGTTATAGACAACACAGAAGAGCTCCCAGCTCCCTGTTTATATATTTTTTTATTGCGGGTTTATATTAAAAAAATATTTTGGATGTGTGGGGTTGAGCAGTACAAAATGCAAAAATGGATCCCTCCTCTTGACCCTGTTTCAAGAGGAGTTGTTGGAGCATACGTGATATCATGATGAATGTCCTTGTGGTCACATATAGAATAAACATCTAAATTGTACTCCCTCCGTCTCAAAAATATAAGGACCTAGTACTGGATGTGACACAACATCCTAGTACTATGAATCTTAGAGAGAATCTCCATCCAGATTCTAGTACTAGGATGTGTCACATTCACTACTAGGTTCTTGTATTTTGAGATGGAGGGAGTAGTTAATTTGGGGGAGATGCACTTACATCACAAGCAATGTTATTGTCCAGAGCTCAAACTTGAGACATGCCCTAGACACATTTCTGAAAAATAAAATGTAAGCATTTCTGCACGTCTTTGGAAATGAATATGGACATATATATGTGCCCAGATTTATTTGTGGGGAATGTGCAGGAATTCTTATATTTTGAAACACAGGGAGTAATTAAACATGGGATTGTATGATCGATTGACTAGTCTGTTATGTGTATATGATATATCATCAAGCTCTATATGGTTGCTATTATGTAGAGATTTTTCTGATGCCACCCTGTTGAACTTCTTGCAAGTCTATGCCAATTCTATAATACAAAGTCAGAACTGGAGAACTGAATATTAAGTCACGAAATATTGTTATGGAAGGTTTCCTCATGTCCCTGGGATATACAATCAAGAGCAGACCGATGCATGGAAGAAGGTAGTGGACGCTGTTCATGCCAAGGGAGGCATCTTTTTCTGCCAGTTATGGCATGTAGGCAGAGCTTCTCACCAAGGTATGTTCATACTACTAGTATGTTTGAATGACAAAGCAATTCCACTAAATGAAATTACCAAAAGTTGTATTAGCTTTATAATTGTTTTCTATGCCTCAGGATTTTTAATAGTAAGTTGTTTTTTATAAGATGTATTTTAATTTTGATAAGTCTTCATCATAAAACTTTGACCCTGATTTCTCATAGAATGTATTGTCAATATTTACAAAACTAATAATGTGTGAAAGCAATTGAAGCATGAATACATTGGTTATTAGTATAACTTTTACACACTAAGGCTCTAACCTGCATATAAGGCTTAAATATTTTTGGGCACACAAAGCGAGATGTATCATTGTTGGATGATTTTTTTAAGTATTGACTATTACAAACTTAAATAATGGATTTATTTGACTTTTTGAAGAAACATTCATATAGAAAAATTCTGCACAAAACACACCGTATAGCAGTTTAGGAAATGTGCGGACAGAAAATGAGGAAGAATACAAGACAAGTAGCAGTATCAAATGCAGCCTTGAACAGTTGAACATACTTGTAATTTGACTTTTGGTGAAAATTAATAAAAATGTTAAACTTGTTGAACAAAATACTCCTTATAGATATCAACGAAGGGAGTACAACGTTTTGAAGTAACACTTGCCTTGTGGACTAATGGTGTATTTGTGTCTGAATTTGGAGTAACTTTGCCCTGTTTTTCTCTGAGATGCATTTCTTCTGAAAGGGTAAAGGAAAAAACTAAGAAAGGTTGAATTCAATTATCTTAAGTCAATAAACTACCAATAATGGTCACACTGTATTGTGTAATGAGATAGATGAGATGTGTTTTTCCCTTTTAATTTCCTTTTTCATCCATTAACAGCCAATGATGTATGACTGTACCTATTCTGTAGTCCTGTTACTAGGGAAATTCAGTAATAGTTTCTCTCTCTTTATCAGAGTTCATTTATGAAAAATTTGTACTGATTCAAATGTGACATCCTTCACTTCAAGTGCTGATCGATGCTCTTCCACCTTTCAGTATACCAACCAAATGGCGCGGCACCAATATCATCAACTGATAAGCCAATATCAGCAAGATGGAGAATACTGATGCCTGATGGCTCCTATGGCAAGTATCCTAAGCCTAGGCGCCTAGCAACATCAGAAATACCTGAAATTGTTGAACAATATCGTCAAGGCGCCATTAATGCAATTAAAGCAGGTAATACCACACAACACATGAATTTGCATCCACTCCATCCTTGCGAATTCCCACTGGATTTGTTGATATGGACATAAATTGCATCCACAGGTTTCGATGGCATTGAGATCCATGGTGCCCATGGTTACATTATTGATCAATTCCTCAAGGATGGAATCAACGATCGCACTGACGAGTACGGTGGCTCGCTTTCCAACCGTTGCCGGTTCCTACTTGAGATAACTCGGGCTGTGGTTTCTGCCATTGGAGCAGATCGAGTCGCGGTGAGGATATCACCAGCCATTGACCACCTCGACGCCTATGATTCAGATCCAATGAAACTCGGCATGGCCGTCGTTGAGCGGTTGAACACCCTCCAGCAGGAAGCCGGGCGGCTCGCCTACCTCCATGTCACGCAGCCACGGTACACAGCCTACGGGCAGACTGAGTCCGGTCAGCATGGCAGCGCCGAGGAGGAGAGCCGCCTAATGCGCACCCTTCGGGGCGCGTACCGGGGCACATTCATGTGCAGCGGCGGGTACACGCGTGAGCTTGGATTGGAAGCGGTGGAGAGCGGCGACGCCGACCTGGTGTCCTATGGGCGGCTGTTCATATCGAACCCAGACCTGGTTGAGCGGTTCAGGCTGAACGCCGGTCTGAACAAGTACGTGCGGAAGACATTCTACACGCCCGATCCTGTTGTGGGTTACACGGACTATCCATTCCTGGGACAGCCTAAGTCACGCATGTAATGTATGAATGAATTGAGTAAATCAAGAATATGATTGTGTACTGTAATTAGGAAAATAAAGGGAAACTGTGAGGTGATTTAGCATATATTTTTGGGACATAATTCTACGGTAATTTATTTATTTTGCTAAGTTCTGATATGATGTACTGCTGATTCATTAGTTATGGGTAACCTTTTGGGTCATCATTACAGATTGCATCGGTGATCTCAAAATGGGAAAGGTGTATCTATATGTATTACATGATTATATAATATTTCGTATCTGTTGTTGTCTAGCTAATCATGCATTGCAAGCATCTCTACCGGCTAACTGTTACCGTCATGGGAAAATCAATCAAAGGAGGCCTCATGGTCAACAAGATAACATGAATATTCTTGTAAACGCGATCAGTCAAAATCCATAGCCAGTATTGTATTTGCTGCACAATGTTCTGGTTAAAGGTCACCAGCAAGAAAAAAGGCTTCGCTACTTCTGTAGGCAAGGCCACTGGAGTGGAGCAGGTGGTGAGTGAGTTGGTGACTAACTGACGATCACCTGAAAACGTAATATACAACAAGCTTTTATGGAGGACCGCCAGAGAACTACGGGACTATTTGGTTTTGAACCCTATCAAATTAAAGTTGCCAATTTTTTTGGTAGGACATAAATTGGCTTCAAACCAAAATGGCCCTGCAACTTCCGGTACGGTATGAGGCCTGAGCCGTCTATCCTGGCTAAGGCCAACGGCCCTCATAAGGCCTAGGTCCTATAGGATCCGACATGGTGGCCCAAGTAGGGGAGACTAGGCCACACAAGAGTTAGGCCCGTCGAGTAAGGCACAGCTAAAGCCCAGTAAGCCGAAAACAGAGGAATGACGTACGTTACTTGAAAGGCTGTACTCCCTTCATGGCTCTATCCGTGCAGTACCCACAATGACGTAGAAAAAAAAAATGCTTCGTTATTGGATAAGAAAATGATCACACGTGATGATTTTTGTATGCCTACAAATCTAGCCATCGAAAAATTCGCCATCGTTTATTAGTTCTCCGGTACGGTACGCCATGGAATAGTTTAACAACAGGGGAGAGAGAGTACGAACCAACAAAAATGCTTTTCTTTAAAAAAAGAAGGAAATTCGTAGGTGGTTTGGCTGCCCACTTCGTCTCTATTGTATCGTACTTGGTTTCGAGTAGAGTACATCTCGCCACTAGTGTATCATCCTTGGTTTTGAGTATGGATGCACCGGAGCACAAATACATACAACATGCATGAACTCATCCTCTCCATGTATTAATTTCATCTCGATAACGCCATCCACCGAATCCTGATGAGCAATGCAATCCAATTTTGTTACTATCACATATCGTTACATGGCCTAAGATCGCCGCCGCAGCGTCGCCGAAAGCGGCATCATCATCATACCAATCAAACTGCAGCAAGCCAGCAACGGCATACACGTACGAGCAGCGTCGTTCCGGAGCTTGGAGATAGATGGGGACAGGGCCGTAGCATGCAGGGCCGGCGCCTAGCTGGGCCAGCCGGCCCACCGTGCCGTATGGGGCCCTCCAAGCCGTGGCGCGAAGGGGAGCCTGGGCGTTGGACTCCCTTAGCTGAGCGTGTGTGCCACCTTTCATGTTTTTTCTCCATCGAGCAATCCAGCGTGCTGCCTTTCACCCTTTTACGGTACGGATCGCATTTCATTTTAATCGCGAAAAAAGAAATCGTCGACGGTTTAGTAGCAATATTTCAATTCGTGAAACCCTTTTCCCCATATCAGCATATGCTGCCTTTCATTCGTTTTACGAATCACGAAAAAAAAGAAAAGAACAGCCAGACAGTTTACTAGCAATTCCAACTCGTGAAACGGTCGTTCAAGTGCAATAATTTGTGAGCAACTTGTGAGGGACCATTATCATTGAAACATGTGTCATACGAAGTTAACATGAACGATCACGTACGAATGATTTAGTCCAGAATGAAAATTATTCTCACACACACCACCACCACGATCGACCATACCCATGTCAACATGTGTACGTACGTACGTATAAATATAATTATTTGCCGGACGATGGAGTTAAATATAACTAGGCGCTGCCGCCGAACAGATCCTTGAGCCGCATCACCTCTTTTTCGTCTATGAACGTCCCCCTCACCACGTCGGGCGTCGGAAAGTTGTTGGCGAAGAACGCAAGGTCAGTCACCTGCAGGCCGGGGTTCGCGCTGCTGTACGCGGCGAACGCCACGGCCGTGGTGTTGCCGACGTTGTACTGAAAATGCAACAAACCCTGCGGGAAAACGAACACGTCGCCCTTGCTCACCCTCCTGGCGTACACCTTGTTGTTGTTGGCAAAAGATGAGATGAATCCGGTGAGAAGGGTCCCCTCGGCTACGAAAAGGAGCTCACTGCCGAGCGGGTGGGTGTGCAGCGGCACGACTCCGTCCTTGAGGATGTCGACGCGTGAGGCCGAGATGCCGAGCCCGTTCACGGCAGGGAACTGGTCCACGAACGCCGACGCGAGGCTGGTATTGAACGGCTTGATGAGGGCCCCCGGCTTGTTCAGGCCGCTGTAGGCGAAGTCGTTGGCGGTGACGATCGACGGTGGCTTGCAGCTGTAGCCCGACGGCGTGTCGGGGAGGGCTCGGTTTGCGACGCAGAAGTCCTGGGTGAGTGCAGTGGCGGTGGAGATGGTTAGGAGCAGGAGCACGGGGAGCAGCGCTGCCGTCGACTTGGTCGCCATGGCTTTTGTGCTGGTATACTGTGCTAGTCTGATAGATTTGTGATTGATCGGTGCTGTATTGTTGTGGTATTTATATAGCAAAGGCTGGTGGTGGGTGTTGTGTACGAGCAGCACGGCGTGCGCGACGTTGACGGCGCTGGATGCACGCACGTGGTAAGTAATTAAGCTCGCGTTCGTGCGCGGCCTTGACAATTCCGCCGGCCAATAAAGCGGAAGATATCTCGATCTTGCCACTAGCCCAGCGATGTGTTTTCTTTTTCCGCCGATGCACGGCGCAAACTCCTGCCGGCGAGTCAGCCACGCGGCGGCAGCAGCGATCTAAGCAGGTGGGCCTGCTAGTGGGCCTTGATAGCAAACCGGGGCTAGTGATATGGGCTCAATAGTTGGGTTGCCAGGTTGCCTGGGCTGACCTATTGGGCCATGAGCTCACCTGGATGTAAGGATTGTTAGTGGGTTGGTCCTGAAGGTATAGTAATGGACCACTGGTCATACCCCAACCCACATCGAATACGTCTGTCTTGAAGCCTTGAGGTTTGTCGCACAATGTTCTCTGTTCACTGTTCAGTACTGACTTGTTTACAGGGAAGAAAAGGTGCACTCTTGCCATATGCATTCGTATCTTCCGTGTGTTAGGATCCGGTGAAGTCAGTACTTCCACTGCAAGATGCCGACTGCACGAAATCTCCACCATCCGTGCTTTCATCCAACGGTTGTGATTCCTTGCTGAAAATATTATATTGTAAATAGTTTGCTACAGTACAAATATGCTACAGTACAAATATGCTACAGTACATAAGCGAATCTGAACCATCCATTTGTCATCGTATGGTTATATTCCAACTATTGAAGTTGCAGTTAATACTGCAACTTCAGCAGATCGGTGTCCATTTTTCGTGGATATATCCGAGAAGGCAATACAAATGTGTTAAAAAAACATGTGTTATTTCTTTGCGTCCATATAGTCGCGTCTATATAACCCGCCAAACCTCTATACTAAAATTGTTCACAACCGTTTCCCTAGCACCATGATTTCTTCTTCCAACGAAAATGGGGGAAGTGGAGGCTCATTCAACCATCTAAATTGGCTACAATTCTTATGGACACATGCATGCATGAGAAAGCAAACACGACATAGCATATTTCATCATCTTCTATCAGTGGCTACCGTTAAGCCAGAGCAGGACAGGGGATAAGGAATACAAAGGATAGGGCCTTCTTGGCGATAAGCTGGAGTAATCTTTTGCAATTTGCACTGCCGTTCCTATCTTTATTTTCCTCTCACCTGCTCCTCCTGCTTGCATGTGCCTGTTGAGCCAGGTCATGTTTGTGCTGTGTGCCCTGGCCTCCCGTTTTGTTGGACAGTGAAATCCAAATTGCACCACACCTTTTAGTTCAGACTGTGTTGTGTTCTGTTTGCAATTAATTTGGCCGAAAATTGCTGAAGCAGGAATACTGCAAAAAATCTAGTGCATCTTCCATTACTTTTATGTTTAGATACAAGTTTGTATATATTTATAGTGGTTTTCCTATATTCAATCTAGAAATTTATGTAAAATTCTTGGTGTAAATTAATATTTTTTTTCTAATTACATTGTGTCAACAAACAAGAGCTACGGGATGAACTACATAATACGGGTTAAAATGTAGGTGTTAGAGTTTATGTCGAATATATATGTGTAAAAAGTCGGTTAATAATTAGTACTTAAAGTTGTACTAGATTTTTGGATAGTAGTAGAGTTAAACTCTATCTTAGGCTCTCCTTTAAATAGAGAGACATATCCGTTGTAACCGCATGACGACAACAACATAGATAGGTGTAGGGAACGGTTGTTGGTGGCCTGATAAGTCGTATTTATCCTGATCGGGGAGGAACACCCGTAATCATTGCCTCTGGGAGTAGGCATGGCTGAACCTTGTTAATAAATATCGTGTATCAGTGTCGTCATCAAGATTGGATCTCTTATGGCGATTTGCTTCCACATTTAGCCATTTAGCTACTGACGTCGATTTCGGGGCTGGTTTTGTAACAGTAGGGTGTGGACGTATGTGGTTTGCAAAATAATTTTGTTAACTTGATGCAATTAATAATAGTTTTATGTATCTTGCGGGAGAACATTCCTTTGTCCACTGTTCCTATTTGGAAATTGGAATGCAACAGTTGTCGTTTGGAAAGAAACAGAGAATCCAATGTAGTATACAACTGCCAAACGAAACTTTGAACTGACAAAAATGACCCATTGGATCGATGCACAATTTTTAGTCTTTCGTTCCAACAAATTACACGGCAACACCTAGAGATTATTGGCCCACCATTGAATCTGAATAAAATTGACAGGCATGAAAAAGAAACCAGAAATTCACATCACAGGAGCGCATGCACGCATGCAAATTAATCACAAGGAACGACCACGACGGCGAGACCACGACGACGACGACCAACTCGACAGAAGAGACCAACGACGAACGTACTTAACCGCTGCCGCCGAGCACGGACTTGAGTTTCTTCACCTGGGCATCATCCAAGAAGGTGACCTTCTCGACGACGGCGGACGGCAGGTTGTTGGCGAAGAGGGCGTAGTCGGTGATCTGGAGGCCGGGGTTGGGTCCACTGAACGCGACGAGCGCCACCGCCACCGACGAGCCGGCGTTGTACTGGTAGTGGAGGAGTCCCTGCGGGAACACCATGATGTCGCCGGCGTAGAGAGTCTTTGTGTAGACGGTGTTGGAGGAGGATGAGATGAACCCGGCGGCGATGCTGCCCTGTGTGACGAAGAGGAGCTCGGACGCGGCCGGGTGGGTGTGGAGCGGCACGACGCCGCCGACGGCGATGTCGAGCCTCGCCGCGGAGATGCCGAGGCCGTTCACGCCGGGGAACTGGCCGACGAAGGCCGGCGTCACGGCGGCCTTGATGAGGTTGCTGGTGTTGCCAGCCGTGGCGAGGCCGTGGTAGGCGAAGTCGCCGGCACCGGCGCCCGCCTTGCACGGGTAACCCGCCGGCGTGTCGGCGCAGGACAGGTCGGCGACGCAGAAGTCCTGCGTCAGCGCCATGGATGAGAATGGCAGGAGGAGGAAGGAGAGGAGGACCGGGAGCATCACTGCCTTGGCCATGGCTACGTATAACACTACGAGCTAGCTCAAGCAAAGATAGCACTGAAACTGTTTAGGTGTGTATTGTGCTTGTTGCTAGGGCGCCTCAGTGCAACGTACGCTGCTGGTGTTTATATAGAGGGAGACGCGAGGCGTTCTCGTGTATGGAACACAGATCGATCGACAGTGTAACGTGGGTGAATCTGGTTGTGCGTGAGCTATGGATCGAGGAGTTCACGTGCATGCGGATGGTTTAGGGTTTAGCGGGAGGAGGAGGGAGGAGGCCGGCAGTGGACAAGTTTTTAGCTAGCTGTACGTTGTCCATGCATGAAGAGGACGGCTAGGATGGAGAAAAGGTCTCGAATTGCTGCATTATTAGGGAAAGTCGAGACAAGATGGGCTTTTTTACGATGGCATGGATAGGGACCCTCGGCTAACTGTACTTTACAACAGGTCAGCCCATCCAGTGAAAATGGACAGCAGGGACAAACCAGGGTACAAAAAACGTTCTATCAATTTCTTCATAACATAAAAATTCCTTGTAGGGTTTCTAGAAACGTACGTCTTCTGGCCACCAAAAGGGAGATTTAGAAGATGTAAACCCAATATCCCTCTGTTCTTGAATATAGGAGATTTTGCCGTGTATTTGTATAGACAAAATCTCTTATATGTAGCGAGGAGGTAGTAGAAAGTAATCTGCTATCATTAATATATTAGATAAGAAAAAGCATGAGGATCTTAACTTCTTGAGTACTATACGAAATTTGAAGAATCAAAAGTTCGTGAGCACCGAACCCCTAGAATGCTCAACTTTGATTACAGAATGTCAAACTATATACATGTGGTTGATTGAGTTGTTAGAATATGTGTGAAATATACTGGTCTTCCTTAATAGGTCATAATTAGACTTAGAGTTGTATTAGAGGTGGTACAAGTGGAGGGCAGAACAATCTATGCATAGTGACAACAATGTAGTGTATGCATGCAACGGCAAGGATGTATGTGAGGTCTTGAACTCGTAACGACTATGTAACGACTATATGTACTATGTTGACTGATGTGACACAAACGTGAATTGGCGCCCTAGTATCTATGTTTTGGTTAAACCTTGTTAACAAATATAATTTGTTCATGTGTCATGACCTGGCATGTTTAAGGGTATGTTTTGCTTGGATGGATATACTTGGATGTGAGATGGTCGCCAAATTTATGGATGCGTCAGATTCACTGGTGAGGCTAGATAGGATGGCCATAGAAGATAATATTACTATGTGACGAAGTTGTATGAGTGCATCCCATGAATTTGGCTGGAGTAGCTCATCCACTTTTTCTAACCTTGATCACTTGGTCATTAATTAGTGAATATTTTTCTATTTTTGGTTACTTAGTAATTACCATGTTAATATTAGTGCTGGCTATATTTATAGACAAATGTGCCAATATTTACAACACCAAATTAGTTGTATTAAACCTATAATTAAATATATTTTTATATCATATATTTGTCTTGGGTTAAAAATGTTACTACTCACTTGAGTGAGTAAACTTTATAAATTTGTCAAGCTTGAAGCAATTTGATTTTTATTTTAGTCAATACGACTTATAATCCAAAATGGAGGGAGTACTTAATTAGAATATATCAAGTTATCAACTATAGACAACAAAAATATCAATAACTGATAGTTTACCATCTCCATTCCATCCACTTTCGTCCTGTCCATCCAACCAAACATGAAACCTGATTGCTCTATACCTAAAAATATGGGTGGACATATCACATACGAACTTGCTTGCCAACCTAATTGATAAATTGATCAATGGCTGAAGTGACCGATGAGGCTACCAGTGGTTCCACTATATCAGCTTTCAGCTAGCTTTTATAACATGAGTATTGATATAATGGGCACTGAGATAAAACGAGAATTTTTTTTAGGGCTCCTTTGGAACAAAGGAAATTTGGAGGAATTGTGAAGGATTGGATTCCTA
The DNA here is from genome assembly GCA_000325765.3 of Leersia perrieri. Classification (NCBI taxonomy): domain Eukaryota; kingdom Viridiplantae; phylum Streptophyta; class Magnoliopsida; order Poales; family Poaceae; genus Leersia; species Leersia perrieri. The sequence continues at coordinate 15,250,070 of CM002486.1, forward strand.
TGGAAAAAATTCCTATATGGTCCTTTGGAATGAAGGAATGACTCTTTCAAAATCCTTTGAAATTTCATAGGATTGCCTTAAAACATAGGAATTTTGGAGTATTTCTAACATGAGGTCCAACCTCTTGGGAAAAAAAAATCCTTTGTGTCTATCTCTCTCTTCATTTCTGTGTTTTTCAATCCATAGGAATTAAGATGTCAAGAGACTTCAATCCTGTGTTTTTATCTATTCCTGTGTTTTGAGAATCCTGCGTTCCAAAGGAGTCCTGAATAATGTTGCTCCTATAATTAGTTTGAAACCATTAGCAAAATTCAAACTTTTTTGACAAAAGGAATGTGATGAATTAGGTTTGACAATTTGGTGTTGTTTAATTACCAAATGACAGTTGTTTAACCCAAGACAAGTATATACCATAAAAATTAGCAAATTATATATATTTATATTACCAAAAAAATTACCAAATTATAGTTGTTTGAAAACCATTTTATACTAGCATTTTCAAGGTCATTCATGGAAGGAAGAGACAAATAGAATATAGGCTTTATTTCCCCTCGCTTTCAAACAAAAGATAGTTATGGAGAAGTTCAAAATTGATTGCATATTGGCACTATTAGTATTTGTATACATTCATAGGAAAAAAATTAATTTAAATTTGATGCACACACTGTGAAAAGTAGTACTTTCACTTTTCACTACATATCAATCTTTTTTTTTTTCATTTTGCAGTCGAGTTTATACTTGATTTTTGATTGTGGCAGATGTCAATATGCTATATATTCTCAACGTTATTTTTGAAATGCTATACTATCATTTCCATTATATTTAAGTGGTAGGGGAATAAGAGGGGACATCCCCTCGTTGGGTAAAAAATTACTTCCAAAGGTGGAAGGCCATTTTTCTAGGTAGGTCATGTTTTCTGTTAATGTTATCAAGAAACAAATTAAAGCCAAGCTCCTTGAAATCCTCAAGTAAATTTCGGAAAAGGCTAGGATTTGTGGCATGACTGGCCACAAACCAGGTTGTGATAAACAGGTTTGATTTAGAATAAATAATGTCACAAACCAACAGCAGTCATTCTTTCACCCTCTCTCATTTCTGTAAGCTGACAGGCAAAGTGTGAATTTAGTCAATTTACATATAATTGATCCAAAATGAGAATCGAGATGGAAGGGAGAGTGAGAATTTGCATATAACATTAAATATTAGAAGCTCACACGCGTTGATGGTGGGTCTTTTTCTTCCTAATCTGGAAATATCTTAGGTTGATGTAACAGTTGAGGCCCTGACTCCTGAGACCAACAGGTTCCCCACATCCGTAAAAAATTGGACATTTTCATGTATATATAGTGTCGCTAACTTTATATGTATGCGACATACTTCTGACCGTGAACATTTGTCAGTTTTATCGAGATTAGGCAAACTTTGAAAAGTGCCTTCTAATCAACATTCAGGAAAATAACTCTAAATACAGAGTATTTTGGTACAAATATAATGATAGAGAGATTTCATGCTATGTAAATAGTTGTTGATCAAATGTTGTTCAGTTAAAGAGCCAAATCCGACAAATAGTAGCGAACAAAGTAAGGAGCAGTTTTTCAGCACCGTGCACGCCATCAAAACATGATTCAGAAAATTTTGAATATATATCCGATCACTTAATTTCTCGGTGGTCTTAGAATTGAGATACTTAATCTATAGTGGTGTTTCTTATAAATGGGTTCAATCACCAATAATCTCCTTGTTTCTTAGTAGCATTTTTAGCACTTATTTCATCTTTACATTGAGTCCATATACCCAGCCCAAGCCAATGTTTACAGCTGGGTTGGCTTAAGATTGCAGCCTGGTGTGAGCCACTCTGCTCAAATTAACAGACTGGCGATAGTAATTGTTCGTCTCTGATCAGGTCTAATAACAACTACACAATGTCCTAATTTGGCTTTTATCATATTGTCTCTGTCATGACTCATGACCAATCAGGTTTAGGAAGCATAAGGCTGTATGGGTTGTCTGTTCGTCCTGCATCCTGCGTTGTGGCTATAGCTAGTGCATGTGTTAACGTTGGTACCAATACATCCATGCTATAGTTTTTGTTGAAGACAATGGTTTGTTTTTTTTTCTAGAAATGCAGTTGGTGGCACCTAACCCTTTTTCTAATTGAACAGAGAAAAAAAAAAGTTTAAGGCTATCTTCAGGTCCCTGCATGGTTTTGGGCATAATGACGGCAGATGTCATTTCTAGCTCCGGGAGATATATATGGGAATTAAAGGAAATGTGAGCTTACGAAAGAAGCCAATTTCGTTCTGCATCCGTGAATGAAAGATGTGAAGGAACAAGAAGAGAAAGGATGTGGAAGAGGAAGAAGAGGGAGGATATGCACCACGTTGCAAGTCGCATGCATATCCATGCACGTAATCTTCTGACATGGCCGGAGTTCATCCTCCCATCCTTTTCTTCAGAACCAAAAAGGAAAGGATGGAGAGATCACATAGCCCCCTCACTCGAATGGAAGCATATAAATGCATACCAATGCTTGATATGATGAATATAAGGGGAAACGAAAATCTGGAACCACACAACTAATATCAGGGATAGGGGATGTTGCACTATCTGTCTTAATCATAGCCAGTTGCCTCCAGCATGTAGTACATTGTACATATATGAAAAAATATAGGCTCTTTTATATGATAGATGGCATTTAGGACAAGTCAATTAGTTCAATTTTTTAACAAATAAGCCTGTCCAAAGCATCAATTATTTAGCTATGGAAGGAGTATTAAGTCCCGCACATATGTTTACTTTCTTGCCTATTCTAATCTTCAAATGATAATAAAATACTTTTAAAAACTTAAGAACATCAATATCATATATTGCTCCAAAATTTTCATCTATCTTGTAGAAAAAAAAACTAATCAAACATAGGAAATGTGCTCTCAGTTTATTAATTTTTTTTCTTCATATACATGCAGATCACAGTCTCACAGGGTTTCAAGATACCGTGCTATATATAGCAGCCCCTAATAATTTACGTTTTTTTTTTCAATTTTCATAGGATCTTTCATAACTACCACGCATAGAAATAAGTGCACAAGTACTTGATGGTAGCCGAATAATCACACCTTTATATAGAGCATTGTTGCGAACTTGCCGAGTGGTTTAGCAGCAAAGAGGGTTGGTTGTGGGGTTTTTGGCTGGTTTCTCCTTGAAATCGTACCGTTGTTTGTTTTTTGGGGCTGGTTCTCTTTATAAATGTGGTTAGTTCTATTCTTCTAATTAAAAAATAGGAACAAAGTTTCACTAGCTAAAAAATCACCTTTTATACTCCCTCTATTTTTTTAATATAAGACGTTTTGTCTTTTTTCAAAGTTACACCTTAATTTCTTACAGATGTAGCGACATTTTCAACCAAAAACAAATACACTATAAAAATACACTGAATATTGGATCTGGTGAAAATAATTTGTGTGGTAAATAAGTCAAAACAACATTACATTATATTAGGCTACATAACGCTTGCTACAGAGCCAACGGCTGCATAGTGCCATACCGATCAATACGCATATATTGCATCGCCGAAAGCCCGGATGGATCATCACAGGAATATCCACATGCAGCTTGGAGCCAAAATTTAGCCTCTCAGATCGATCCCTCTCCATTCCGGCGTGGTGACAAGGGCATCCACTTCTGGTCCAGCCCAGCTCGCGCGCGCCGGGCACCGTACCTTTCAGCTCACATGCACGCATGCATGGGCCGGGGGTAAAACACCGAAAAAATGCGCGTGGAGGCGCGCATACCGCGCGGCTTGTGCTTTACCTAGCCGCGTATATCCACCCGACCCGAGTACCCGACACCGATCGCTAGCCCAGCCGTGACAGCTAAAACCGGACGACGCCACGCGCGCGCCCCACTGCAGGCAGCCCGCAGCCAGGCCAGGTCTCCGCGCTTTGTGCAGCGCGGGCGCTAGCGTCCAGGCGTAGTTGCCGATCGCCCACGGCAACGACGAGAGAAGAAACGCGCGCGCGCGCATCGATCAGGGCCACGGGAGGCCGGGTATCCGATGGTGACCAATGCCGTCGGACGCCGGCACGCCAGCGGGCAGGAGAGTTCATGAGATTTGTTTGGTGCGCCGTGCGGTGCCTCACCAGGCCAGTCGAGCTGTGTCTTTAAGCAGTGTCGTGGAAAACGGTTGATCGATGCTTGAAACGGTTGTTTAATCGGCCGTTTGTTCGGATTCAAGACAAATTAAGTAGGAGTAGGCTTAAGTACACCGGCCAGCCACCAGATACTATGTCCCAGATATGCCGTACGTCCTTCTTAGTTTACCACATTGCGCGGGCAGGTGCCACACTTGTTTGAATCTTTGAATGGTTTGAAGTAGAAATTAATCATTTCTAACAGGGGCACGTTAAAAACGGTCGGAGGTCGGAAAAAGGAAACACTAATCCTTATGCACATCCGCACATGGACATGCATGCATTTGTGCTCTTAAAATCTTAACTGTACAAGCGAGATTCTGAACCTCCGAAATTCTATTTTCAAGGGTGCGCACGTGAGTAGGGGACGGACTTGTCCCGTGCGTGCGTGTGTCCTCAGCTGTACACTGAACAAAAAGGTTGGCAAGTGAACCTTGTGGAGTGGGACATTTGGGGTTTGGGCCTTATTGTCCCATGCCGCTCGCATCCTTTTGACGCAATTCTCGATTACAATGGAAAGCCCAAATTTTAACAGGCATGGATCTACTAGGAAAAAGTCTATTGTACGTCCCTTAGCTTGTCGACGAGTTCGCAAAATGTACTTAAACCGCAATACTAGATTTATTGGGTCCCCTATCTTGCAAAACCATGTTAATTTAAGTCCCAAGGTAGTATAGCTCCCGGTTTTCGCTGATGTGGCATTGTAAATTAGAAAAATATATATAAAAAAGCATTGGTGGGCCCACATGTCAGCGGTACCCTCTCTCCTCCTGTCCATAAAAATTACCGGATGGCAAGGTCATAGGACGCGTGGCGGCATGAAGAGGGGACGACCATAGGGCCGCGGATGGGAGGGTAGGCTCCGGCGAGAGGAGCCGTGTGGAGGCGCAACCGGAGTCAGGGATGAAGCGGCGGTCATCGGGGAGCATGACCAAGGCCGTTGCACCGCAGGCCAGGAGGTGGTTGCCCGCCAGCGCGAAGCGTGCTACGACAACGATAGTGGTGACTATTTATTGCAACATGGAGAAGGCGAGAGCACTCGAGCTTGGGGAGGAGGATGTAGGATCAAACACAATAAATAAACCTACTAGAGGGGGTGAATAGTAGGTATCGTCAGCGGAAGTTCAATTTTCGAATAAAAAATGACACTGATAGAGTTTCAGTAAAAATACGATTAATCGCAAACTAACCGTTGGATCTATCTCAAATTTGGTGAGAGTAAACTAGAAGATATAAAGAACAAGTCCACCGAACGAATTTGTAAAATAATCAACGGTTCAAAATATATACAACTCGCAATATAGATATCTTAAAATTTCAGCAAAACCGACAAAATCAATTCAAGCAACTTACGGAACCGGAAACGCCACGATGATTGAATATGATGTTTATTGCTGAAATATATTGTCACAAGGTGCAGTCAAAACACCCCTTTTACAAGACCCAAAAAAAAAGCTCTCAAATCTCACAATTGTGGCTTTACCCTCACGGTCAAGACTTTCTCGATATTTATACCAAATATCTTCTATTCTACTCCTAACCACATAAGAAACCTATTACAGTCTCCAACTTTCCAAAACTGCAGCCGACGCATCCGATATCCTCACTAAACCGGACTCGCATCCGGCCATCATTCCTTCACGTCATCGATCGAGTCCGACTCCACGTATCGACTCCACGTCGAGCAAATCTCCTGATCACTCGGTCCAACACATCAGCTAGCCGCTGCATCACATGGAGCCATGCATGCATCGTGCATGTACACATGCATGCCACCTCCTGCTGCATGCATCGATCCATCACCTTGCATATCCACAAGCAATGCATACATGCACACATGCATCGATCCAATCCATACACAGTACACACATACACACATCACGTATGCATGCACTGCATGTACAAGCACAGCATGTGCATACACATACTCATCCATCTCTTTTCCGTATCCCTTCGTAATTCTTCGGTGCTCGCACACACATCCTTTGTGAAGCCCGTCACGAACAACACCCACATAGTATTCCTCCACCGTGTGTCATCTTTCGTCAACCTCGTCACCCGGCATTCTTGATCGCTCCGGACCTCTACTCCTCCCTGATTATAGTCCCGATCCTACCGTTGACCGATATTAACCCTCAAAACATCTGACTCTAGTCCAATCTTATCACATGACCTCCTGACTGCTCCAGACCTTAGTTCCTCCCTAAACTTATTCCAAGTCCTCGCCATTAACCAAGCCTTGACCTCAAGTCACCTACCTACAATAGACGAAACAACCATTACCGGGCACAGATTCGCAACCTGACCCACATCAGTCACACGCACTCACACCACATCCACGAATATTCCAAACCAATTTCATTTAAATATATCATTTATAAAGCCAATTTTTCATCACAAAATATTAATTAAAAGCTTGATCTTACAATCTCCCCCTTGATGAACACATTTGCAACATCTCCAAAAATGCAAATTTGTGTTAAGAAGCAAAAAACACATATTGCTCAAAAATCACAAAAGTGACGAAGAAAAACTTTCCCCTTTTTAAAATAAAGAATTTCTCATAGAATCGACTATATTGAAAATCGAAAAAATTCGAATTTCTTCTTTTCTCCCCCCTTCTAGAACCATGCATTTTGTATATTTTCTCCCCCTTTGACAATGATTTCATCAAGAATTTTAAAAGAGAAAATCACAAAATCAAGATGTTATATTCATGCCTTTTTTATATTTTTTCAAGAGCTTTGGAGCATACTTAAAGCAATCCAGGACATGTGTTGCAAGACAAGTAAAATAAATTCACCAACAAGCTAACAAGCATGTCACTAGAGTATAAACATGAAACAAAGATATTACAGATAAGCTCAAATCAGCAATAAAGTTTTATGTATTCAACGATTTATAATGCAATACTTCCACTAGTAACTAGGTTAAACAAAATACCCAATCACATAGACAAGAAGGTTTAAACACTCTTTCCCAAATTTATTTGCTCAATTAAAAAATTAATTATTTATCATTGAGCTTTTGCTCAAATTATTTATGAGCTTTTTGTCATGCTCATATTTATTATTGATTGCATAAAAAATAAATCTCTCAATTATCTCGAGTACGTGCTTGTCGTCAAGACTATTGCCAAGCATTCGATACTCATTAGTTTCCTCACCGCGAATATGCCTTTGTCGTCAAGACTGTTGCCAAAGGTTACATATTCATTTTTGCCTCTCATAAAGTAAAAGTAAAGACAGGCAATTTCGTTATTTGCACTTGCGGCATTTAAAGAGCATTTGAGGAATGAAAAAACTTGCATTGCATATATGAAAGCATAGATCATCCAAACTAGTATTAGCTTCAGATATTGCATATTTTTTTAATTCAGTAAAAGAATTTAAGTGCCATGCATCATCTCCCTTAAAAGCAATAGTAAAAGTTCATATAAATACTAGAATGCAACACAAGCTAAACTTTTTTTTAGTGTAACACAAGCTAAACTAGTGACAAATAAACCTCACTTATATTGCTAGCAAGCACAAGAATTGTGGGGAACGCCCAGACTAGGGTCTAAACGTCCCTGCGATCACATAACTGCTCAGGATGTTCAGTTATGCGCAGAATGATACAGAAACAGAAGCTTCGATTAATTATACAAACCGTAAAGGTTCTTATTACAACACCAACTCAACTCACACACGCAGCGGGCCTACGGCCTTACACTTACAACCAAAAGACGCAACTCCACACCACAGGAACTGCCTGAGCGTAAAGTTGACCTAGAAGTCGAAACCTTCGTCTTCGTCCCACTCCTGTGGGTCCACCGCTTCCGCAGGGGCTTCTCTGCGACTTCTTGATCGGCTGGAGCAGCAAATATGCAAGACTGAGTACGAAAGGTACTCCGCAAGCCATGCTAGGGGAAACTTAAACTAATGCAAGGAATATCAAGGGATGAAATTGGTTTAATACTAAACGTTAAACGTTAGTAGTAGTTCACAACCAACCCCATTTCATAAACAACTTA
>CM002486.1:15263787-15283155 GCA_000325765.3 Leersia perrieri
GGCGGCCGGCCTCCCCCGCATCCCTCTAGATCCAGATCTAGCGGGGCGCGGCGACGGCGCGACGACGATGGGCAGCGGAGGCGCTGCCACCCACCTGCCCGCCGGTGGCCTACCATTTTTTAATTTTTTTTCTGACTATAGGTGGCGGTTCTATAGTCAATATAGGTGACGGTTTAAAAACCGCCACCTATAGTCTGTATAGGTGGCGATTTTTAAACCGCCACCTATACACCTACACCTATAGTATAGGTGACGACTCTAAAAACCGCCACCTAAGGCCAATTTAGAGCCGTCACCTATGACGGTCTCTGTACTAGTGATGCATCGATCCAATCCATGCACAGTACACACATACACACATCACGTATGCATGTACTGCATGTACAAGCACAACATGTGCATACACATACTCATCCATCTCTTTTCCGTATCCCTTCGTAATTTTCCAGTGCTCGCACACTCACCCTTGTGAAGCCCGTTACGAATAACACCCACACAGTGTTCCTCTACCGTCTGTCATCTTTCGTTAATCTCGTCACCCGGCATCCTTGATCGCTCCGAACCTCTACTCCTCCCTGAGTATAGTCCCGATCCTACCGTTGACCGAAATTAACCCTCAAGATATCTGACTCTAGTCCAATCTTGTCACATGACTTTCTGACTGCTCCAGACCTCAGTTCCTTCTTGAACCTAGTCTCAGTCCTCTCCATTGACCAAGCCTTGACCTCAAGTCATCACAATAGACGAAACAACCATTACCGGGCACAGATTCGCAACCTGACCCACATCAGTCACACGCACTCACACCACGTCCACGAATATTCCAAACCAATTTCATTTAAATATATCATTTATAAAGCCAATTGTTCATCACAAAATATTAATCAAAAACTTGATCTTACAGAGGAAGCCATGGCAGATCTGTGTGGAGATTTGGCAAAGAGGAGGAAGAAGGAAGAAATGATGGGAGTTCGCGGTGGAGGTGGCGCCGGTGAGTGAGATGGTGGCAGAGGTGAAGTTGGGCAACTAACGCAGCGTGACGGCGCCAGACGTCGTCTTCGCTGCGCACCACTAGGACTAGGTGTTCGCCTTCTCCAAGGAGACCATCTAGTTCTCGTTCGTCGAGGTGTTCGTCCACGCGCGTGGTGGTTGCACCGACGGTGATGACCATGTCGACCACATCTGGTTTGACCTATCCAAGGTGCGGGTGCTGCATGCCAGAACGCATGTGCCGTAGTGGCGAACGATCGTCAGCCAGCGGTGCTCATGAGGTACGTGAGAGAGAGAATAGAGAAGGGGAAGGAAAAGAGAAAGAGGGGAGAGGGAGATCCTATGACATATGGGGCCCACCTACAAATTGATATTGGAGTCAATGTGCCACGTTGGACAAAACCAGCCTCCATACTGCCAAGGGATCCAAATTGACACGGCATTATGAGTGGGAGGACGAGATATATCTGGTATTTCGGTTCAGGGACGAATTGCAAACTCGTTGACAAGTTGAGGGACTTCATATCGACTTTTCCCAATCTACTACCAATATGAACAAGCATGGGTCATACTTGTATTGCTGATCATGTCCTAATTGGCTGAAGACCTCCAATGAGCTATACCAAATTGGAATAAGTCCATTATATGTCCCTCATTATGTGTCTAGTTTCCTTCATGTTCATAAACTGCAAAACAGAAATGTTGCAACATTCTCAAAGCCAGTGCGAATGTTATCACAAGGAAGTGTTGAGTACGATTTTTTCCGACTTGAGATCCAATCCAACGAATAGAAAATAAATAAACATGCGAGGACCACATGTAAGTGGCTTGTCCCCCCCTCCAATTCATTATCCTATCTATCCCCCTCACCGAGCTCATACTCATTGGTTGCAATTGTCGCCACCATGGTGGAGGACATTGTCACCCTCCGTGCTGCTCACACCCCAACAAAGAGCATTGGTTGACAAAGGAAAGAAGGCCGGCGATAGTGAAGCTAAGGGTGGTGGTGGCAAGGGGAGGGCGGCACTAGTGGAAAACAACTTGTACAATATGCAGGCAAATTTGTATGTAAGTGGGGGAATGGTGCGGCGGTCTAGGGTGAACCTTGGGAGCTCATGGCCCATGGGCTTATGGACCGCCTGCACAAACACATTTTTGCATATGCATGACCGTTGGAGTGTCGTGCGGGTAATGTTGTTTCCTTCCTAGTTAGATCTAGGTGGAGTCAAGGGTATACGACAGCACGTGGTTCAGGCAGACGATGACCGCAAGAACCTACTCCTGGCAATTGGCTTCTCCACCGTCCTAGTTACCAATGTCGTCTTCACCACTAATGCCATCGAGGAGATGAGGAGACATAATGGCGGTGGGAGCAAGTCTAGACTAGGGTAACTCATCAGGAGCACGAGGGGAAATAGGAGTTTTAGGGCATGTTTGGGGAGCTTAAGATTCTGAGAAGCAGCTGTTTGGTAGCCAGCTTCTGAGAATCTTGAAAAGCTCTGAAATCCAGCTTCTCTAGATTCTAGCTTCTCAATTCATTTTCCAGAATCTGTAATTGCAGCTTCTCAGAGAAGCTGTGAACCGTTTGGGACAGCTTCTACCAGCTGCAGCATTTGAAAGAAGCTGCAGCTAGCAGAAGCTTCTCCAAACAGGGCGACGCCTCCTTCACAGTGGCTGTCTTCCTTTGATTCACTTCAATGACTTCCGTGACAAGCGCGCTCAAGCTCATCACCGTGAGGTTTTCAGGTGAGGGAGTCACTGATGTGGTCATCTTTGTCACAGCTGCAAGATGAGACTGATAGAGTGGCGGATGGGGGCAGGGACTGTGCGTACATGTCCACGTCCATCGAGCTGGGTCACAACCTATCCTGAAAACAAGGTGACCGTTGCCCCCACCAACATCTCCACAAGGTGGATTTGGCAAGATGCACATGCACAGGAGGGGAAGGAAGAGGTGAAGTGAGTGACACTTACATATGGGTCTCATTTTTTTTTTCTTTACCGTGACACGTAGTAGCCACGTCAAAAAAAAAAACCAGGTCAAACTGCCACGTCTGCCAAAACCAGACCCAATACTGCCGTGGGACTTCATTTGCTCTAGTTTTACGAGTTGGGATTGCAACATATATAATACTACAGTTCAGGGACGATTTGAACTCAACATTACATGTGGGTCGTCAAGTAGACTTCCTACCAGATTTACAAACTAGTCCTTAAGCCCACAGATTCGGCCGGCCAGAGATAGCCCATCCAACCGAAGTCCATGGGCCATCAGCCAACTTGTCCAACTACTAACACTTCTACGTTACTACTAGTTCACTTGGTTATTTTGTTTGAAACATAAGCATAGACGGTGTCATTCTGTCACTGCTCACTACTGCACTGAAAGCCTACAGCTACTACACCCAACTGCTAATATTGTATACAAAAAAGTGGCGGATTTGCGTGGGTATCGTGCCACTGTGGAAAGAATGAAATCCTAAAGCCAAACAGGGTGAATTGAACAGCTCTGCCTTTCGTTTTCTGCCTAAAAAAACCGATCAACTCGGGGACTCGCGCAGAGAGGGCATCGTTCCTGCTAATCTGATGCAAAAATGCAATCCGGGCACAGGAAGAAAAGCGGGCGAGGATACGATCTCGCCTGCCCAGATAAAGTCGACCGCTATCTTCCGGCGAGTGCCCCGGGGACTGTGCAAAGTCTTCTTTGCAAGATTCTGCCTAAACCAATGGGGTGTTTTTCTGGTTATCTTACCAAAGGATATGCATGGGAAGGGTGATTAATCTACATTGCCCAACGGCACTATGACATGCACTACTACTCTCACTGTGAGCCCTTTTTCCTTTCTTTTCTGTACGAATCTAGGCTCCCTAGAGCCAAATTTGATATATAATTTCATTAAAAAATCATAGTGGAAATAATAATTTTTAAAGTCATTTACTTATTATTAAGAATTTAGAATAGTTTCTGATCCGTGGACCACTCTCCATGTTAGTCAAGAATTTCAACCCAAAGTTGCTCTAAATTTGGGTAAGGTTAAATATTTGCTAGTAAAGAAGAAAATGGTAGTTGGTAGGAGGTTGATTATTTCATTGTATAGGAAAAAGAGCAATCTAATAAAACATGTCTTGTAAAAAAAAAATTAGGCCATGAGGGTATGAAATAGACAGGGTAACCCCAAAAAAGGGTTCGAACAAAAGGTGTTGTGTGTGTGGTCTCATATTAATATCAAATAACAAAAAATTTCGGTTAGATGGCTAGGGCCACAATTGGGAGATATTCTCTATTTGTCTTAATACTACTCCTGTGTTTATTCCAGTATCATTTATATTTTTTACTTAAATCTCCGTTTTTCTTGATGATATATTGAAATGTACTATCGTGAAAGGTGAACCATGCGTAAATGTAATCCTCACCTTGACAAGGATTAAATTGATGGAGAATTAACCTTGTGTGCGTTGCATGGGGTGCATCTATGCAGCTGCAGCAGCCAGCAGGGCAGTACCAGACTGAGATCCGCCTCGTGCCAAGAGCAAGACAAGTGTAATTTGAGCAACAACAGCCTAACCTTTTGGACACAAACAATGAAGCAACACACACACTTAACATAAACAAATACAAAGTATTAGCACTAGTAGGATACTGTTGCTGTGTTGTTGGGAAGTGAAATCATGGGGCTATAATTGCATAGGGAACCTCGTCAGACATGCACAAATAGAGAATCCAATAGGGGTTTCTTCCTTTTGCAGCATTCCTGGTTACCCTCCTTTTAAGGAGAGGATCTCCTCTGTTTGGAGTTGTTTACATTCCCCCTTCTTTTGCAACCTGCCTGCAACTTTTGCAGTGCAGGGTATCTCTTTCTGCGTCTATGTGCAGCATCTCAACTACTCAAGCCTGAGCCTCTCTGCCTCATCGATATATCCTCATGGAACTTATTACTAGTAAAATCTTTATATGCCTTCACAGTAAACAGCATAATCAATCAAAGTATTATGCAACTCCATTGTGCTTGTTTTGATGCACACGAAAAGATCATTCCCCTGTTAACTTTTTTTTTTTTTTTTGCAAATGCTCTTGTTTACGTATACTAAATTTATAGTTTTTTGTTTGTTTGATTGGAAAACCAGCCACATTTGCAGGCTTTCATCTGCGGGCGCGCACAGATTCAAGTACTATATGTAGCATTGAGTTTGCATGCATGGAGAATCAGATGCTCTGGCCATGAAAAGACTCTAGCCAAATCTATCTTTTCCTTTCTTTTGCATATTCCATATGGGTGAAAGAAAGCATAGGGTGTTGAGTTGACAACTGACTTTGACCGTTTTGACCCAGGTTCATAGCAAAATACTCTGAAGAAAAGAAGAAAAAGAATGTGCCATTGGCCCAGAAAAGGCATCTTTGTTCATCTTAGATTTTGCACTAGTAGGGATAGATGCTCCAAGGTACACACGAAGACAAACACGTTGTACTACTAGTACTAGTGTTTTAACTCCTCTTTTTATGTCAGAGTTACAAACATTAACCGAGCAACTCTGCCCTCACCTTCAACTGCCATGTTTTTATTACCTATAAGCTCAAGCATATATGGCTTAAACAATGTGATAATGATCATTTATCAGGTTCTACTACTTATAAATTACTCCCTATGTCCCAAGCTCTTCTGGGAATTTTTCACACAGATTATGAAGAATAACACTACCTTTGTCCTAAAAACAAGCAGCCAGAAATATTTATATTTTACGACGGAGATAGTAAAAATTAAATGGGGATGTTTATTTATTTTTCGTTGAGATGAAGTAGATGGAAAAATAACTTTGAGATGATTGTGATTGGTTGAAAACTTGAGATGAAGAAGTAGGCGTTATATTATGGGATAATTTGAAGTTCGAGAAGTTATTATATATATTATCTCCGTTCAAAAATATAAAGTATATTAGCCTTTTACATATATAGTCTTCAATGTTGCACTTTGATCATTACTATCGATCTTTACAATATGACATCAACAACTACAAAATTAATATCATATTGTCGGTGATATGGATATGGGGGTACCCACAGGAGGCTAACCATCGTTTGACACCTAGAGATCTGCGTCCCAGGGAGGAGTCGAGGCAGCTCGACACCTTGCCCAAGCATAAGGGGCCAGGCGATCGCGGCAGCCCGAACCACTTCGGACCTATGCACGAGGATTACGGCCCAAGGAGGCCACACCCTGCAGAAGGGGTTCGGGCCACCCAGGCCACGTAGCGCGCCCCTGAGAAGGGCACGCTCGGAGGCCTACGGGGAGGCCACACCCCGTGGAAGGGGTTCGGGCCACCCGAGGCCACGTGGCACGCCCCTGAGGAGGGCATGCCCGGAGGCCTGCGGGGAGGCCACGCTCCGCAGAAAGGTTCGGGCCGCTCGAGGCCACGTGGTGTGCCCCTGAGGAGGGCACGCTCGGAGGCCTACGGGGAGGCCACACCCCGTGGAAGGGTTTGGGCCACCCGAGGCCACGTGGCATGTCCCTGAAGAGGCGCGCCCGCAGGCCAACGGGGAGGCCACGTGTATGATCATGACACGCCCCCAATGGCCAACCACCGCGATTAAATGCTGAGAGAGGGGCATGACACTTGCCCCGTCGCATTTAATGCGATGTGAGGCGTGGCTGTCAGCTCTTCATCATCACCCCTTTTCGCCCGTGTCGAGGAGGAAAGGGGAAGAAAGTCTTCATCCCTGTGACCGCGATTTTACCGTGCGGTCAGATGCACGCCCCTCTTCCGCGCCTGGTCACCGTCGCATTTAATGCGTTGGACAGAGCGTGGAGGGAAGGCAATGAGTATATATGGCCTACGTCACCCCTACCACGGTTGGTGGCCCGTTGACAGGTAGGCCCCACCGATGATTAGATAGGTTGACCATGTAATCCCGTCAACAGCATGGTGGCCACGCCACCCATTTTCTCCACCAGCTCCCCCGCGACGTGGCGACAGGAGCAGGAATAGGGGCAGGCCCCCGACAAGACAGAGCAGTGGCCGCCCACTATATAGCACGAAGCTAGGAAAACCTAGGGCTACTGTGGTGTCCTCTTGCCCTATTAAAGGAGGCCCTGGTCCTTCATAGGATGTGGGGGGGATTTTGGGATTTGGAGGCTGAACCCTGTCCAAGAAAACCATAAGGCTACTCCATAACACTTAGCACGACTCAGTCATCAGCTCTAGCACCACCCGGGAGAGAACTCCTCCTTGTAATTCTTCATCCACCATATAGACAACGAGAACAGGAGTAGGGTATTATGCTTCCCAGCGGCCCAAACCTGTATAAATCTTCCCGTGTCATGCGTGTTTAGCGGGCTTCTCTCTTGTTCACCTTCTTCTTCCTCTTAACTCAGGCCTTGGTACACCACACCCCTATGCCGAACCAAAAAGGGGGTCCCCGGGATCCCTGCGTATTGAGCACACGCATCAACAGCTGGCGCACCAGGTAGGGGGTGCGCTTGCTGAGGCTTGAGGTTCTGAGCTTCCTGCTCTCCGACGAGGTCTTCTTCACCAAGACTTGTGCGTTTCCTCGCGCACCATGGCTTGATGCCACCTTCTTCACATGAGATCCATGGTCTCGGCCCCTCCATGGGCGGAGGGGGCTGGGGGCTGCGCAGAAGGCGTGGCCGCGGCCACTCGACGAGAGCACCGGTGTCGTGCTCTAACAAGTGGCTGGGGGCTGCTCAGGAAGCACGACCACCGTCGCTCGGCGAGGGGCACATGCAACGTGCTCCCACCCACTGCACGAGATTTGCGGCCTTGGCCCCTCCATTTGGGGAAGGGGCTGGGGGCTGCTCAGAGGCATTGCCACCGCTGCTGGGCGGGAGCACCGGCGTAGTGCTCTCACCTGCTGCCGCATCAGCTTCGACACAACAATTTCGGAAGGACATCTTCTACGCAATCAATACATCCTATCAAAGATAAGTGCTTCATTTATTCAATTATCAATCCCACATATATTTCGAAATATTACTCGGGAATCTTTTTCCTATTATCGCTTGCAAGTTCACATGCTGCCACAAGGATGTTTATTTCTTGTCCTCAGTTGCAAAGGAGGGCTAGTTGTAGCACAAGCCAGGATGCTTGGGTTAGATCAGCTCTGTGTGCTGAGGACAAGTGTTAGCGACGTGGACCGTGCCCCGAATACCACCTAAGATCCAAGATCTCGAGCAAACCTCCCTCCGGGTCGAGGCAGCTTAGATCTCGGCAGAGGAATATGGTATTCTGCCTGGCCAGTTCCATTCCGGACACTGACAATGCCCAGACGCTATGGGTCACCTACTCATCCTCGCACGTTGTTCAAACTTGTTTCCCTCAAGAGGCTCCCGAGAGATCGGAATGAACAGACCAAGTGGCAGGCCATGCATAACCCTTGCTAGCGAGTATATATGTTGTTTAAATGTGTGCAGGTTTAAGCGAGACTCCAAACTGCTCACATCTCTATGGCGATGACACCACATGTCATTAGCGCGGCGTTTGTCGTGGAGCGCGAATGAGGACAAGCGACCCCGACGCCCCCGACCCCCACTTTCGTGGCAGGATGGCCCGGGATGGAGCTGGCTAGGGAAGCCTTCGGGCCGAGTGGTGGCCTCTGGCCCCGTTTGTGCCCGAGCGGTACCTCGCCCCCTTGTCCGGCGGCCTTAGGCGTCCCCGACCCTCAGAGAGGCTATATGGCCCCGAGCGGTCAGGCGGCCCGATGGCCCCGGACCCCGTGGCGAACAGCCCGAAGGATGGTGGTGCCAACAATGGCCCCAACCCACCTAAGCCTAACCCCCTCCGGATCGGGGCAGCTTAGATCCCTGTGGTTGATAGTGGTACTACCAAGGTTTTCCTGCTTTGGTTTAATTCTATCAAATGCAAATTTTCTTTCAACCCTTATATGTATTGCGTGTCGGCTCCTCTCTTTATCCTTGATGTGTGAATGGTTGAGTCAAACATCAAAATAAATAATTTGGGAACGGCCATGCCTTTGTGCCGAGGGACTTGTCGGGCCGCGAGCCGTGCCTCGGATACCACCGGATTCCCGAAGTCTCGAGCAAACCCCCTGCGGGTCAGGGCAGCTTAGACACTCGACGATGAGTTTGTGGTATCCGGCTTGGCCAGTCTCGACGAAGACAGGCTCTCGAGGTCTCTGTGCTCGCGCTTTTCCCGAAACCACCTTAAAAATTATAACATAGATGCTCACCAAGTAACACCAAGTCAAGAAGGAGGGTTGAGCCGGTCGCCCCTGTAATTCTAACAGGATTTGGTTTTGTTAGCATGTGTGCATGAAGGTCAAACTCTCCGACATATAGGCCTTCGACTCGGCCCAACGGTCCGACACGAAGGCCGGGGGTTACTGTCGGTGATATGGATATGGGGGTATCCACAGGAGGCTAACCATCATTTGACACCTAGAGGTCCGCGTCCGAGGGAGGAGTTGAGGCAGCCTGACGCCTTGCCCAAGCATAAGGGGTCAGGCGATCGCGGCAGCCCGAACCACTTCAGACCTATGCACGAGGATTACGGCCACTCGGACCCACGCGGCGCGCCCTCGGAGAGGTCGGGCCGGGGGTCCGGCAAGGAGGCCACACTCCGCAGAAGGGGTTCGGGCCACCCGAGGCCACGTGGCGCGCCCCTGAGGAGGGCACGCTCGGAGGCCTATGGGGAGGCCACACCCCGTGGAAGGGGTTCGGGCCACCCGAGGCCACGTGGCACGCTCCTGAGGAGGGCACGCCCGGAGGCCTGCGGGGAGGCCACGCTCCGCAGAAAGGGGAAGAAAGTCTTTATCCCTGTGACCGCGATTTGACCATGCGGTCAGATGCACGCCCCTCTCCCGCGCCTGGTCACCGTCGCATTTAATGCGTTGGACAGACACATGGAGGGGAAGCAATGAGTATATATGGCCTGCGTCACCCCTACCACGGTTGGTGGCCCGCTGACAGATAGGCCCCACCGATGGTTAGGTAGGTTGACCATGCAATCCCGTCAGCAGCATGGTGGCCATGCCACCCATTTTCTCCACCAGCTTCCCCGCGACGTGGCGACAGGAGCAGGAATAGGGGCAGGCCCCCGACAAGACAGAGCAGTGGCCGCCCACGATATAACACGAAGCTAGGAAAACCCAGGACTACTGTTGTGTCCCTTGCCCTATAAAAGGAGGCACTGATCCTTCATAGGATGTGGGGGGATTTTGGGATTTGGAGGCTAAACCTTGTCCAAGAAAACCATAGGGCTACTCCATAACACTTAGCACGCCTCAGTCATCAGCTCTAGCACCACCCGGGAGAGAATTCCTCCTTGTAATTCTTCGTCCACCATATAAACAATAAGAACAGGACTAGGGTATTACGCTTCCCAGCGACCCGAACCTGTATAAATCTTCCCGTGTCATGCGTGTTTAGCGGGCTTCTCTCCTACCCACCTTCTTCTTCCCCTTAAGTCAGACCTTGGTACACCGCACCCCTGTGCCGAACCAAAGAGGGGGTCCCGAGATCCCTGCATGTCGAGCACACGCATCGACACATATGAGATTTCTTTCGGATGCAAATCTAATGCTATCACATGCGTGATGCTTAGCACATTGTAAAACTGTTACTTTTAGTTTTTAAGATAATGGAACTTTTAGTTTAAGTAGTCAAAAGTTATAAGGGTTGAATTTCCTCAATTTTTAGTTTTGAACCGAGGGGGCATTTTGGGACGGTGTTGTAGAACATATTGGCTCTTCCTATACAACAGGGTAAATAAACAATTCATGTCAATGTACTGTCACAAATTAAATTTTCATGCAGTATCAGGAGAAGCGGAGGGAGGGAGAGCCGGAGAGCTAGGGA
Organism: Leersia perrieri; assembly: GCA_000325765.3. Lineage (NCBI taxonomy): Eukaryota > Viridiplantae > Streptophyta > Magnoliopsida > Poales > Poaceae > Leersia > Leersia perrieri. The sequence continues at coordinate 15,274,605 of CM002486.1, forward strand.
GACGGGAAAAAGACCGCATCTTTGATATGGGAAAGCTTTGAGCTTTCTGAGAATCACACATATACTCCCACAACAGAGTGACACACAGGCACACAGCACATCAACTTTGAACGCCCCAAAGGAAATCTGTATAGGCTTCGCAGCTAGGATATAGTACTCCTAGCACACAAAGCAGACACAGTCAGCACCATATTCGCTGCATTCCATGCCATGCCATGCCATGCCATCCTTCGGAGAAGTGGCAGGGAATAACAATGTTATCCAGGGAAAGGCCTCTCCTAGAGTGTAGTAGTACTACTACAACAATACACTTGTACAGTTGTACTCCATGGCAGCAGCAGCAGTACTGCAATGCATGCATGGCATTGCCGGGTCAGGGCTGCATATCGGACTCGATCTGCCGCGGAATCTTTGCTTTATTGACATCGCTGCGCGGTTTGTTCTGCACTCAAAACCCAAAAGCGTCTTGAGAGAGAGCAGAGTGAACAGTAGTGCCAAAAGCAAGCAAAGCGGCCATGGCATGGCATGGCACGCAGCAACCAGACGACGAGCTTTTGCTTTGCTTTCGCCAACAGCCTTTCCTCCTTGCATGCATGCATTCTCTGATCACATGCACAAGTGCAAGCAAATGGAGAAATCTTGTCGAAGCTGGCAACATTGTTTGGCGATGACAGTGGCAAGCAATGGCGCCTGTGTGTGTACGCTGGCACATCACATGGATGCGGCACGTATTTTATTGCTTGCCGATTTAACTATGACCAACAAATTCATGTCTGCATGCCTGCCGAAATCTATCCAACAGCGTACTGCGGCTGATATCTAGGACTTGTCGTCCATACCTAAAATTTTGACCTGCATGTGCGTCGTCTACATGGCGAAGACCGAGCAGAATCTCTCTCTCTCTCTCTCTCTCTCTCTCTCGTGTGTGTGTGTGTTTTCTTTTTTACAACAAGAAAGAATTTGAATGTAGATTGTAGATAGGAGAATCTACTACGAACTGAGAACATCTTAAAGTGCGTCGTGAATAAAGCGAGATTTGCTATCACCGTGCATGCATGGCTGCATGTTTATGGTAAAGTTCAGTGGCGAATCTCCTTGGAAGGAGTAACCTATATAACATTTGCTGGGACGACGGGAGATACGGTGGAAAGCTTTGCTACTTCTTCACCCTTTCCGGAGAGCAGAAAGCCATGAAAATTGCTCTTGCAGTCATGCACATACAACCAGCTGCATGCCTCTGAAAACCTGCTTGTTCCTGCGTGCTGTGAAATCTGTGAATATGTGGTGTGTCTCAGACTGATCCCAGTTTTGCCGTTTGCACTGCAGGTGTGAGCTAGCAAGCCATGAAAAATTGTGTCCTGCGTTGAGGAGGCATGTTGGAAGATGTGTGTCAGGTATATATTCATATTTTCAGCCGCCGATGAATCTACGGTGATGTCCTGAGAAAATTTTAAAAAAATGCTCCTTTTGGGCTTTTTGGAGGTATACATGATGTGTGCAATTGGCGCTGTTGGGCTGAAATTAACTGACCAGGCTAGATTTCGTGTTCAATGCAGGGAAACTACTATTTGAAATACAGCTTAAAGGCTGTTTGAATGATAAGTTAATTACTTAGGAGTTTATTTTTAAGAGCTGTTGAATAAAATGCTTTTGGACGGTCCACTGGAATGAATATCTATATTCACAAGAGGGCCTTTTGCACGGTCCACAGAAATGAAAACCGACGCGTGGGTGAATATTCACCCGGGTGTTTAAAATCTGCTTTCTATCTATATTCACAAGAGAGGACACCATCATCACCAGAAAACCGACTACCCCTGACGGAAATAAAGATGTGCTTCCGAGCCACGAATTTTTCCGCGATCTATACGTGCTAATGGTAGAAATGCTCTACTTTCACGTAAGAGTGAATTTCACAAAACTATTAAGTATTTCAAACAATCTATCACAAAACTATAGATCTAAGAGCATATTTTACAAAGCTATATATTTATTGTCTTTGATTATCAGAAAACTATAGGTATTTTGTACTTTCTATCACAAAAACTATAAAAACTTTTTTCACAAAACTACAGAGTTAGTGTATTGTTTATCACAAAACTACATGGGTAATCGTGCAAGAGAGAGAAGGGCACACCAGGGGTAATCACAGGACGACTTTAGCATTGGTGTAGGTATGGTTTGCCGGCCGCCAGTAAGGGGTCGTGGATACCCGGATACACTATAATATGCTGGATCGGGAGGAACGTCCGCAGTCGGTGCCCCGAGGATCAAGTTTTCTCTAACCTTGTTAATTGATATTGTGCCTCGGTTTTGTCTTCACTTTTGGAGTTTCTATGATGTTCGCTTCCGTGTTTGGCTTCCAAGGTTTATATCGGGGCCAATTTTATAACTAGCATTACTGCTCATCTGTTATTTATTTCCTTAACAATTTTTTTTGTTGCAATGGTTAAATTTCTGATGGTTGATTTTTTTTTGTTAGTGGGCATGCAACATGTAGGATCGTAGAACAAGAACCAAGCCAACCAAAGGGGAGTTGAATGGTTGTAAAACCTCAAAACTAAATTTTTCGTGGAATTAAAAGTTACCTCTATTGTGATGAAGCCAATTCGATTGCCGTGTATAGGCAGATGCAACTGCGCCGTTAGTCCAACCGCCCTTGTGCGGCCGGTCTAATCGGTGATCCGGTCTAACCGCGTCGATGTCGCCAGTCTAAATGGTGGGACACCGCCGATCACAATATTGAAGAACACGTAGATGTAGATAACTCCATTGCTTTAATACGTGTTTACAAGGTGCAACTACAACACTCCTCTCTTAAAATTCAAACTAAATTGAAACCTACGTTCAAACCCTAAAATTTCTTAAGTCTAGTATCTAAGAACTAGTATCTATAATATCTATAAGAGACACACCCCTCTCATATATATACCCTGAGATGTGGTTGTGGAAAGCCATAAAATATAACATGTACTTGGACTCCTATTCCTTTAGGAAATCTACTCATACAAGTAACCAATTCATCTTTCCTTTTCCAAACTTGGATTCCTTCCAAATTTGGTTCCTACTTCCATGCGCACATAATCCCTCTTGTATGTCATATCATTTTTTCAACACCACGTGCGTTATCATCTAGCCTAGAATATCCCACATAATTTCCAATCATTCGGACACCAACTTCCTCCCAATTTGACTCCCGATCAATCACCATCAACACTCTTGTAGCCTCAAACAACACCTACACATGAATCAACCCAGAAACTATATCCGAGCACAAGTTCTTTTTTAACTTGACTGGACATTAGCACTCAATAATATTATCCACGTATAGAAACTATCTAGAAGCCTCAACCGTCAAATAATTGTGAAATCCAATAAAACAACCTGAAGTTGAGTATCTCAAACCTAGTCAGTCTGAAACCGCGTTATACACCGATCCGACTGGGCCAATATTAAGAGCTTCTTTGGATCCAGGGACTTTTTTTTAAGTTCATGTCATATCGAATGTTTGGACGTCAATTAGGAGTATTAAATATAGACTGATAATAAAACTAATTACATAAATAAAGGCTAATTCACGAGATGATTTTTTAAGCCTAATTAATCTATGATTAGCAAATGTTTATTGTAGCATCACATTCATTAATCATGGAATAATTAGGCTTAATAGATTCGTCTCGCGAAATAGTCTAAAATATAGGGTGAGTTTTATTAATAATCTACATTTAATACTTCTAATTAGTTTCTAAATATCCGATGTGACAAAGACTAAAAAAAAGCCTGGGGATCTAAACATGGTCTAAACCGACTCCGACACTCCTTGAGATCAGAATGGTCAGGCCGCACGCCCCGGCTGCTGGTTTGATCGATTGGCCTAATCCCAAGGCCACTCCACTTTGGCAAAAACATCAAACCAAATAAAATCATTGCAACCGCCAATTGTTCAACAGAAAATATAACAGTTCATGTCATGCACGCATAGAAAGAACTGATTTTGGTGAATAATATGATATTATCTCTCAACCAACATTGCTACTGTCGGAATTATTCTTTATTTGACAACTCCCGAATTCTGCTTAGTACCTGTGAGCATATTGCAAGTGATCGTATGGATGCCCAAGAGCAGAGGTCAACTCCACAAAAGGTAGCTGGCCCCATAGCGTAGGACTTGGTGCCAATTTACCAGATGAGAAGTGATGCTAGCTTTAGTCTTGTCATAAGTCCTGGATCAGCATATGTGTGTTTGTGTCATAACTCATAATTCATGATTGCATTGTCATTGCTAAAAGCTGGAGTAGTAGTGGTAAGTAAAGTAGTGGTATCCTGGTTCTTTTACTTACTGATAATTTAGACCATCTACAGAAGTCTCTAATGCACATACAGCTGGACTAAAATATTTATATTCATACAAATCTTTTGTGACTACACATGAAAGCATTTTCCAAGAAAAAAAACTATGTCCCTTTAACATGAAAAATCTTGATACTTTTTATGTATATTTTATTAGTCATCATCACGTGTATTTGCATAGCTTAGATAGTTTTTTTTTGTATTTTTGTGTTTAACATTGTGTTTCATTCCAGCATTTTCATATATATGATAAGGGTTCACTTAAGGCACCAAGTACTAATTATCGATGGGAACCATGAAATATATCCATTGATTTATATGTGTATCGTAGTAATTGATTTATTAACTTACAGAATTACCCACCACGCCATCAACTTAATTAGTATTCCAATGTGAATTTACCATGTTTTTATTTTCTTGCATAACGAGGTAATATAGTTAGGATCGTCCTTTCTATACAAATGATCTATACTATTGTATACTATAGTTGTATGCTGCTATGTACTAACCACTAGTATACATTCAATCCCGGCCGTTCATCCACTAGTATAATTGACTAGTATACACTAGTATTGGGTACCGTAAAGAAGCCCATATGATAAAATCATCTAGACATGAAGTATTAAATGTGTTTTACAATTGAAATTTTTATAATTAAAGTATATTTTTTTAGTAATGACATGCATATAATGGGATTATAGGACTATATTGGCGATCATACGGTAAACCATGGTTTGTAAAGTTTTGGAGTACCACGAGCTAAACACTTTTGTGTTTCTGTACCGCCATGAATAGCGGTGCTACGAACCACCAAGCATGTGTTTGATTTGGAGATAACATAGATAGAATGGTCTGGTCCCTGATTTTTTGGATGGGATGGCTCCTTCTCGTGTTTGGTTGAAATGAATATGACCATCATTGTTTTTTTTTGGTTGGAGGTACGTAAGGTCGGATGAGGTATTGGGCCCACTTGTCAGCCTCGGAAACGCACCATGTCCTACAGCTCTAGGTTGGATGAGTTGTTTCCGAACAATTTTGTAGAACCCGCTCCTACATCTTGAGAGCATCTCTCTTTGAATAATCGTGTATTCATGTGGCCACCTATTCAAATCTCACCCTACAAACCAAACACACCCTATATGCTATAGTTGCTCTATTAATGACATTATATTAGTGGCTTGCACCCCAACTAAAGGTGTGGCGCTATCAACTAAATGTTTTATGTAAATCATTGGATTTTTTAATGGATCACCGATTTCATTTGTTTAATAAAAATTTAAAATATTATAAGATCCACAAATATACAGTGAATGTTTGAACTGAGTGCCAGAGAAAAGCACATGACTGAATGGGTGCATGATCTGACATTTCCCTAGGACCTCAAGGTCCAAACATAACCAGCAAATGTAGGGGCCAAAGCAATGCTTCCATGCTTATCAAACTACTGTGCACTACAATTGATTGATGCAGGTAGAACTGCTGCTAGTGAAAGCGTACCTGCGCTCTATGTGGTCCTAATATTCCCACTACTTGAATTTTTGCCAGGTTGAAATTCCTCGACATATCTTTGTGCTAGCTACAAGAGGGAATAAAAATCTTAAAAATCACCAACAAAATTATACATAACTGCAGGTTTGAAGAACTCAAGACACACACTATTATTTCTCAAGTTTGTTAATGCTAGCTCAGTCTGGTTGTGTGCCTTAGACAAAGATCTAGAATGTAAAAAAAAATCATAATTAAAAAAGCAAAGTGGCCAGTACCAATTAATGCCCTTTTTTAATCAAAACAATTAATGCTCTTTTATAAACTGCGTTTAATGTATGACCAAACTAGAACCATAAAGTTGTCGTTGCTCAATGTATGACCAAACTAGAACCATAAAGTTGTCGTTGCTCTATTAGTATATACGGGGCAAATTTTTGCCCTTGAAAAACTGACACCATAAAGTCGTCATAAATTAGAGGAGACACTGAAATAGTTTCAGTGCCAATCCAAGACCGCAGAGGCCAGGAGACACGCAAGTACGCAACTCTGGTCATGGCAAAAACATGATCAGATATTCAGCTGAGCAATAGTACTTTGAAGGAAGCTGTCAGATGACTTGGAAATCATTGATTAAATTAGGTCATCCACCAAACGTGTGGGGAGAGAAGGATGCTAGTACGAAATTAAAAGCAAGATAGTAGTAAGATCTTTCGTTTAATACACACCCTGTTTATTCAGCTAGCTGGCCGTCTCCCGGCGATCATGCGATCGATTTCATCGACAGGTACGAGTACGACTAGGCAGAAGTGCATGCAACGATTGATCGATGGCTGCATTGACTACATCGTGTCATCATCCTAGGACAGGATGCATTATTAGGACCGTTACGCTGCCACTGTCGACGGCTAGCTAGCTCACTCTCAATGAGTTCAGACATACAGTTGCCTCCACTCTCCAGTGAATGGCCGCGTGACACGTACACCCAAGCCCGGCATATCTCTCTCATTACTTTCGTAAAGTTGTGGGCATCGCTAGCTTAGCTTAGCTTTGCTGGGACTGAGTGGGTTGATGGCCGATCGTCGAAAATGGGTTGATGGTCCTCCAGAACTGTAACGTACGTGCCAGTGAATGGCTGCTCGCCATTTGGCACGGCCAGCTTCGAACACCAAAAGGGCCTGAAAGAACAGCTCAATCTTTTCTGTAGCAGAGTTTCGCTTGGAATGGCAACCTCAGAAGCTGGATTTTTGTTGCCGGCATGTGTGTTGTGTGTGATCTGTTAGTGTAGAATTAACAGTGCTTAGATTAAACTTAAATCAACAGGATCAATTGTCTAATTAATCACACCTAAACATTAACATAACGCGGATTAAGGTTACATATTCAATACCAGCGTTGGCGTTCTCCATCGCGGTAGCAGGGGCGATGAACTCGACGGCGAGGGCGACGTTGGTGTTCGTGTGACGGAGTCTTTCCTTTAGGGACTTCTTCGGGTGTCGGTGGCCTTCGGGACGCCAACGGCACTGGCCGGGGCGAGGGTGTCGGACTTCTGAGCCTTCCAGCGTTCTTAGAGATCGGTAGGATGGATTAGGGTTTTAGGAAAACCTAGAACTCGTGAGAGAAACCCTGGGAGTTCTCTCCCTTAAATAACAACGATGTAGGCCCAATGCCGAGCCCATAGGTAGCTTAGGTTTGCCTCCCGATCACGGCAAAAACGGACTCTAATTTTGGATAGCGATCACGGCATTGGAGTCGGAGCGCAAGGGGCGCTCTTCCTTCTTTTGCCGCAAGTCTTAGTTGACCGAGGTCAACAAAATCTATCCAACATTCTCCCTCTGACCGAAGGTTATCTAACTTACTCTTAACTTAAACTAACTTTATTCGGTCACTAACTTATTTTAAACTAAACTAAAATTCCTCCTTAGTAAATTAGCAAGTACCAGACCAATGTGTCTTCAGCAGCACCTTGGCACACTGGAACAATATTACCCATAGTCTCACTAACAAACTTCGTTAGAATTACTTATTCTTATTTTGGGAGAATCTAATGGCCCTAAACCAGGACTTAATCAAGGTTATTCACCAGACCCATCTGTAAGACATGTCTTTGATAAAGGGATGGTGGTAAACCTTTTGTGAGCGGATCCACAATATTTAACTTAGTATTAATATGCTCAATCTTAATAGCGCGGTCCCGGTTTCTTTCTTTCACGATATGATATTTGAGGTCTATGTGCTTGGATGCACCACTTAATTTATTGTTACCACAAAAGAAAACTACGGCTGATTGTCACAGTGTATTGTGATATGTCTCGTAATACTATCAACAATTCTTAATGCCGGAATAAAATTCTGAATCCACAATGCATGTCCAGTGGCCTCAAAACATGACACAAATTCAGTTTGCATGGTAGAACCAACAGTTACACCTTGCTTACAGCTTTTCCAAGAAATACCTCCTCCTGCTAGCATGAAAACATATCCAAAAGTAGACCTTCTGTCATCTTCATCACCAGCAGTCAGCGTAAGTGTAACACTCAACCTCAAGGTTATCAGTTCTCTTATATGTGAGCATGTAATCCTTAGTGCCTTGGCAATATCTTAGTGCCTTCTTAACACCAACCCAGTGAGCCCAACCTGGATTAGATTGATATCTACTAAAAACTCCGACAGCAAATGCCAAGTCTGGACGCGTACAGACTTGTGCATACATCAA
>CM002486.1:15295205-15327232 GCA_000325765.3 Leersia perrieri
CGGCTCCGCGGAAGCCGCCGCGGCGTGGTCCATGTACGCGAGCATCATCTTGGCACCGACCGGTGTTTGTTGCCGCCGGCAGCGGAGCTGAGCTGAGCAGAGTAGAGCAGAGCGCTCGGTGTGAGCAAAGCAGTGGGTGTGTGTACCGTGATGTCACTGTGCCGGTTGCTCGCTCGGTTGCGGCTTGGGCTCTGCTTCTCTCGTGGTAGTTTGGGACGGGAGAGTTTATATCGAGTGGACACGCGGACCTCAGTACAGTCGTCACGTCTTTCCAAGACAAAAACAAATTAATCGTTCAAACGTTGCGAATTTCACTTCAAATTTCCCTCATTTCTCCTCACGATATCATTGAAATTAGGAGTACACGTATGGCAATTTTCTTACTATAAGACATGCCTTATGCTACAGTGCCCGTAGCACGTATATTTATTTATTTGTTTGTTTATTTATTATTGTTATTTATATATTCATATCTGAATTGAAGCCATCCTTTTGCCTTTTTCGTGTGCCATGGATGATTGCAAGTCTGATGTTAATGATCGGATCTAGCGTTTGCTTGTCTGCCACTATTGCGCGAATGGCTAGCTGCTACCTAGGGGGGCTAATGCATCCATGCATGCACCTGGAAACTGGAAAAATAATTCAATGTCGCAACCGATTTCATCGATCGCTTTTCACTTGAGAGAAAGGTTATTGTTTCTCTCTTCCGGATAGACAGGAACACGGTCACGATGGCCTCTCCTGCTCTCGCCCAGATTTGCCATGGCCAAGAGTTGATACGGGGGCATGGTGCCCAGGCCCCACTGTTCCCTTCCCTCCTGATAAAAACTGAAGTTTCCATGGCTCATTAGACATGGCCAGCCATTGCAGCTACAGTGCTCAGTAGCAGTTCTCCCTTGGGAACACGAGGCAATTGCATGCAGAATTGCAGTCTTGCAGTGAGAAAGTGAGACTGTGGGCTGCACTGCACTGCTCCTGAATTTGTTTCGGTTTTTCGTCCAGTAGGTAGGTCCAAGCTAGGATCATTCAACAATCAACAGTACTCTACGCAGCAAGCAAGCCATCGATCGACATCGTGTCGTTTTCCTTCCGATTATAAATCTTTGGATGCCCTACCTCATGTTTGCTCGGATTAGCATGCAGAGATAACATTTTTGTTTGGGGAAATGCAACCTGAAGGAGAGAAACCGGGGGAACATGAGCAAAACCGCGAGAGCTCTCACTGAGATTCAGATAGAGAAAAATTAAAGGTTCAGAAAGGGAAGTTATGGACAGTGGACTAGTCGATCATATCTCTCCGCTTCCTTTTCCACGCAACAAGTTGTAGTGTTTACAAGGAATGGGAAATTAAAAGCTTATTGCTCAGATATGCACTTTCAATTGCACATGTTGAAGAAGCCTAATTAATGTGTAGTAGTAGTCAATGGTTTGTCCTGGCAAATCTAGAGATTGTGTGAAGCGGTAGTACTTGCAAAAGGATTTGTACCATGAATGGGTTGGAAGCGACGGAGTATATATGTACTCAACCACAGTTAAGCTTCTGCCTTGGCCCCTGTCAGTAACTCGGATATTTACTGAATTACTCTGAATCTGATTGCAACAGTTTCAGAAAGTTCAGAACACGTTAAAAATGTAAGGTTTTGTAGCTAATGGTAATAAAAGTAAACTAGTAATAAAGACTAGTGAGATGCTAACAACACGCTAGTCTTCGCGTTTGAAACGGTTCAAGTTGCAGCAAGGGTCAGGGTCGACGGGACCATCAAAACCCTGTAACTTGTCTCGATCAAATCCGGGAACGGCGAGCGAATCGTATGCCAGCTTGTAGCGTTACGCCACTGTTGCATGCAATAATTGTTGCACCTATTACGGTTGGGTTTCGATCGCTTTTCGATTTGTCTGTCTGCATTGCACGGGCCTGGAAAATTAATTCCAGGGTCCTTCAGAAATGTTCCTTTCTTCTCTGCCTATCTTGTGGATGGACAAAACTGAAGCGAAAATTTCCAGGGATTTGATGAATACCAACTACCTGAGTTCTGAAATCTGAACTGAATATCAAACCCACTCAAAATTCTATTCAGGAATTAGCATCACACACCAATCAGGTTCCAACAAGAATGCCACAAATTGGATCAGGAAAAATAAGTTTTGTCTCACTTTGGTGTCTTCTGTTCATCGTAAACCACACACAAAAAGGGATTCGGACTGTGCAAAAATGCAGAAGAAAAATTCATACGATTGTTTCTATTTCCCCTTGGCTTTGTCCTTGGTTGCATGTACATGTGCTGATTGGTGCAAAATGTATTGTCGCACACTCTGGTTTGTACTGCAGGCGAAAATGAAATCCTTTCTTGCCGTTTTCCATGGACACGAAGGAAAATTCTCCCTCTGATGGCGTCGTCGCCGTGGCATGTAGCTCCGATCGCCATGGTGGCAATGATTTCCCAGATTCCCCCGGCGTATTTTCTCTTCTTATGCGTGGACCTTGAGTGTTCATCAATCCAAATGTTTCTTTACTGAAATCTAGAAGTATTTATTATGCTAACATCACATAAATTATGGAATTGCAGAGGCAATGACATACATGTGTTACAAATCAGCTACATCTGCAAGATCTTCATAGAAGAAATCCCTATTACTAGAGGGGATAGCTTGGTTACAACTTACTGGTAAGATTAACAATAATCTGTTTCAGATTGGCTGAGAACTGTGACAACAGTCCCTGCTCATCACTCATCAGAAGGAATTGGATGTAATCCCTCTATATCCATATTCCAAAAAGCCTAAAGAATATAAAGGAACTATTCAGTTGTTCACACACTAAGGCACATGCAAAGCGCAGTACTTGCAATAGTATGAATAATTATGGATTATTCTTCCTAGAGAACCATAGAATGGAAATCTTACTAGAAGAGATCACTCCCTATCAACCAAATCAAGCAATAATTCCCTTGAAAAGACCTCCTATGATGAAAAGTCCAACTGAGATAGAGCACAATAATTGTTCAAGAAATGTCAGTTTCAGTAGGCTTAGCCCCATCTGTATTTTTATCTCCTTTTGCCATGAAACTTTTGTATCATTGAATGTGTGTTCAATAACTATTCCATGAGAATGAAGATTAGTCCAGAATTTCTCTTCTGGTGCCCTAACTTCTCAACTATACTAGTGTTGGGCTCTGTTCAAGATAACAACGTGGTGAGCTCATCGTCATCAGAAGCTCCATTTTGAGGTGACAGACTGACAGTGCAGGCTTGGTACTCAGCAAATGACAAAAGAAGGTATCGAAATCAAAGAATATCATACGAGTTTTGTGAAACACGTCGCAATGCAAAAACACAGCTTTGGTCGATATCAATCATTCCATATGTACCTGCTCATTGAGTGCTCACTGATTTGATGGCGGCATATGATTCTTGTAGTTGCAACAGAGCTCGTAGAAACTGCCTCAGCTGAATTTTCAGACATTAAATGGATATTGCATAATTGCATTCCGTGAAAACAAGTGATATTTCAGCTGCATGATGACCGCGTCTCCCTCTATCACTCTCCATGTCATAATAAAACATCCTGCTTCAGGAATCTGCAAAATCGTAAGAGCTAAGATTACTTCTAGTATAGTCATTTTCAGCCTAACATGGACACAATTTCTCTCCTTTGTTGAATAGACATGGTGAAAATCAATGAAATTTGCTTCAGCGCTCATCTTTATGGATTCTGATCAAAGTAGCATTACAGAAATGATGTTTTCCAATTTTAGGTCTAACATACTGAATGTATGATGTACCCGAGAAGTTCATAAGCTCCATGATCCTCCTAACAGGTACATAATGCCATCTGCTAACAATAAACATTATTACCAGCTTGACTGTGTACACCCGTTCTTGGTGTAGAGGCCGGGTTTTATTCCATTTTCTAAAATAATAAGAGAACATTTTAACAGCTACCTAGACGATATCACCATCTAAGCTAATATCAAAATGAAATTTTTCAACAGATTATGCTAGTTGCTAATCACAAATATTTGCAATTTTTTTTGTAGCTTTACACAAATGAAAATGGTAAACCCGTGACGTTAATAATGTATATTTACACACGGGTCACACAACTCACGTATGAAATTCAGGAAGACATTAGTCCACTTGGCAGTCTGTACTGCATCCTGCATTTTTCATTTGTCTTTAAACTGCTACGGTTTTTGGTCTTCTGCAGCAACAGCAAGTACATATTTGAAACTTCAAAGTTATCCTAAGGCCTTGTTTAGTTCCCAAAAAGTTTTTTCTAAAAACATCACATCAAATCTTTCAACACATGCATGGAGCATTAAATATAGACTAAAAAAAAAACTAATTGCACAGTTGACATGTAAATTGCAAGACGAATCTTTTAATCCTAATTAGTCTATTATGATTAGTCATAAGTGTTATAGTAACTCACATTGCTAATGACGGCTTAATTAAGGTTAATAGATTTGTTTCGCGATTTCCAGACAAGTTATGAAATTAGTTTTTTCATTCCTGTCCGAAAATCTCTTTCAAGACCCGGTCAAACATTCGATGTGACACCCAAAATTTTTGTTTTCCCGAACTAAACGAGCTAAACGTTAGCTTCCGCTGGAACAACTAACATTGAGTAGTACTTTGTGTAGGACAGAATATGAATATCTATGACATGCACATTGAAAAAGATTGATCACTTAAATCGTTTCAGAATCAGAACATTTACTGACTTGCGAATTCTGCACCCATTAAAAAGATCTGACCTGAGATGAACCTCTTGGATACGCCTGCTTTTGCCATTATTGCTCCATATGCAATCTGAAGTAAGATTGCTAGAAGTACTCTGATTTGGCTTGGACATGCACACTGGAACTCCATAAAGTTCAGCTATATTCTCAAAGCAATAGTCTTCTTCGATGGTGGAAACATATCGTTGAGCGGCCTTCTTCCCGTGGTGTCAATGGTTTGATGCAGTGGATCTTCGGCAATAGAATTTGTATGGTATCACATATACATAGGGCAATGAGATAATCCATTGATCAGGAAACGATAAACCGAGCATACATTGCTGCCATGTTGAAGCAATTAGCACGTAGCTCAGCCATACAGTCTAGGGTGACATAAAAACCGAATAATAACATCAGGGTTCAGGCAGGAGACAGATTACTAGAATACAGTATAGCCAGAGAGTGCACCTACGACTACGACCAGCAAGCATGGGCTGCTCCAGATCTGCACGCGTTGCCAGAACCATGGACTACAGGATCTGCAGGAGAGTCCGCCGTCTACCAATCTCAGACATGGCCTTCTTGAGATTGAGATTAAGAATTAACATTGGCACCATGGTTGACGACATGGCCCTCTCAGGAATCCACATGTGCATTGCCAGCAGCCCACAACCGTTTGACATGATCAACTGTAGTGTCTCCTTGTCTGAGCATGGCCTTTGACATCAAAAGTTGTATAAGAAACGAATTTAAGAGGTGTTACAATTGTTGTCGCATGAATTATCATCAAATGTTGTATTAGGAATGAAGCAAAGATATGTTACAATTGTTGCCAGATAGAAATGCAGAATCAATCAATACTTGCTTACCCGATGAGGTGCTGGTGGAGGCTCTGGAAACTTCAGACGGTCAATACGCATCGTTTAGTTTTTTTTTCCCCCGATAAAAGAGGGGGTTTCCCTCCCATTTTCATATATTGAATTGCAAAGACTACAATTTCATAACAAGGTCAACGCAATGTTTAGATAGAGCATTAGAGCCTGCATTTGCATCAGCCATCAGCCACTATGAATAATTTGGTTGTAGGGCATAAAGTTAAAGATCAGTAAAGCTAGCACATTTGGTTACCATATCTTAGCAATGAACCACAGACGTTGAGTCACCCATGATTGATGACTTGTCTGGTGGATATGTTCTTTCAGCTTTATCATCACACAAGCTCCTCTAGTTGTGCCACAGACTCTATGCCCAGGCAGCCCAGCCATTGGCGTCTCCATGGGTGTACTACATCATTGCTCAACCCATTGCCTGTTGTTTGCGTCTCCACCTCAACCACAGTATCCTCGGTGGATGTATCCCTGATGTCACTGCATTCACTGAGAGAAACTTAACGCCACATTCATCGATTTTTTTTTTGAGAAAAAGGAGATATTCTTTCAAGGTTAATGTGTTAAAATGATCCAAGCTGTAAATATAGCATCTCAACTTCATACGCATACATCTGGTCTTAGATCACTGTTTAAGGTAGGCAGTGAAAAATGATTCATTGTATAGGAATTACCAAGTAATTGCAGTTTAAAACAACTCAAAATACATTGGCAAGATGAGAAGGAAAATTCAGAATCAAGATGCTTACCTCAATAAAGATTCTGATTCTCTCTACCCATAAAGATGACCTGAGCATCAGGTGAAGATCTTGGATATTCTGTTATATTAACAACTGCCTGCTCGTTACTGCATACAGCATAGGATGAAAGACTAACCGATTACTTTCTTAGCAGTCTTGATTTAGAAAGAACAAAGTCCATAAAGTGCATTCATTAAAAACACATGCGATATTCTTCAGTCGCACAAACATATCGTCAGCCAACTGAGCATTCAAGAACTTCATTGTTTGCTTCAAATTCCTGAGCTTCGTCAGTCCATCCCTACAAGAAAAATCCTAGATGTTTTCATGTTGAAAGTTGAAACAAGTGATGGCAAAAAGGAGTGTGCAACTGAGTGAGGTGCCTTACCCAAACCTCAAGTTCAGAAACAGGGCACTTCTAAGCAGGCAGAAAATCGCTAGCATGTGCTACATTAAAAAAAAATACAGAAATGGCTAAACTAAGGTTCTTAAACAAGAATGGTAATCACATCAACTTCAGTTGACTGAAAAACAATACGATACATGTACAAAGTATGAGTCAAGAGTTACAATAGTTTTCATATTAACATTTACTACTGCTAGTTTAACTAATGCCAAATGGAGGGCATAACAGATTGGCAGAGGCCCAAGAAGATAATCACAATATTTTAGGTAAGTGTATCAAAAATTTCATTCTATTAATTTAACAGTAGTTTGAAAATATCTTTTATCATTCTTGCTGACACATATGTTTTCTTGAAATAATGTCTAATTTATATACCAATGTTTAAAGTACTCGAAGTGTTAAGACATACTGCTCCTTTGGCAGCAATATGAGCATCGTAGCAATTTTTAGGCGTATTTGAAGTGGGCTGCAACTAAAAGTTTAAATCTATGCAAGCATAAAATATGAACTGTCTAATTAACTCAATAATGCCTCATTTATCAGATTCTCTCTTTTCTAAAAAAATGTTACATGTAACCAACTATATTCAGTTTCGTCTCAAACTATTTCGTCAAAAAGAGCATAGGCAATCACAAGATGAATAATTAACAAATGGATACAAAGCAGGAATGAATCGGAGGTCTTTACCAACATGAAGTTGCAGCAGAAGAAATCGAGCATGGTAACTTGAGCAATTCCTGTCAAGAACTTGGCGCAATTGGGACCGTGCAAGCTCCGTTCCTCTAGTCGTGAGAGATCCTCCACACGGCCACCACAAGCAGTCTCATATACCATTGTCAGATTCCGGAGATTGGGCGCACGGATAGCCCACTCCTCACTAGGGCCGTCCCCAATTAGCTTCACGACCATGAGCTCCAAATCCTCGACAGGACCGGCCCCGAGGCAGGAGGGGCAGCCAATCTGGGCCCCCACCTCCCCCAAGCCCATCGGCATGTACTGCTTGCAATGTGTGCCAATTCACCTCCGAAGCAGGGCCGGTCCTGAGTTTTTTTTGGACCCGGTGCGAATATAAATTCGAGGGCCCTTAATATACTATCTAAAATAACACACATGCATATGAGTGAGTATGTAAGTACCGGTAAACAAATAAATTGCATCTAAAAATAACATAAATATATGAGAAAATTTACACATATTACCTTCAAAATTTCTTTGAACATTTCTCGATGCGAAGTCATCAATAATGGCATTAATATCAATCTCGTCCAGTAACTTCTTTTCAATGCATAAAGTTGCCAAACCATTTAATCGCTCGGGACATTGCAGACCTCAAATGGTTCTTCAATAATTTTAACTTTGAAAAGCTCCTTTCAGCAGATGCACAATAAAAAAGATCTAACAAGATTCAATAATTTTAAATTTGTCCATTGCCCCCTTCTGAGATTGTATTAATTTATCTAGTCCTTTTATATTTCTCCTTTTCTTGACGGTATGCTGTCAAAGATGGGCCTGATAATACAAAATAAATTAACATTATTAGAGTTTAACGTAAACTCATGGTCATAGACTGATGGATGGACATGGGCACATGGTGTTTCTAAGTTAACGTTGCTCGCCTAATTAGTGATCACCGATTTAGTAATCCACACCTTACAACTGTCTACTACTCACATTCACGCAAGAGTTACAGTCCGTATAAAGTCAGAGAAATAATCTATTGACTGTTCACCAATGATCAAGGGAGTGTAAAAATGTATAAATTACATAATAGTTGAGTGATTAATTAGTTAAACTAGATTACCTTATAATTCAGCCATTGAGGAGATTTGGAGTTGGAGTGCAGTCAGTAGCTGCTCATGGGCACGGCTGGTCGGTTGCTCCTGCTTCCTTGCACAGTTACGCCTTGCATCGGAGCAGCCGACAGACTAGCAGAGGATGACGGTGCGTAGACACCGCGTACAAGTAGAGTAGAATTGAACGATTGAGCGACAGGTCAGGCGAGCGATTAGATCTCACAATCAGCGCCGAAAAAAACTCATCATTTTGGCTTCAACTTCGTCTCTTCATGATTCGTGGCTTCGAAGCAGGGGCGGCCAATCTAGGCCCACAAATTGGAGGCCCCGCACCTCCCCCCAAGCCCATCGGCCTATACTTCTTGTGATGCGTGTGCCGATTCACCTCCGAAGCCGCGAATCGCGAAGAGATGAAGCTGAAACTAAAACGATGAGGTTTTTTTAACGCTGATTGTGATTTGATCTAATCGCTTGCCTCACATGTCGCTGAATTTTTCAATTCTGCTCCACCAATACACGGCGTCGACGCACTATCATCCTCTGTCAGTCCACCGTCTGCTCCAACGCAAGGCGCAATCACACAAGGGAGCAAGAGCAGCTGCTGCCTGCTCTCCAACTCCAAATCTCCTTCTCAATGGCCGAATCATAAGGTAATCTAGTTTAACTAATTAATCACTCAATTGTCTCTTATATAATTTATCCATTTTTACACTCCCTTATCAATTATCATTGGTGAAGGGTCAACAGATTAATTCTCCTACTTTGTACAGACTATAACTTTTGCGTGAACATTAGTAACGGTTGTGAGGTGTGGATTACCGAATCGGTGATCACTAGCAGGTGAGCAATAGTAACTGAGAAACACCATGTGCCCATGTCCATCCATCAGTTCATAAACATCTTTGATACCATGCCGTCAAGACAGTATCCATCAGGTAGTATGAAAAGGAAAAATAGAAAACGACTAGACAAGTTAATACAATCTCAGAAGGGGGCAATGGACAAATTTAAAATTATTGAATCTTATTGGATCTTATTTACTAGTGCATGTGACGACCGCATCTGCTGAAAGAAGCTTTTCAAAGCTAAAATTATTGAACCATTTGAGGTCTACAATGTGCCAAGAAAAATTAAATGGTTTGACAACTTTATGCATTGAGAAGAAGTTACTGGAGGAGTTTGATATTAATGCCATTATCGACGACTTCACAACGAGAAATGTTCAGAGAAAATTTTAAGGTAATGTGTAAATTTTCTCGTCTATATGTTATTTTTAGATGCAATTTATTTGTTTAATGGTACTACGTACTAGCTCATATGTATGTGTGTTAATTATTATTTTAGATGGTATATTAAGGGCCTTTGAATTTATTTTCGCACCGGGTGCAAAAAAACTCAGGTTCAGCCCTGATCCTCGAGCAATTGAGACGCGTCAATCAGTGCCTCCTGCTTCGGGATCTCAATCTCCTTGAGGCGTAAACTCTTGAGTTTCGGAATTTCGGCGAATCCTGAGGCGGCACGGGCGAGATCAACGGAGGGAGTGCCTCCCAGTGGCAACGCCACGCGCGGGAGAGCGCCGAGGTGTGGACTACTTCGTAGATGTGGAGGCGAGAGAGCATGTTGTCGACAATGTCAAAAGGCCAGCACATCTGGCGGTGATTTGACTGCCGTCGTCCACCGCATCCGGCGGCGAGGCAAGTATGTCATTTGTTGTGCCCTAAGCTTTCCGAATTCGGAGCCGGTGCAGTACTTATAGCAATTATAACTTTAGCGGTTGCTAGTCACCATCGGATTTGATTGGATGGTCTAGATCTTGTGTACATACTGTTCCGAGAAAGTGAAAGTTTATACATGGAAAGAGGACAAACTCCAAAAAGCTTTACTTTTCTAACAATGAAAGTTGTCAGTGAGACTTTACATTTTAATACCAAGCTAAAACTTACATATTTTACTATTTATGTTTACATATTTAGCCTTCATCTTACAAGTCTTGCCTCGAGATCGACAACGGAGCCAGCCCATCATATCAGTCATGTCCTTCACGCATTCATTGAACCGTCGTAGCCTTTCACCGCTGCCCAATTTATAGTTTATACCACACTTACCCATGTTCCCACAAGTCGGCCACCGATCTTATGGCAGATCCCATTGCCCCCGTCGACGCCATCGAGGCCTTCATGCAACCAGCTATGACCACACCATTGTCACACACCTAGCCACCGCCGAGGTTGTCCTAGCGTATGCCACTGGGAATTCACAACCAATCTCACTCAAGAGCAGGCAACCTTGGCAGACTTCAACGACAGCGCGGCTCTCGTCAGACTCCATTGTGCAGTCCCTCTGCGGTAGACACTCCGACCGCTCTGCTTACAGACGAGATGTTGAGGTTGTCGAGAAGAATGAAGACAACACCACATGAATGGCACCGGCTGAGTTGGTGGCGTGGTGGGCCAGTGGCCGACAACATCATTGCCATGTCCACCGCCATGTCTTCTATATGCCTCTCCTCCATTGCTACCTCCTGCTTGACATGCCTCTTCCTCTTCTCCTTCACCAACATCTCATGTAACATGCCCTCTACATTCCGCACGCCTGCCATCAGTTTCCCTCAACTCCTTGATGATCTGGCAGAGAGGTCACTGGAGACAAGTTACTAGATGTGTACGACTTTTGGGACCCAAGATGAATATCCATCCAGCAACAACTATCATAAATGTTGTCCATGAAAGGTATTCCGAGCATACTCCACATCCACCGGAGATTGGAACTGAACCGAGGCATGCACACGTGTTCCCATCTGGTGCATGTCAAACTTCTCGTATCAATAAGCATAGAACACCCGCTGGAGTAGATCCTTCATCACCGGGTAGAGCAGATTGCTCACTATAGCACGATGATTCTGATCGGCACCAAAAGCCGTGGTGAGTGGCTTTGAAACCAAGTTGTCACATGTGACATGTCAATCTGATTTCATAGCTTAGCGATAACAGACACACTTCCATCTAAATGGGATAACTTAACCCCTAAGTGACACTTGATCTAATCTAATTTCTAATGGATTGCTCATGGGCCGAGTGCCCATGCCCATGACAGACATGAACTTTTATGATGAATGCAAATAATTTTAAGAGAAATACTACAAAACCGATTCCCGTCCAGACGGACGTCCTATTCACTCCCGTCTATCCACTCATTTCTAGATAAGGACTACTCTCTCACCTCTCTCCTTCCCATCTATGCTCCCTGCGTGCAGCCAGCCGCGACGCCGCTTGCGGCCACGCCGTTGTTGCCGTGCCCAGCCGATTGTGCCTCCTCCCGCCCAACCCGCCATGCTTGACATGGCTGCCGCACCGTCGTTGTTGCTGCTCCGGGCAGCCACGCCTCTCCCTCGTGCTAGATGCAGATGCGGATGCCGTTTGCCGCTTAGCCGAATGTGCCTCCTCCCACTCCGGCCGGCAACACCCGACGTCGTGGTCGTTGCTCTCAATGCGACCGCCACTACCGTTCTGGCTAGCCCTGCGTCGACGCCGAAGAGGAAGAAGCTGCTATCTCAGGATACCAAGTCTGGTTCTCATGGTATCATGTCTGATATCCGGGTTACCGGATCTGATACCCAAGGTTTCAAATCTAAGTACCTCGAGTATCGGATCCGGTACCCAATGACCTTGTTATTTTTTGTGCTGGTGTCAGCAAGCCCATTGGTAGACGGACACCCATTGTGTAGTCGTGCTCTAATTTTAAACATTGGTCCTCAACATTTTATTAGGTGTTTAACTGAAGCTGTACGCACGCGAAGTTGGGGAGGGGGGGGGGTTGCCGCTATTCAGTCAACAAAGTTCATTCCAACAATCGCTGCACTGAACGCAACAGTTAATTTCAATAAAGTTAACATTAGTCAAAAACCCAAGGTTAATAGTCTTAAACTCACAGGACGGTATACTACTACATCAGACTCGGTACAACTCTACAATAATGGCTCTTGGTACTTCTCTGCCCTTGTATTATAATCAACATATCATCCTAAATGCAGTTCACTAAGTTACTACATTCTAGTCCTCATTTGGCCATTCAGACCATAAACAAAGAACTATAATAATAATGATCATTCGCTAGAATGCTAGATCCTTAAATAGCACTTTACTACACATATGCACATGGTGCTGCATGTATCAGGAGGAATTAGCTGAACCATTTCTTGGGTGCATTTGTATCCTCCATAAGTAAATTATCAAGAAAAAACATATCCGTACACTTGATAAACCATTTAACAAAACTGGAAGTTATGTATTGTGGTCTATTCTGCACTACAACATTGGCTTTCCTATTCTCCAAACAAACAGCAATGCACTAAAATAGTGCAACTATTCGATTCAACAACAAAAGAAAATCTTTTTGCTTTTCATCACACTATCGTGGCCGTCAAGAGTACTAAACACCCTTCTAATTAAATTAAGTCAAGGTGCTGCTAAAAATAACCCTGACCCCGCCTTACTGTAACTTGAGGCTGGCATGTAAATAACATACGATTGATATTTTAATATTCGCCATAATCATAATTGACAAGTACCAGAACACACATCGCAACAAGGAGAATGCATACAGTAAGTACTTGTAGTAGTGTTGAGATGCTTGAACATCCCAATTGCAAGGTAGCACCGTATGGAGACGAGGGTGTTCTTTGTGCTGTCAAGCTCGGCCACTCCACGCAGCTCCTTGTTCTTGACATCTACACCAATCATCACTCCTTCTATCCTAGCAGCCCTGCTGGTTGCAGGGTTGCACAAGAGGTAAACAACATCAGCCGACGGTGCCGTTTGCGCCTCCAAACGTGATGGCCTTGGAGGCGAGGTGGTACATTTGCCTCTCAGCTGAATCAGGAACCGGGCACACAACCTGTCTCTCACAGGGTCCTCCACAGACAAATTATCATGGCAAGTCCAACCCTAAGCGCCGCCACCGCCAGCAGCAGCAGAAGATGAGCGGTACAGGTATAGCGTGAAGGTGGACACAGTCCTGATCTGGAGGGCGGCCACGACGCAGTGTTTGCAGCGGCCGCTACGACCACGGTAGCAGATCCAGTTTCGGGGCCGGGGGACCAGGATGGTAGACAAAGTAGTCGTTGTCCTCGAAAGGAACTCCTGCCGCCGATGTGATCGACGGGGACGCGGAGGAGGACCAAGCCGCCGCTGGCGGCGATGGATATGGGTGCACGGGGTGGGAATTTCAGATCGGGGGAGTGGACGGAGAAGTGGGTGAGGGCGAGCGGCAGCTCGATCCAGAATGTCACCTCGATGGGATGGCCGCTTCTCGTTTTCGCAATGGCGGTGGTGGAGTTTTTCCCGGCGGAGCCATAGCCTCGGACGCCGAGAAGGACGCCGCTGAGCGCGATCTCGGCGGTGGCGGCGGACATGGCGTTCGATGGGCTCTCGAGTCTCGAATCTCGATCGCTCCGCGTTGGGTAGGTGGATTAGAGCAGGTACAACAAGTAGGGTGGGCATATTTAACCGAAACCGAAAAACCGAACCGAACTAACCGAGACCGGAACCGAACTAACCAAGGCCGAAATTTTCGGTCACATGTTCGGTTAGCATTTTGTACTAACCGAAATTAGTCCAGTTAGTTCGGTTAGTGTCCTCGGTTAACCGAACTAACCGAAAAAATCGAATTTAGTGTACAAGCCCAATAAAATACATATATGGCCTGTAATTTTATAAAGCCCACAAATTAACGGCAACGATGCTAGTCGGCAACGGAGATCAAACCGACCTCTGCGCCTCCATCTCCCCCATACTATGATTTTAATTTCTTTATGTCAATTTGGACGATTTATATATTTTGTGTTTGCAATTCTGTGATATTTGGGTGTTTCTTTTATAAATTCGGTCATGACCGAAGACCGAACCGAAATAACCGAAACCGAATTGCCCGGTCTCTGTTTTTTTAACTAACCGATCGGTCTTAAGTTTTCACTAACCGAATTTCCCAAGAAACCAAATAACCGAAACCGAATTGATCGGTTAGACCGAATGCCCATGCCTAATAACAAGGCTGAATAAACGGGCTATAAGTGCGAACGGGTCTACTAGAGTCTCAGTAGCACTAGGTCTCGGTAGGAGGTCCTAGGTTCAAATCCCTTCGGAAGCGAATTTCGAGGGGATTTTTTCTGGATTGCTGCAGGCTCAACACATGCTGGGAACTAACGTCCGAGACCATCTCTTCGAGGCAGGCATGTGAGTGTAAGTGTAGGGGTAGGATTTAGCTTGCGCATAGGTGTGTGAGTGTGGTGTTGGATATGTGCGTGTGTGTGAAGGGTGTGTCTATGTGTAAGTTCAGATACTACAACTTATACTCAGTGAGGCTCTCTTAAAAAAAGGCTATAAATTGGTCCATATCAGCACAATGTTATGTAGAAGGGAGAGAGAAGAGAACCGGACGGTTGTTCTGTCGTCGGGAATCTACAAGAAACTGCAGCAAAAGCACTCAATTCTTTATGCATTGTGTGGGTCTTTACACTCTCTCCATGATCCGGTGTGAGATGATCTTCATAACTTATCCAAATATGCTATCTATACATGCAAGAATTAAATGGCTGGGCAGTCATGTACAGCTAGCATTATAGCTAGCTTGTTGTACAACTATTTCTAGCACTATCTCTATGTGACGTGGAGTAAAATTACAGCTGGCAGAATGGAGATCTATTGACCTTCCTCTTAGGGATTGAGGTTTTTTATTAATTAGTTTTATGTCATTGTAACTTTGCGGATCCTAATTGATGTGTATGAGGGTGGCCCGATCTTTCGGTGAGTTAAGATAACTACGATTAATGTTGTCTGATCGGTCGATCAGCCCTGATCGCCTACGCACCGATTATGACAATCAGGGCGATTAATCGTCGATCAGGACGATTAATCGAGCCGATCGGTCAGTACATGACTATATGGGTTTTAAGGCTTCAAGCAGGTAATATATGCTATATTGCTATATGTTATGTGCTAAATACCTATAGACTAGTCTGTATTAAATGGTAAAGAGAAGAATACACAACGGGAGACATGGAAGTAAAGGAAAAAAGATGGAGAGGGAAAGGAGATACACTTACCATCAGAGGAGCTCATCTTCTTCTAGGGTTGCTGCCCAAGATTTGAGGGAGAGGGAGAGAGGAACAACAGCAAGACAGGAAGAGGGAGAGAGCAAGAACAGCGAGAGGAAGAGAGCAGCAAGCCAGCAAGTGAGCAAGAGGGACCGCAGCAGGAAGAGGGAGAGCAGCAGCGACGAGCAGAGAGAGGGAGCAGCGGCGACGAGCAGAGAGAGGGAGAGCGATGTCGCGAGACTGGAGAAGAGAGGTGGCGCTAGAGGGAGGACAGATCAACAGGAGGAGAGGAATAAACCCTACCTTTAATGGGCCGGCCCAATAACACGGCTCTCTCTCTCATGTCCAGGCAGTCAGCCCATGTAACCAGCTGATCGGATTTCCTCCCTGATCGGATGATTAATCGGGCCTGATCGTCGATTAATCGGACGATCAGGTTTCTGATCGGCTGATCGATTGAGTGGCCCTGATCGGAGCTGCTGGACCGATCAGGACGATTAATCGCGAATCGTGATTAATCAGACGATCAGATAACATTGACTACGATTTAGGAGAAACGTTGATGATCCGACTACAACCGTACGAGACGTTGTTGTGTTGCGTCTTAGCGATCGATACACCTCTCTGAGGGTTTGTTGATCTTGCCGATGCAGATCAACTGTATTCCTGCTAGCAATCGAGAACAAGCAAGAACAAGATAAAAGCAACTAAATTGCTAGATAATCAAGACGCATAAATATAGATCGATACACGATAAATTGGGGTTCCAAACAAGTAGACGGACGGTCTAGCCGACACGCACGCTGCAAGCGAAGTAGCAATGGCTAAACTTACAATTAATCAAAACCCAACTAACCCTAAAGGAGTAACTGGCTATTTGAAGGGATGGAGGAGGTCATAAGGGCATCCTCCCCCTGTTTGGGGCGCAGCCCCACATGGGCCTGGGTCCCAAACAAAGTTACAAGCCCACTAGCCCATTATAGGTGGCGTAGCACCTTGTTTTATCGATTTCCGAGGACTTAGATGGAATTTAGCAATGAGGTTAGATCCATTGGAAAGAGGACTCCAAGAGCTTTCCATCAAATACTTATGGACCTTAAACGGAGCTCGTATGTAGAATTGGCGGCCGTTTGAATTCATCGTTGTAGCGGGTGGCCGAATTGGATTCCAGAATTTGATGGGCTTCGTCTCCATCTTTGCATGCACCGTGGGCGACGTGTTTATCTTCCATATTTGGCTCCAAGTATTGTTTGCACTCGTAAAGACACAAATGTAGATATTTTCATCATTAGTTAGCGGCATGTTCATAATGTACTCAAATCGGAGGTTGTTATGAAACGAGATCACCTGCAGGTATATGATGTGATCAATACTTCTATCCATGGATGTCATGGTCACATCACTAATGCTGACGTAGCGCCACCTCTCCTCTCCTCGTCAGACTCCGTCGACGCGCCACCCCTCTCCACAGGACTCCAACGCTGACACCGTCGTCCATCCTCGTCGGACTCCGTCGCTGCGGTACTTGTCGGTGGAGATCAGAGAACATAGGGATTCGAAGGGGTGGACGGGTTGGGACGGAAGGAGACATAAATGAAAAAGGATGAATAAAAAATGTGACAACCGTGAGATGGATTCAATTTTAGAAAATAGCGGTGGCATCCACCGATTTTGTAAATAGTAATGTCATTTTTCTAAATCAACATAGTTTGTAATGGCATGGAGCTAATTAACCCATTATATATCATGAAAATATTTCTTACAGTGATTCTAAATATTTGAAATCTTATTTTGTTAAACCATGTGAGCTAATAGAATTTAAATCTTTCAACTACGAGTCTATGGCGAGTCCCCAAGAACGTATACCGATTTGTGTTCTTGTCCCTTACAGTGAACATAGTTGGTTGAGCGTACACATTTCCTCACAAAACGCCTCAATCCTCATTTGAGAAAAGTTCAAAAAAAAATCCCTTCAGATTTGTGATTGTACCACTGCCACCGCTCGACATGCCAATATATCATTCTCAGCATTACACTTCTCAACTATAAAAATGACAAAATTGCCCATACCACTTTCAATTCATTAGAGGGTTCTTAGTGCAAATTTGTTTCTTTTTTCCTTTCCCACTCCCATGATAGATGAAGGCGCTGACAACTGGGAGGCGGTGGATGACGATGGTGTTGTGGCTGCTGCTGCGAAGAGGGCGTCGACGACATGGAGGGTGGCAGCGACAGCCGCAGGTGGAGAGCAGCATCATGGTGAGGGCTCCAGCAACAGTGTGGTGGATGCCTCTGGTGACAACGTATACGGGGTGAAAGTGGCATGTACAGTTTTATCATTTTGCATAATTAAAATGGAGAAAAGCTGATATAATGATAAACGAGCAAGTTAGGAGTGGCTACGATGATATTTTGTCGTGTGCAATGTTAGGAATGTAATATTGACGAAGCCTAACAAGTGGTATAATCACAAATCCCCCCCTCTTTTGAGTAAATTTTTGAAAACCGAACCTTTTAAGGTCGATGTTACATAGAACATTATGACTAGTGGCATAAAACCACAGGTATTATAGTTTCACAAACCCCACCCCACACATGTTCGAATAACATTTACTTAGAATTTTTTTAAAAAAAATAGTGTCTTTAAAAAATTTTGATTGTTGATTTCTTATTAAGATTGTTGATTTAACTTGAAAAATATTATATTAAATGTACTGAAATAAACTATAGTTTAAATAAATGTGGGGTTTTATGAAACATTTAGACCATAAAACATATGGTTTTGTGCCACAAGCCACAATATGTGTGGTTTTCTACAATTCTGAACATAAAACATGGGGTTTCTGAAACTTACTCTTTCTTTTTTTTGTGGTGGTGGTGTGGAGTTGGGGGCAAGGCAGAGCAGGGCGGGGGCAATGGGCATTTGTTTTTGGCCGGGTGCAATGGGCATTTTCCTTGAGCTTGAAGACACATTTCAGGCCAATGGCTTTGTAACGCACTGAACTTAAGTCCATATCAATTCGTACATCATAAAGGGAAACTATAACAGATTCCAGCGTTACAACAAATTGAACAGCTACATCATCAGGAAGAAAGAAGAGAAGACTTGGATCACGAAGCCAGCAGCTGGAATTGGAAGACTCGTCAAACATGATCAGGTTCAGGAGAATTGGCACCAAAACTGGCAGCATCCTCGACGACTTGGTTTGCATCGGCTCGAGAATCTGCTTGCGGATTTTCAGCGCTATGAACGGCAGGATTGGTAAGAGTGTTTGCTGACCTGGACAACTTTAATGACGAAAAAAAATGTGACAAAAGTGTGCAAGATGGATACTACTGTTATCTAGTAAGCAAGTACTTACAGGTTGGGAAGACGATGAGTCTGAAGAAGAGTCAGGAAATGGGGGAATAACAATGTTGCATTTCTCAGCCAGATACTGCATTCCATCAGGCAGTAAGAACTAATGGGTTGCAGAATAAAAGGTGAAGAATGATCAAGTTAGTATAGTCACCTACCTTTAGGGCAGATGTGAAATATTCAATAGACTTAACGGAGGATTTTAGCGAACGCTTTGTATCTTCAAGCATATCTTCATGATGAGCCTGTGCTATCTCGTTCTGATTTTTCCACATCCTTTGTGACTGCAGCAGTGTCTCCTCAAGTTGCTTCTGCTGATCCACAGCATCTAGATCCAACCGATGAATTTTAGGTGGGTGTTCAACATCTATCCAGCTGCCTGTTCTTGTTGTTTCCAACTCATGATTCACATTGGGTGTGTACATGTAACCACTGCATTCAATTAGATGAAAAAAATCAGTTCAGATAGCTACAGGGGTGAAGGCAAATCTAAAAGTGCAAAAAATCCTAAATGAAAAATGAACGACTATTTAAAGGGTCGCACACGAGTGGAACACATACAGCATCCTGCCTAATCCTTTGCACACATGTTCAATACACCCAAGTGAACCTCTCCAATTGCCATCCCTAAGCCCTTCCTATGCCATCAGATCTGTAGCTTCCCGGTCAAGAATCAACTAGATATTTTCAACTTAATGTGAAAAACACTTGCGTAGTTCAATACCATTCAACTCATAGTAAAAGATCTTTTCAGCTTCATTCCAAATCTATCAACTCAAATTCAAGGTTTGCCTCAAACAGAATTCAGCTTCCAGATAAGAAGTGATCTGGGACTCTCAATTGGGAAATGCATCCGCACCTTGACATTGTTGTCTGAGGCCCCTTGCCCCATACAGAAGCAACATGGGTAAAATATATGGAGGTGGCGCCATGCGGAAGCTTCTCCAGCAATGGTTGCAAGCATGTAGAGGCAGCGCACTTTTGATGTCTTCTTGAGAGGTGCCATCATCACACCAACCCTCATCATGCATAGCAGCAATACTTTGGAAGGAGAGGAGAATCTGATAGAAGAGTAAAGCTAGCTGTTCATGACATGGAGTGTACCTTTGATACAACTCTAAAGTTGCATGGCAACCATATGCTTAAAACTAAGAAGTCACAGTAAGTGGAACAAGAAATAGCTTTATGTGCCAGCATGTTGGGGAACTTACAAGCTCCCATGAAAGTATGAAACAGAAGTTCCAAATAAAGAAAAATAGTTTTTTGGGGGCAATCCACTGGTACTGACTTTTCTCAGCACCTCACTGCCTCATTCTGCTAAACAGTTTGGGAAGCACAAATACTTGTTCAGTATATGTTGGTATTAACTACTGTAAGCTCTAAAGAAATTTAACAAGCATTTGTCAAATTCATACAAACTACAAAGACATATTTCTTGCAGCCAGGATAAGACAGTAAAATACACTATGAATTTACTTATTAAATGTCCAGATGTCAGATGGTCCAGCATGATTGTCATAGAGTACCAAGCTAACGGCATGAAATAAATAGCAAGCTATGGGCGAAAGGGGTTGTAGCCTAGCGGTTACATTGCTTGAGTAGCACTACTAGATCCTGGGTTCAGCTCCCCAAAGGAGCGAATTTCAGGCTTGAATAAAGAAAAAAAATGCCTATACCATGGAGGTCTCCCCTGCTGTGCTCGGTCAAAAAAAAAGCAAGCTATGGAGGTCTGTTACAGTTCCAACCTTTTTAAACCTGCCGGCCTGCCGACATTAAGATAACAAAAGATGAACTTATCAGGCTTGCTCTGAGTATCAAACTGAGCAGATGCAGAGGAGTAGTTCTATGTTTGGAACTAGCTACAAAAAAGATCGGAGAAGGGGAGAAGAGAGCACAAGAAGAACCGAGAGATGCAGAGGGAAACAGACAGAAGAAATGGATCTGGGCACACATTTGGGAAAGAAGAAGAATAGAAGCCAAGAGTGGAAGCATGAGTGAAGGATGAATAGGCATGGCTGTTGATCTGGAGAGAATTGTCGAAGGAGGGAGTGGAAGAATGGAGCATAAGGGGGCAGCACTGCCTCTTGTAGAACTCAAACCTAACAAGGAATGGCAATACAGGTTCATGGTGTCCACCCTCCAATGCATTTATATCACAACACCATGAACAGATATATACAACGAAAAGCATTGTCGGGTATAAACATGGTTTACAAATTAGGACCACTGCAATGGCTGATGGGTATATGAACAACACAAGGATATATCAGATTCATAATTCTTACCAATATGCAGATTCTCTATCCATAAAGATGACTTGGGCATCAGGTGAAACTCTCGGATATTTTGTTATAACTATCTGCTCATTACTATATGTGCTGCCAGAAGAAGGATAAACATGTAGCATTCGCAATACTCTTGCTTTGGTTAGAACAAACTCCATAAAGCACTTTTCATTACTGAGGCATGCAACCCTCTTCATTCGCACAACACCAAGTTTCACAAACATGTCATTGGTAAACTGAGCATTAAAGAACTCATCATTTGCATCAATATCCTGAGCACCTTTGCTTTGTCCCTGTAAGGAAACGCATACAACATTATCACCTTGAAACAAGTAATGGCGCAATGAATTTGCAAGTGATCATCTTACATTACCACAACATTAAGTTCTTCAAGAGCTGGAGCACTTCTAAGTAGACAGAACATAAATAAAATGTGGGACATTTTACAAAAATTAACACTAATGACCAAGCTCCTAAGATTCTCAAAGAGGAACGGTAGTTGCTCCACCACATCAACTTCAGTTGACTGAAACAGGTAAAAGATGTGTTAGACAATACACGTGAAATCAAAATAAATAAAAAGTTTGCACAAAAGGTAATGTTGCAGTGACATTTTTCAGTTTCTACGGTAAGCATATTTTCCTTTTGTGTTTGCTAATTTACTGTGAACTTCACAGATGAAAAGCATGGGGAACAAGTTGGAAATAGTATTCTAGAATAAGAATTGCTCTGTCTAGAATAAAGTGTCATCCGAAAATTGTATCTTCTATGAGAAAAAAATCTTTTCTTTTCCTTTTTCTCTTGCAATTAGCAGTGAAAAATTACATAACCATATTCTGTTGTACAAGTCTACAAG
This sequence comes from Leersia perrieri, assembly GCA_000325765.3. Classification (NCBI taxonomy): domain Eukaryota; kingdom Viridiplantae; phylum Streptophyta; class Magnoliopsida; order Poales; family Poaceae; genus Leersia; species Leersia perrieri. The sequence goes on from CM002486.1 coordinate 15,317,342, forward strand.
TCATCATTCACTTAAATAAAACCAACCAGTTAGAAAGATTAATCTAAAATGGACTTCAACCATGAAAAAGTTTCTATTCTTACCTGCATGAAAGTGCACATGAACTCTAGCTTGGTCACATTAGCCATCCCTGTCAAGAACTTTGCGTAATTAAGGCCACACAGAATTCCTTCCTCCAGTCGTGGAAGGTCATCCACTCGGCCACCACAGTAGAGAAACGCAGAGGCGATTACCAATCTCCGCAGATTGGGCGCACAAATTACCCATTCTTCCGCGCCATCACCGGCGAGCGATACATTAATAAGCTCCATATCCTCCAGCCATGGCGACGAGGCAATCAAGTCTACCAATGCCTTTCCCCCGTGCTCTGGGAGGGAAACATCCTTGAGGCATAACTTCTTCAGGTTCGGAAATCCCTCGAACCACGAGGGCGCGGGTGGGAGGCAGCAGCCCTTAAGGACGAGGCAGGCGAGTTCGCGGCAGGAGAAGAGGCAGGAATGGAGCCTGAAATTCTCCGTCGGGAACCACAGGTCCAGGGTCTGGACGCCGTTGCGGGAGAGGTAGAGGAGCCAGTCGTGGAAGGCGTCGACGAACCAGGAGGGGTCGCGCGCGGCGAGGCGGAAGGCGCGGACGGGGGCCGCGCGCCGGAGGAGGACGGCGTCGACGTCGGACGCCGCGATGCCCGGGCTGCGGGTTAGGTCGACGGAGGGGAGCGACTCCCAGCGCCGCCGCCACGCGCGGGAGAGCGCCGACGTGCGGACCACCTCATAGATGTGGAGGCGGCCGAGGATGTCGTCGAGGACTTCTACGGGGAGCGCGCCCAGGGCATCCGGCGGCGGCTCCTGCTCTGCCGCCGCGAACCGCCGCTTCCGGGTGGACGGCGGCGCCATCGCGAGTGCTTTCCCCAAATTCGCGCGCTCGGAAACCTACGGCGTGTTTGGCAACTCGAATTCGAAATTGACGGTGAGATTAATAACTGAATTTGATTTTTAGTTCTAATTTTCTTTTTTAAGATAATGGAAATTTATGTGGGAGTGAAGAATAAATTTAAGGGAAAATAAACGGTTGAGATTTATCCTAACAACTCAAGAGGGAATTCCCTCTTAATTCCTACCCAATCCCAGATATTGAAAAGGAGGGAGTTGCCTCCTCAATTCTCCATCCACATTTCATCAAAACTCACATGTCCTCTAACCAAACAAGTTAAGCAATAGCATCATCCCTCTAAACTTTCAATCTCCTCTAAAAACTCACTCCAACCAAACACACCCTAGGACGCGGCGCAACCAGGGAAATAAAGGAATTGGCCCTGGGCCTGGGATTTGTCGGCTTTGTCGCTGTTTTAGTGAGGCCATGTACAAACACTTCGACGTGGAGCAGTGATCTCAAGCTTCACGTCGGAGGCAAGCTGAGTTGGCGGCGGGGACCAGCGTCCGGGCGAGGAAATAGTTTCCTCTACACGTCACAAGAGGCCGAACGCGGGGAGAACTAGAGCAACGGTTTTTAAGTGTTGTGGATTGTACTCGTGGCTTCAACATATGGCCTCAAACCTACTTTTTGAGTCCTCTCCTGCGGTCTCCGTTAGAGGCCTTATGGCCTCAGTTCACCCCAAACCCCAGGACCACAGGTTGGTGTGGCCTGTGTTGGTCATGGCCTAATGGGTTAAAATGGGACATTCAATTTTTTGTCACTTTATGGATGACACTTAACCCGCTGTTACTAACATACCGTAAGAGTTAAATTTGCCAGTTAAAATGGTACCGTCATACCGTCATTGGACGAGGTATTAAAATGTCTCTCTTCCGAAACTTGCATAAAAACTACAAACTTATCAATCAATCAAATAATGAAACATTTAGACAGAACTTTGAAACTTTCAAGTGAAATTTAATTTCAAAGATCCGACTTTGTCACTATGTATCTTGCTCTTTCAGCAGCTCAACTGGAAACGTCCAACTAACATGTGAAGTTTCAATTTGAATGAAGAAAGTCAGAGAAATACACAACTGTGAGTCACCGACAGTCGATTTCAGTTAAAAAAAAAAAGAGTTTCACAGTCGAGGGCATCAACTGAAAAATATAGAAATAGAAATGAGTAGAATCATGACACTCTCTTCAGATATGTTCTGGAGATTCCACAAAACCATTCCCAGCACCATTGTCAACAATGTGTGTTGGTGAACCAACATGAGCATCAGCAGTATGGGGTGTGGGATGGTCTTCTCGAGAATCCGCACGTACATTGGCAGCGACATTATCAACAGGATCATCTGGGGTGTCGCCTGGTCCGGTAGTGGCCTTTATCATCAAAAGAAGCATATAAGACGTATTCCGATTAATATCACAACAATGGGAGATTAGGAGCATTACTTACTGGATGAGATGACAGCACTGACGGAAGCCCTGGCAATGGAGGAGGCTTAAATTGGCTAATGTTGTATTGCTTAAACGGAGACTGCATTTTCAGTTAGCAGTAAAATTCATCAATTCATAGAACTATTTGTTCTTTTCTGAGGAGAAAAAAAATCAAGAATTGTAATGCTAGTACAACGAGGATACCTCAATGGTAGATAAGATGTACTTTTGATGTCTAACGACATTTTTACCCTCCTGGTTCATCTCCTTCAATTCTTGCATCCTACGTGTGCAGTGCTGTTCCTCCTCCTTTTCCAAATCTAGCAGCTGCTCCTCAAGCTGCTGCAGCTGAGCTACATGCTCCCCATTCAACCGCTGCCTTCTCCGTGGGTGTATACTATCCAGTGATCCTGTGCCTGAATTCTCTATGTCCTCCAACTCAGCTAACTCGAGGGAGAAATCAATAAAACCATTCCATTCACTGAGGATAAAACGAGTTACTAAATTTGTGCCAAAAAATTTCTCAAGTATTGACTTTATCTAACACTAGATATTTCAAAAAGTGGACATTTCAAAAAACAAAGAAAATCAAAAATATTTGTCCAACGTATAGTGTTTAAGATGCTCAATTTATTTTGAATATTGTAAGCTCTGAACAAGAACGAGATGGTATATCACATGTTTGCCAAATTCATACAGAATTTAATTGATATACCATGTTCATCTCACAGCCAAGACTGAATCTCATTATGTACAAGTGTGAGACGTCCCGCAACTCTCTATAGATGAAACTCAACTCAGATAATCTAGTCATCTCTCTAAACCTGTTGCATCTAGAAATTAATACCACTATTATGAAGTATGAACCTTGGATTCATAGATGTAAACACTGTAGAAGAGAGACTAAGGTGATGGCTTCAAGGCAGACATGCACTTCAAGGAGAGGGCGAATGGCAGGGAGAACCAATCAGAGAGAAACATTTTATTTATTCTTGCATGCTGCTGCCTCTATATAGACCAATCCTAACAGCTGGAGCTAACAACTCAAATAGAGAAAAATACCTAAACAACCTCTAGCAGATTTGAATAGCAAATAAAGCTAACAGATAATTAACTAAAGGACAACTTCATGTTCATTGGGGCACCACTGCACCACATGTTGACAACAAACCAGACAACCACATCAACAATATGCTGCCAGAGGTGGAAATGATCTAACTTCTAAGGGTGTTAGGTGAAATAGGATTAGTGAGATGAGAGTTCAATTTCAGAGTTATGTTGCAATTGCGCAAGTTTATGGATCTACAATGCAATTTACACTATAGCCAATATTAGCAGCACAGAATACTAAATACATGTTGGGTGTCCAGAACAGAGTAATCCAGAAGGAATTTTAAGTTAAGGACAGAACAAACCAGAAGAAACTTTTACGATACAAGGATAGGAAAGAACATCTAAGAAGTTTGATCAATGTATGGAAAAGAATGGCAAGGAAATATCAGAATCACAATGCTTACTCATTTGTAGACTCTGGCTCTATACCAGCAAAGATAACCTGTGCATCAGGTGAGGCTCTTGGATATTCGATTATCTCAGTAATTGTGTCCTCGATACTGCTTGGGCAATTGGATGCAAGAGTGAGGGACAGCACTCGTAATACTCTTGCCTTGGACAGAATGAACTCTATAAACTCCATCTCATTGATAAGGCAAGAAACCTTCTTCACGCGCACAACATGAAGTTTGGCAAACATATGATTGATCCATTGAGCATTCAAGAACTCATCATTTGCTTTCATTTCCTGTGTCCCGTCACTCCATACCTGCAGGAAAACACGATGGGAATTGTTATCATCTTTAAACAAAGTAAAGGCAAAAGGAACGTGTGATATAGAATTCAGCATTTACCCAAATATCGAGTTCTTCAAGAACAGGAGCACTTCTAAGTAGGCAGAAAATAGCCAAAATGTGAGATATCTTGCAAAAATTCACTCCAAGGACTAAACTCCTAAGGTTCTCAAACAAAAGTGGCAATCACTCCAACACATCAACTTCAGTTGACTGGAAAAAAATAGTAAATTACAGTGTCAAAACATGATATCGATATAAAATAAGTGACAATAAGTTGTCGATGTCTACGTAATACTGCATGTCTCACTAATCTCCTTTTAATTACTGTCAGGTTAACAAAAGGTAACCTCAAGTATTGCATGCAAAACATCTACACTAATTCTCGCAGTCCTTGAAATTGTTAAATGTTTGCTTCTGCGTCAGTTGTAGCAAATAAAGTCTTGAAAGATTCTAAGGACATAATTTGAGTATTACTGTGGGCTTGTTTGGGGTCCCCAAACAAGCTATATGAGTTAAAACCAGCACATTATATAAGAAAAAGTATCTATATGATAAAACCCAAGATCGAAGCTGCATCAGTCATCTATGAAATGCATTGCTCATCAGGCCAATTACGTTGTATTTCATTCAATCAATCCTTGGCCATTTAGGGGGAAAAAATGTGTAAGAATAAGGAACACAAATCAAATTGATGCAAAATGTAATAGAGGGTTTACCAAAATGGTATTGCAATAGAAAGTGAGCTTGGTGAGTCGTGACATCCCCCTCAAGTATTTGGCATAATTAGGGCCAAAGAGACAACATTCCTCCAGCCGTGCAAGGTCTTCCAACCGGCCACCATATTCACGGCCAAGAGCTATTGTAAGTTTCCAGAGATTGGGCGCCCGAATCACCCAATCGTCTTCCGATCCATCTCCCGCGAGCTTTGTATCGATGAGAGTGACCTCCTGCAGCAGCCGCGATGCAGCAACCAGGGTGGCCAGCCCCCTTCCCCCGGGACTCTGAACTTTGACCACAGAGAGATACAGCGTCTTCAGATTCGGGAACCCGGCGAACTCAGCAGGCACGTGGGGGATGCCGCAGCAGTAAAGCCTGAGGGAGGTGAGCTCACGGAAGGAGAAGAGGCAGGAGTTGAGCTTGTGGTGCTTATACGAGTACCGGAGGGTGAGCTCCAGTTCCTGGAGGCCGCCGCGGCGGGAGAGGTTGAGGAGCCAGTCGTGGAAGGCGCTTGGGGACCAGGAGCGGTCGCGCGTGGCGAGGCGGAAGGAGCGGATGGCGTCGGTACGGCGGAGGAGGAGGGAATCGACGTCGGAGGCGCCGATGCCGGGGCTTCGGGTCAGGTCGACGGAGGGGAGCGACTCCCAGCGGCGGCGCCACGCGCGGGAGAGAGCGGAGGTGCGGACCACCTCGTAGATGTGGAGGCGGGAGAGGATGTTGTCGAGGATGTCGAAGGGGAGCGAGTCCAGCACGTCCGTCGCCGGCTCGACGCGCCGCCGCTGCCTGCTCGCCGGCGGCGGCAGCGGCTGCGCGCCCGCCATTTCCTTCCCCCCAATTCTTTCCCAAATCAGCTCCCCGCCCGCGCACTCGGAAACCTAACCGCCCTCGTGCTTTTGTCTGCTTTTGTTGCTGCTGACTTGCTTTGGGCCAAATCGGGTACCATTGATAGCTATGAACTCTGGGTGGGCCAATATAGGCTGGCCCGTTAGTTAAGAGAGAACAGAAGGAAAAGAGTCCATGGGTTTGCATAAGAGCAAGGTTAGTAGGGCCAACTTTTCACCTATAAATTGACTAATAGTTAAATATATATAATAGAGTTGGCCGTAAGGTTGCTCTCATTTTTTCCTCTTATCTCGATATATTAAATGTATTTATTTTATAGCATGTATAGAGCTAGCTTTTGCATGAGCATACCTTTATTACTTTTTGTTATCTCTTTTCTCAACATCAGCTTATATATAGTTATCTTATAGCCTACTATTTTTCTTGCTCTAGTTGCATTCCTCAAGTAAAAAACCAAATATCAAGACTGTTAATTGTTAATATCGGTAAATTTGCTTCCCTGCTAATCGGGAGTTTTGACTATAGAACTAACGGTAGTTTAATGGTTTAGTCCGATATGATACTTTGCGTGGCATGGAGCCATGGACTGTATGGTTTCATCCTATGAGATGCTTGTGTGGCGTCATAATCAAAATAAATAAAAGAGTAAATTGAATATAACTCTATGGTTCAAGTTTCACAAAAACCATGAGAAAAGTTTCAATGTGTCATATAAACCTAGGTACGGTATTAGAATTTCACAAAACCACACCATTAACAAATTCTACTAAAATTTAACATACAAATTAAAACTCATATGTATGCTATGATATGTAAAACAAAAATTTTATATGCTTACATAAATATGGTGGATCTAATAGCTTTTTACATACATGTCATATTTAGGTGGAACAATGAATTCATTGTGTGGTTCTGTGAAACATTAATACCAAAATACATGGGGTTATCTCTCAAAATATACATAGGATTATATTATGTGTAAACATGGAACATAAAACCTGGGGTTTGTGTAATTCACTATAAATAAAAAAATACAATAGATCTCACATATTAATGACTGTGGTTTCCTTATTCCTTCCTTCTCTCTCTCCCTTGCCCATTTCTACAAACACCTTGCACCCAAGTCAATATGGGGAAGCAAAGGACATCAAGCTGCGCCGGCTTGACTCGGTCCTCTAGTCGATGAGCGGCGGGGAAAAAGAGGACGCCAGTCGATGAGAGGGGCAGACAATGTGTTGACACCAGAATTTGGTTAATTGATGAGTAAACGACAAATTTGGTAGATTTTTTACTGGATTCGGTCAAGCAATAAGCCGATGGAAAGAAGAGGCCGAAATCGGGAAAGAGTCGTGAAGACCGCGGATTAGCAGTTTAATTTTATCTATTAATTAGGCATGTTTTAGCTATTTTCTTATATAATTAAGAAGGTTTGTTAGTTTCTTTTTCCTAGCCGATTTGGACTTATATGTTTTTTTTCTTGTTAGGATTGTCTCTAGTATCCTATTAGGACTCAATAGACCCAAAGGCATAAATTGTGTATCAGGGGTCCTAATCAGAAGCTCCACAATCAAATACAATAATTTCGGCGCATCGCCACCCTAGTCCGCTAGGTTTACAACCTACTCGACGGGTTCTCGACTGTTCTATCGAGACTACATAGGTTCGCTTTAAAACCTTTGTAAGATTAGTAGAGTTTGTGGTCTTTCTACCAAGTTGGGTTGCATCGGTTAGGTCCAACCTCCGGCAAAGAAGTAAGTTCCGTCGACGGCGTTTGTATCGGGGAAGATTGGTAATTTCTCGGTTAAGTTCGATATATCGATCCAACTGACGCAGGCATTGCCTATTTGATATCTCAATTCTATTTCTAATTGTATTGTGTTTAGAGGCGCATCGGTTTAGTCTGAACTGTTTCGGTTAGGTCTGATCTTCTACCTTAGCCGATATTTCTCTACAATCATAATGTTGTTTTAAATAGATTTGTTACATCCATCACTATACATACTGTTGGTTGGTTCACTTAGATCGGTTAGCAATAGTCTCGGTGCAAGCTGTCTCGGTTGGGTCCGATTCTTCGGGCTAAGATTAGAACTAATCGGTTTAGGTGTATTTGCTGTCGGCGTGTGTAGTTTTATTGGAGGGTTAGCCGATGAGTTATCCTATGACTAGATTTAAGTCTTGTATCGGCTTCTCGTGCCATATCCTTTACTTAGCTGATACTATTATTGATCTCACTTTTCTATTTGATTACTTGGATCTATGTCTAACATATAATCGATTGATCTTCAATATCTTATCGACATCGGCTAGAAGCGCATCATCATCGGTTGATCAGCCGATCGGCTCCTGGATCATCAACATCAACATCACCAAGACACGCTACATCACATCGGCTCGATAGCCGATCAGCTTCACGGAGATCAACATACAACATGTTGTCAGTTGCAGGATCAAACTGACTGACACGCCCACAACCTCAATGATTAGGACCTGCACTAGAGTTAAGCAGATCTCCCAGACCTTCGTGTGTCCGAGCGCGGAGAACTCCATCGGCCAACACGCCTGTCAACTACGCTCAGCGGGCGGTGGCAGAATTTTACGTCAACACAATGTTTAACATTTTTTAGTTTTTAGTCCTTTTTGGAAAACTTATTTTACAACTAGACTCTAAAAAACCTTATTCCGGATATTGACCTTTTCACGACACCAATGACGTTAGTACTGTGTTCCTACGGCATAGCGCCAAAGAAGTTGAAGCGTGTCGGTTTTGTAGTCCGGTGGATCACTACATGGGTGGGCCTATATGTCCTTCTACGTCTGTTCCAGCCCGGCTAGTTGGCTCTCCAGTGTTGGTAGCTATTAGTTCCACATGTTAAAACCTTCAAATGGAAATTAACTTTCATTGAAAAGAAACAAAACTTCCAAAAATAGTTTAAAATGGAACTTTCAAAACCAAAGGAACCTACCGGCACTCGAGAGCTGAATAGGATTTGCACGTTTGTTTAAGGGCTATAGGCACAAAGAGCCTAAACTAGGGGCAGTTGCACCGGTAATTACGGATTAAAGCAAAACAATTTTTTTTACGAAAATTAATAAATTAAGTTGGGAGTTTTGAGTAAAAAGGTTTTAATATTTTAATTTGATAGTTTATAAATTTTAGCTTGGAATTCTTAAAAATTGAGATGAAAGTTTTCAAATCTGAGTTGAAATTTTCAATTTTTGGCTTGTAAGTTTCCAAAATCTGACGTTAATGTTTCAAAAAATGACTTTAGATTTATCTGGAATTTGAATTGAAATATTACTTGAATTTCAAATGTAAATTCATTTGAACACGTACTATAGTAACACGAAACTAAATTGGCCCATAAGCCTATTCTGCGTGAGACCCATCAGGAAAACGGTGTCCCTGAGATGAGGTTAGCTGCGTGCTATCATGGACTAGCCTGCCCATGCGCCCAAGGTGCACGTGCGTTAAATAGGATATTCGGCCTAAATTCTGGTTGTTCAGAAGCCAAAATAAGTCGTATAGCTCAACGGGCCTGGCTATCTGGCAGCTGAGCGCCAGATGAGCACCTGGCGCTCAGTTTTTCCGTTAAGCTCCGTTAAGTTTCCGTTAAATTTATTTCCTATTGTATTTTCTGTCAAAAAAGGAAAGAAAAAAGTTTCAATTGAAAGAAAATGGAAAGTTTCAAATTGAAAGAACAATAGAAAAAAGTTTCAATTGAAAGAAATGGAAAGTTTCAAATTGAAAGAATGATTGAAAAGGTTTCAATTGAAAGAAAAATGGAAAAGTTTCAAATTGAAAGAATAATTAAAAAAGTTTCAATTGAAAATAATGAGAAGTTTCAATTGAAATAATAAGAAGTTTCAAATTGGAAAAAAGAGAAAGTTTCAAATTGAAAAAAAAGAGTGAGAGTTTCAAATTGAAAATAAAGAAAAAAATTCAATTAGAAGGAAAAAAAAGTTTCAAACAGAAAGCAATGAAAATTTTCAAAATGAAATAAATAGAAATTTTCAATTGAAAAAATAGAAAAAATGAAAAAGAAACTCAAATCGGCCGACGAGTCCCGGCCTCGTCGGCGGTCGCGGGGAGGCGCCACACTACCCCGCGTGCGCCCCGGCGATCCGC
>CM002486.1:15327332-15370829 GCA_000325765.3 Leersia perrieri
TCGAGGGGTGGGCGGCGCCGGCGTCGAGGGGTGGGCGGCGCCGGTGGCCTCGCCGGTCGTCGCCGTCGTCGATGCTGTCCCGATCTGGATCTGGAGATTTTTTTAGGTCGATATGGAATTTCTAGGGAGAGAGAAAATGGGAAAGAGAGAGAAAGGGAAATAAAATGGATAACGACGCCGCCGTTTACTCCTGTTCGGCCGAAACCGAGCGCCGCCGATTAGGATTAGTGTAGCTCAACTGGTCAAGGTGTACGTCCGCTTAATTGCATTTTCCGTCTAAACTTCGGTTGTTTGGATGCCAAAATATTGCTCCTAATGAAGTGAGTACAGCTCAACTCGTGAAGTGTGAGAACCCATCCACCCATGTTTAAATATTAGATTTGATATGTTTACTCACAGGCGATGTACCTATAGCAGGCAATATTGTTTTCAAAAGTGCTTGGTAAGGTTTATAGGTGCTTGTTCATATGGATGAGCGGCGAGTGCACACGCATTTCATTCGCAAGGATGGGTGTACACATCTTTGTTGGTGCGTTTTTTTTAAAAAAAAATAAAAAATAGGCACCGTTTCTATATACAAACTTGTATGCCGATTTGGAATTTTCAATCGCTCATTTGAGTGGGGCCAACATAAAGGCAAATAGCATCAGAAAACCACAGTTCTACAATACACCCAGAGCTATAGTTCAAAATAACTGTTGTTGCTGCATCCAAATAATTCAGATGTAGTGCCTGAAGTCCAAAGCTTTGATATTTTCATTGGGTAGAACCGAAGCTAGAACCTAATTCACAAGTTACTGTCTTACAGATACCTGAAAAATTAATCGTACTCAGTGCGTCTGAAGAATACCTTGGTTCTTGCAGAAGCTCGCCTATATTTTGCCAGCTCTATAACTGCCTCTTCATTAGATTTTGGACAATCTTCAGCTAGGCAGACATCGAATTTTTCAAGACGTCTTGCCTTGGACAAAATGAACTCAATAAAATGCATCTCACTTAACTTGCAAGTCATATTTGTCACCTCGACACATCTGAGATTGGAGAACAAATCATCAGTCCATTGTTCATTCAGAAAATCAATATCGACTTCGTCATTTTCAAAGGAATCATCAAAGAGCTGCCAAAATAAACAAAGATGGAAAATGTAATTAGAACTTCTATACATACAGAAGTCCAAAAGAAACCATTAAATTTTTAACTACAACTTATCTTACCTCAATATCCAAAGTTTCAAGGCTAGAAGCATTCCTGATTATACAAAATAATGACAAAATGCTAGACAGCAAGCAAAGACTTGTATGCAGTGTTAAACTTTTCAGATTCTCAAAGGAGCACGAGAGTCCCTCCAGAACATTAGCATCTGCCACCTGACATAAAGTGAAACATTAGGATACAAGTCAAGACAAAAGTAGTAGAATTCAGATTTTTGCACCTGCCATTAGGTACTAAAAAGGTTTACTTGTTGATATAATAGCAACTAAAAACACACGAGTGTATCTTATCTTTTAGCCTTTTTGAAACAAATTATCCTTTTGATTTTATGAAACTAATGAGAACATATCCAACTCGAGCAAACAATACCAATAATAACATGTACACAACAATGGAAGCACATGGAGTTCAATAATCACTATTTACAGCAACTCAACATGCTTTGTTTTGGTTTCTTTCATGTAACACGATGTTTGTCAGAAAATCATACTCAAAAATCCATAAATATAACATTTCCAATTACTTTGAATCCCTTTCAGCACTCTAATTGAACCAGAAGTCTTAAAAGGTGTTTCTTTCAATCAAATACTTTATTATCTACATATTCAGATAAAACAGAACACTAGTCATCCATTGAACCGGTATTGCTATGGAAGTTTGGCAGAAAACCAAACAAAAAAAGTTTCTTGATAAATGAGGTCCCTTCCGCACTGTGTTTGACTGAGTTTTAGAGCTCCAATCAAGTCCAAACTACTCCATCTCAGAATATTAGGCAGCCAATTAACTCAGAACTGCCTTGTTAAACTTCATATGCCATCATCATCCTAGTCAAATGTTCCAGCTTCCAAATAACTCAATTATGTCACATTAGAGATGCAACATCACCATTTCATTATTAATCTCCATGTTTTCGCCATAGTGTCATGCCACCAACTAACATGGCATACAAACTAAATGTGAGATGACGTAGTATTTGAATGTTGACTAGGATGACGATGTATTTCACAAGCTAGCTCTGATTTGAGCGCTTAATTTGCTGAAATGAGTTATCCCAGACCTTAATTTCTACTTTAAGTTGGTTCTGAAGATAGCTTAGTTTGGTAGGATATTGTATAAATAATATGACGATTTTTTTATCTTACTGCAAGAACATCTATCATGGTTCATGATTTCTCTAAGGGCTGCTAATGTACGAGAAAATAAACAAGGGGGCGAAAGAGTAGAACAATTTACCGGCATTACAATGTCGAGCTCCCTTGCTCGAGACAATCCTGTAAAAAGCTTGACAAAATCACGACCGTCGGAGTACACTGCGCATTCGATGCTTGCTTCCTCAAGAGACGGGAGATCACTGATCTCCCACCCATTATCGTCCAGTACATATGTAAAGAAGTACTGGAGATTTGGAGCCTGAATAACCTACTGCTCGTACTGACCATCCTCAGCAGGAAACCACAACATCTGTAGCGAAAGAGTTTTTAGCAATGGTGATCTAGCGAGCAATATCTCCAATCCTTTTGCTCCTTCGGGAAAGCCAACATTTGACAACCTTAGACGGGTTAGATTTGGGAACCCTTCGAAGCAGGTTGGCAACCCTGGGATGCAGCAGTCGGTGAGGTCGAGGTGGGTGAGCTCCCGGCATGAGAAGATAGAGGGATGGAGGATGTGGAACTCCTCATTCAACTTTCGGAAAGCAAGGACGAGGGACTGGATCCCCTTGCGGGAGAGGAGGAGAAGTCAGCGGTCGCAGTGGCGGAACGAAGCCTCGTCCTGGACATACAAGTTGGAGAACTTGCGGACGGGGCCGGAGTATCGCCGGAGCACGGCGCTGATGGCGCGGGGTGGGGTGTGCCGCGGCCAGGAGATGCTGAGGTAGGGGACGGACTCCCAGCGGCGGCGCCACGCGCGGGAGAGGGCCGAGGTGCGGACGGCGTCGCGGATGGGGAGGCGGGAGAGGACGTCGCTGAGCATCTCCGGCGGGAGGGATTCGAGGCCCGCCGCATCGGCCGGCGACGGCCGCAGCTTGCGGCGGCGAGGTGGCGACATCTCCATTTCCGGAGATTCAATATGGAATCCAAGCTCGTTCCTGTTCGCCAAATCCGAGCAAGGGTTTAGGGTAGCCAAGCGCTAATCAATTGCGAGAAGCAGAAGTGAAGCATACCTCGACACGCCAGATGATTGTGGTCGCCGCCGGTGACGCGGGATCGCGGAGGCGGCGGTTCGGACGCCGGTGGACAGGAGTCAAGTACTCTCTGCCTTCTCACTTCTCTTGGTGACCAACGAAGGCTCTGAGCGCACTAGCACACTGACAGATTTTACTAACTCCAAATGGACCAATATAGGCTGATTATTATGATGACAACATATGACTCCAAAAAATTCAATGTGGGTGCTTAGGTATAAGTCGTCTGAAGTTGTTTTGAATTGTCCTGCTTCTTTTAGTTTTTTTTTATATAATGCTGAGACGTGAAGCATACCTTCCAATTCCATACATTTATCACCTTTTGCCCCTCTTAGAAAAACAAAATACTAATAATTCCTTACGTTCCTATGTTATCAACCTATCTTATGTTTCTTTATCTTGCTACAGAAACAATAACCGAGAAAGCTAACAAGTAATAAAGCTATCAACTCTTATATGCCGCTTTATTTTACGACTTCACAATAATTTATGGTCAAGATATTTGGAAATATCAATAATTGATTTGTTTCTTTTGAGTTTACAGGACTTGATGCCAATATACTGATTTTATTTTGTCACGAGCTGAGCAGAACCAGGATGAGACGTGTGATGCGGGAGGAAGATGATGGGCTTTTTTTTTCTTAATTGGAGGTAGACCCTAGATAAGATGTAAACACAAGTCCAAGCACTGTAGGAAATATATAGTACTGGTTAGAAATTAAACTCTGTATCACAAATGAAAAAAAAACTTACTTCCCCAAGCATTGTACACATACTAACTTGTATAAGCAACTCTTCGATTCTACCGTTTGCTGATTTTAACATCATTCAATGCTTGAGTTTTAAAATATCGCCTTTTGCCATTTTACAATTTCAAATTTCTCTATAGCATTAGCACTGACATATTACTACCATTTTACAATTTCAAATTTCTCTATAGCATTAGCACTGACATATTACTAGCCAAAACAACTGATAGTGCATTGCCTTAACAAAAAAATTGATAATGCCAAAACTTGTCTAAGAATTAGCACTACCAATATTTTAGTAGTGCTTCAAACCAATCATGCTCATATATACGTGGCTACCTTACCAAAAAAAAAATTGGTAGTGCCAAAACTTGCTTACTACCAAGATTTTGATAGTAAACCAAGTAAGTCCTAAAATTATATATATAGAATGGATTCAGCCATCCCTGTAAACAGAACTTTAAGAAGAAACTGAATTTGACACATTTACAGAAGAATGCCAATATTCATCACTTTCGTTGGTAAAAAGCTAAAACTAACAATATTATCACAAGTCATTTAGTTCGCAAGCGCACACAACTAATATGGTCTCACCGTACATCATTAAGCAAAAGTGCAAACGGAATCCAGAATTACAAAAAAAAAAAAGAATAGCTACATCAGGAAGAAAGAAACGAAATACTCGGTTAAAGAAGCCAGCAGCTGGAAGACTTGTCAGACGTGATCTTGAGTTTCAGGAGAACTGGAAGCACCACTGACGACATGGTCTGCTAGAGAATCTGCTTGCACATTGTCAGCACTACAAGTGACAGGATCGGCAAGAGTGTATGTTGACTTGGGTGAGGCCTTTGATGACAAAAGTTTTGTGAGACAAGTGTACAAGACTAACACAACTGTTGTTGGTAAGCAGTACTTACAGGATGGGAAGATGATGAGACTGATGAAGAGTCCGGAAATGGGGGAATGGTAATGTTGCATTGCTCAGACAGAGACTGCATTTCCATCAGGCAGTAAGAACTAATGGATTGAACAATAAAAAGTAAAGAATGGTTACGGTAGTATAGTTAGCTACCTTTAGGGTAGATGTGAAATGTTCTTTAAGCGCACCGCAGTATAGCCTCAGGTTCCTAAGTTCATGACGATCCTCTGCCATCTGCTTGCAGTTTTCTTGTAATTGTAGCACCTTCCTCTCAAGGCACTTATGCTTATCCACGGCATATAGATCCAACCGATGAATTTTACGAGGGTGTGCAGGATCTATCCACCTGCCTGTTCTTGTCGTTTCCAACTCATAATTCACACTGAAGGTGTCCAAGTAACCACTGCATTTAGTAAGATGAAAAAAAAGTATCAGACGGCTACAACAAAGGCAAATATCGTAGTGCTAAACATATTTTAAAAAAGCAACTATTTTTAAGGGTGTCCGCAGGAAGGCCCAAATGGGATGGACCGATGGATACATCATTCCTGCCCTATCACTTTACCCACCAACACATGTTGTGAAACTCCCAGCAGCGTGCTTTTGACTTCCGCGTTGTGAGGACGTGCCGCCACATCTCATCATGCATGGTAGCAAAACTTTGGAAAGAGAGGAGAATGTGATAGAGTGGTAAAGATAGCTGATTGTGACATGGAAACATTGATACAGCTCTTGAGTCATGTATCAACCATATGCTTAAAACCGGGAAGCCACAGTAAGTGAAACCCTCGGCAGATTTGTGTCCCCACTCCCCACATACCGCTGAACTTACAGGCTCCAATGGAAGTATGTTACAAAGAAAAGTTTAGTTTCTCGGGTGAAATTCACTGCTACGTATGTTCTATCAGCTGCTAAAGATTTTGAGAAGCACATATACTTTTTCAAAAATTTCGAATGGTCAAATGACTTAAATACTGTAAGCTCTAAAAAGAAACCTATCAAGAATTAGCTGAATTCATAAAAACTACAGAGGCATGGTTCATTGGTTCTTATAGCCAATATAAGGCAGTGGATACACTAACAGTTTTCTTACCAAGTGCGCAGATGCTTTACATCGCAACACCGTGACCAAATATGTATACCACAAAAGCATTGTCACTCATAACTGTATAAGAGTGGTATGGAACAACACAGAATCATAATGCTTACTTATATGCAGATTCTTTATTCATGAAGATGACTTGTGCATCAGGTGAAACTCTCGGGTATCCTGTTATAACTACCTGCACATTACTATATGTGCTGCCAGATGAAGGATAAACAGATAGCACACGCAGTACCCTTGCTTTGGTTAGAATAAACTTCATAAAGCACATCTCATTATGGAGGAAAGCAATTTTTTTCATTTGCACAACACGAAGTTTCATAAACATATCATTGCCATATTGAGCATTAAAGAACTCATCGTTTGCATCAATATCCTGAGCACCATCGCATTGTCCCTTTAAAGGAAACATATACGGCATCATCACTTTGAAACAAGTAATGGCACAATGAATTTGCAAGAAATCATTTAGCATTAGTACATTACCACAACATCAAGTTCTTCAAGAACAGGAGCACTTCTAAGTAGACAGAACACGAATAAAATGTGGGACATTTTGGAGAAATTAACACTAATGACTAAGCTCCGAAGATTTTCAAACAAGAATGGTAGTTGCTCGAGCACATCAACTTCAGTTGACTGAAACAGCAAAAATAAGGCGTTAGACAATACAGATGGAATCAAAATGAACAAATACTGATGTTTTAGTGGCATTGTTCGGTTTCTACAGTAATATGCAGATTTTTTTTTCTGTTTGCTAATGTTACTGTTAACTTTACTAATGCAGAACATGTCAGGAATAATTATTCTGAAAATACTATAGATGAACATAATGAGATCTACTCTTATCTAAAATGAAGTGTGTGATCTGAACATTGTCTCTTCTATGAACAAAAAGCCTATGCTTTTCTTTGCATTTTTTCTATTTTGCAATTAGCAATTTAGCTTACCAGCATGATATTGCACACAAATTCTAGCTTGGTCACATGAGCCATCCCTGTCAAGAACTTTGCGTGATTGGGGCCACACAGAATCCCTTCCTCCAGTCG
Source organism: Leersia perrieri (assembly GCA_000325765.3). NCBI lineage: Eukaryota > Viridiplantae > Streptophyta > Magnoliopsida > Poales > Poaceae > Leersia > Leersia perrieri. Next base: position 15,334,549 of record CM002486.1, read on the forward strand.
TGCAAGGCCCTCCAATCGGCCACCGTGACGGAACAAGACACGATTTTCAGCTTCCGGAGATTGGGCGCCGAAATCACCCACTCCTCGTCGGCGTCGGCACCATCAAGAAATAAATTCACAAGGTCCACCTCCCCTAGCAATGGCGACTCGGCGATCAAGGCTGACAATGCCTTTCCCCCGTGCTCTGGGAAACTAACAAGCTTGAGCTGCATCTTCTTCAGGTTCGGGAATCCCTCCCACCCCGAGGGTGACGATGGGAGGCGGCAGTCGTCAAGGACGAGGCAGGAGAGATCGCGGCAGGAGAAGAGGCAGGAATGGAGCTGGAATTGGAGCGTCGGGAACCATAGGTCCAGGGTCTGGACGCCGTTGCGGGAGAGGTAGAGGAGCCAGTCGTGGAAGGCGTCGACGAACCAGGAGGGATCGCGCGCGGCGAGGCGGAAGGCGCGGACGGGGGCCGCGCGCCGGAGGAGGACGGCGTCGACGTCGGACGCCCTGATGCCCGGGCTGCGAGTCAGGTCGACGGAGGGGAGAGACTCCCAGCGGCGGCGCCATGAGCGGGAGAGCGCCGAGGTGCAGATCACCTCGCAGATGTGGAGGCGACTGAGGATTTTGTCGAGAACTTCTACGGGGAGTGCGCCCAGAGCATCCGGCTCCGGCGGCGCCGCCGTCGCCGTGAGCCGCCGCTTCCGGGTGGGCGGCGAGGCGGCCATTGCTTGGTGATTTTTCCCCCAAAATTCGCGCGCCCGGAAACCTAAAATCCCTTAGCTACTGAAGGCAATGAAAAAAAATGGAAATTGGGCTTGGGCCTTGCCCAACTTGCCGCTGGTTGAGTGGTGGGAAACGATATTGCTAGTGGCCGGCCGCCCGACGCAACTAAAAAGATCGGACGCTCCACCTCCTACGGTCATACTCCTTCGGCAATGTTATTTCTGGGTTTGAATCTGAACATTTATCTAGATTTAAACCTAGAAATATGTTTATTTTGGGACGGAGAGAGTATGGACCTGTTTGGCTGGCTGGCTCTAGCCAGTCCTTAAGAAAAATTAATTCAGCTCAATCAGCTCTTATAGAAAAAATCATTCAGTCCTGCCAATTTCAGCCAGCTGAGCAGGACGTATGTGTTTCCCCTCTCTCTGACTGGTGTGGTAGGTGCACGTCCTTTTCCTCCCATGCTATATGCAGTACTAGCATATATGTTAGTGACAGTGGGTTAAACGTCCTATGTTAGTGACAGTGGGTTAAACGTCCTATGTATATAGCTGGGTGCATGTAGCTAGTCAGTAACTCAGCCAGCATATTTTAGTGACAGTCGGTTAAACGCCCCATTTGGGGAGGTAAATGGTTGAGGAAATGAGGAATCAAAACCTAGGTGCTTAGCATACCTATGAGGGGAGAAAGTGAGAAACAAAAACGTGTGCTTCATGACTCGTGTTGGGAGTGGGCTAGCTCAGAGCATCTCCAACAACCATGTTAAATGGTTGCCAATGCTAAATTTGGCAAAAAAAAAAAAGAAAAAAAGTCCAATCCAACAACATTTCTATCTCATTTAAGATATTACCCTACTTGCTAAATAAGTTTGGCTAAATCTAGCATGCCAAACTCACTTGGAGAGAAAACTAGCCGTTTTGATCAGGCAAATTAAAATGAAGAGACTTTTGAAATGAATGACCAAATGGAGAGCAATTTCTTTTGGCAAGTATGTCAAATGAGTAAATAGAGAGTAAGATTTGGCATGACCGTTAGAGATGCTCTCAGGCGGAAGAGGTGGCGACGCCACGTCTTTGGAGCAGCGGCATCCTACAGCAAGCAATGGAGCGGCGTCATGCCTTGAACGGCGGCGTCCGACAACGAACAGAGAAGCGTGATGACCAGATGGTGGGCGGCAACCGGATGGCAAACTGAAGAGCTCGACGGTGACTCGGCGGCGTGCGAAGGAGCGGGCGGAACACAAGAGCTACACCAGCATCACGCACGCCCAGATGGATCAACCATGTCCACTACTCCAGTTTGAGAGAGAATTTGGACGCGGGTCTAAGTGAATTTTCTTCTAACCAAATACCCTAAAAATAGGCTTGACCCAACCCGATTCATTCAACCCCTTGAACCAAACACATAATAAGAGATTGGAACTTGAGTACCATTGTGATTTCCCGACTAAACTGGCTACGCAATGTTCATACACGGACCATAGACGAGATAGTTCTACAGCTGAGGGTGCCAACAAGTGGCACATGAAAAGTCTCAGATTTGGTTTTCTCTTGATTCTGCACAACCATTCCCAGCACATTTGGCGACATAGTCTAAGAACCAACATGAGCATGAGCAGTACCAGTAGTGGTATGGTCTTCTCGAGAATCCACAGGTTTATTGGCAGGAGCAACATTATCAACAGGATCGACTGCAGTGTCTTCTGGTATTGTGATGGCCTTTATCATCAAAAGTTGTATAAGACGCACATATAGCAAATTCCAATTTATATCAGAACCTATCAAATGACAACAATGATGGACACTCTGGTCGTGGGGGAAGAGTGAATTGGCTTATGTCGTGTTGCTTAGACAGAAACTGCATTCCATCAGCCAGTAAAATTCATTCGCTCATACAACTATTCTTTTCGGGAATAAAATGAAGAATTGTTATGCTAGTACAGCTAATATACCTGGATGGTAGATGTGAAGTACTCTTCATGTCTAACGTTGTTTACGTACTCCTTGGCCAGCTCTTTCATTTCTTGCTTCATATGCATGCGGAGCTGTTCCTCCTCCTCTTCCAGCTCTAGCAGCTGCTCTTCAAGCTGCTGCAGCTGAGCTACAGACTCTCCATTAGATCGCTGCCTTCTCTGAGGGTGTATATTATCAAGTGATCCTATGGGTGATGTCTCTGTATCCCCAGCGTCAGAAAACTCGGCTAAATATATGAAACCATTCAAATCACTGAAGAAAAATTGATTATTGGATATGCACTAAAAAAATAAATATTGCATATGATCAGTGCTAACAAACATATCAACAGTAGTAGCTTTCGCAAGTATCACAAACTTTAGCTCAAGTCATAATGCTAGAGATTTCAAGGAAAATGAACATGTCATAGAAGAAAGAAAATCTTGAAATGATCTGTTCATTTTAAAAATCATAAGCTCTGAACAAGATGGTATATCACATGTTTGACAAATTTATACAGAATTTAATATAGAATACCATGCTGATCTTATAGCCAAGACCGAATCATAGTCTCATATTTCTAAACTTGTCACACTTAGCATTAACACCACTATAATGATCCTTGGATTCATGAATGTAAAACTGTTCAAGAGAGACTGATAGCAGCCGCTTAAAAAATCAATCTGTGCTACGATGAGAGAGCGAATGGTGGGAAGATAACTAGTTGGAGAGAAGGACTTCTTTTTTTATTCCTGCTTAATCTCCAAGACATGCTGCTGCCCCTATATAAGCAAACCCTAACAGATGGACCTAAAAGGTAAAATTGATAAAATATATAAATGATCTCTAACAGATGCATGTAACAAACCAAGTCACCAAATAACTAGTAAAAGGATAATCTCATTGTTCATTATGGAGCACCGCATGTGCTCTCTGGTAGGTACATGCTCCATGTTCGAAATTAACCAGAAAACACATCAATAATATGTCGCCAGAGGTGAAAATGATCTAAGGGTGTTAAGTGAAATAGGTATAGTGAGATGGGAATTTCAATTTCAAGTCTAGGAAGTTCTGTCGCATTTGCACAAGTTTAGGATCTATGATGCAGTTTACACTATAGCCAATATTAACAGCACAAAATCCTTAATATGCATAGAGCATCCACAATGAAGTAAATAGGAAGGAATTTGTAAGGCACAAATGTAGCAGAGAACATCTGAGAAGATTGATAAATGTATGGAACTGCAAAAGGAAATACCAGAATCACAATCTTACTTATTTGCAGATTCTGGCTCTGTACCAATGAAGATAACCTGCGCATCAGGTGATACTCTTGGATATTCTGTTACATCAATAATTGCTTCCTCAATACTGCTTAGGGAATCGGATGCAAGAGTGAGGGATAGCACTTGTAGTACTCTTGCCTTGGACAGAATGAACTCTATAAAGTGCATCTCATTACAGAGACAAGAAACCTTCTTCATGCGCACAACAAGAAGTTTGACAAACATATTATTGATCCATTGAGAATTCAAGAATGCATCATTTGCTTCCATTTCCTGGGCACCCTCACTATAATGCTGTAGGATAACACAAAAGAATAGTCTTCATCTTGAAACAAAACAAAGGGAAAAGCAGCTTGAGAGCTAAAGTTCAGCATTTACCCAAACATCGAGTTCTTCAAGATTAGGCGCACTTCTAAGCAGGCAGAAAAGAGCCAAGATTTGAGACATCATACAAAAATCCACTCCAAGGACTAAGCTCCTGAGGTTCTCAAATAGGAATGGCAATCGCTCCAGCACATCAACTTCAGTTGACTGAAAAAAATTAAAGTGTTAAAACATGATATCAAGAAAAAAGGTGACAATAAGTTGTCAGTTTCTATAGTAATATTTGTCTATTTCACTAATCTCTCTTCTGATTACTGTCAGGTTAACTAATAGAGCACTTTACATAAAATATCTTCGGGATTAACTTCTGCAGTAATTCTCAGTCCTTGAAATGGCACACTTCTGCTTCTGCAATAGTTGTAGGTTTGACAAATAAAGTCCACACAGATTCTAAGAACGTCATCAATTACTAAGGGCTTCCTTATGATGTGTCAATCTTTATAGTCAGCAATTGGCTATACAATTGAACTTGCTCTTACATAAGAAAACATCTATCTGTTGAAATTCAAGGCCGAAGCGGCAGCCATTTGGGTGTAAAAGAAAAAATGTAAGCATAAGAAACACGAATCAGATTGATGCAAGACGAAATGAGCCAGAGTGTTTACCGACATGCAATTGCAGTAGAAAGTGAGTTTGGTGACTCGTGCCATCCCCATCAAGTATCTGGCCAAATTCTTCCCGAAAAGACAACATTCCTCCAGCCGTGGAAGGTCTTCCATCCGTCCATGATATCCATAACCAAGGACTATTGTCAGTTTGCGGAGATTGGACGCCCGAATCACCCAGTCCTCATCAGTTTCATCCCCGATGAGAATTACATCGATAAGAGTCAACTCCTGGAGCACAGGAGAAGCGGCAATCAGGGTAGCCAGCTCCCTTCCCCCGGGACTCTGAACTTTGACCACGGAGAGATACAGAGTCTTCAGATTCGGGAACCCCGCGAAATCAGTGGGCACGTGTGGGAGACCGCAGCAGTAGAGCCTGAGGGTGGTGAGATCGCGGAAGGAGAAGAGGCAGGAGCTGAGATTGTGGTGCGTATACGAGTACCGGAGGGTGAGCTCCAGGTGCTGGAGGCCGCCGCGGCGGGAGAGGTTGAGGAGCCAGTCGTGGAAGGCGCTAATGGACCAGGAGCGGTCGCGGGTGGCGAGGCGGAAGGAGCGGACGGGCGCGGCGCGGCGGAGGAGGATCACGTCGACGTCAGAGGCCGCGATGCCGGGGCTGCGGGTCAGGTCGACGGAGAGGAGCGACTCCCACCGGCGGCGCCACGCGCGGGAGAGAGCGGAGGTGCGGACCACCTCGTGGATGTGGAGGCGGGAAAGGATGTTGTCGAGGACGTCGAGGGGGAGTGATCCAAGGGCGTCCGCCGAGGGGCCGACGCGCCGCCGCTAACTGTTCGCCGGCGGCAACGGCGACGGCGAAAGTGCGTCCGCCATTTTTGTTCCCCAAATCCGTTCCCCGCGCCCTCGGAAACCTAACCGCCCCACTGAATTTGTTGCTGCATACTGGCGGATCGTATCTTGGATCCAAATTGCTGTGGGCCGAGATGGATCGCTACCGTGGTGGACTAACATGGGCTGGCTCTTGCGAAACAGAAAATAAAAGAATTACCTATTTTATCTTCCTCGACCAGCCCATCTCCCTCAATTTTTTTATAAATAAATTATATTTTGCACCAAGTAAAACATATCTTGTCTCACTTTACATCGGGTTTAGACATTTAGCATATACTTTTACTTTGCACCGAAGTGCATCAAAATAAGTTTCACTTTGTACCGGATTGTATCATATAATTTAGAAAATCTTGTGAAATATACAAATGTAACTAAAAATATTTTGAATTTAAGTCAAGTTTCATGAAGTTAGATTCATAATTTAAAATGTTTATGAAAATTCCATAGATTTAATAACTTATTTTGATGTTAACCTGATGCAATTTGCATCAGTATACGCTAAACCCAGTGCAAAGTGAAACAAGATGCATTTTACTTGATGTAGAGTGCAATTTACTCTTTTTTAAAAGGAGGTATAACATATTATCTCCATGTAAGACGTATTGACTATTTACATTTAACGTTTGACCATTCGTTTTATTAAAAAATTTGTGCAAATAAAAAAATAGGTCATGCTTTAAGTACTTAGTAAATTACAAACAAAATAAATGATATTTTTATAATTTTTTAATAAAATAAATGATCAAATCTATTAAGAAAAAATCAAAATTGTCATACCTTCTAAAATGGAGGGGATCAATAGAAATGGAGGGGATCAATAGAGAAGGACCATCTCCCTCTATCACAATTCCTGCATGTCGGTGCTAGGTTGGGGACTCGGGGCGGCGTGCACATCGTGCTGCTGGCTAGTAGCTCGCGTCGTCGTTCCTTGTTCGTGAGAAAGCAGTGGGTATGGGTCTATGGGAGGCAAAAACTGGCAGGCCGAAATGCACAGATTATCCTTTATATTTTTCATGGGCCAATTAAGATTGCGAACACTTTAATGCGATGGCCAAAATCCGGTTGCTGCCTGCCGAAGAATTTACTAATTCATTCCCCTTTACTCGAAGAAAGATTGAGCACGTGAAGCTCGCTATTTATTGCAATTTTTCTACTGGAGCTCAGCAACTAAAACCAGGTTTTTTCTTTTGGCAAGGAAAAAGTCTAGATGGTTGGCTAAGTATACTAATATCTCTGTCCTAGAATAGCTATTTTTAGAGAGGTGGCATTTTCTAGTATAGTATTAGATTGTGATTTTTCAGAATTGAAATTAGACGACCTGATGCCATTTGCATTGTAAACAATTTGAGAGGTGAATGTTCAAATTCGGTAGCTGGAAAGTACAAGAGGTTATAAACTTTATTTATAGCCTCTCTCTCCCCCAAGAACTGTATTCAGAGTTAAGAGGGTATCATGAAGAAGGGAAAAGCACAAAATCCATCTTTTGGTTCTTTCACTAGGTACTCACTCCAGTTCAAAAGTAATTAACGTTTTTGACAAGAACACGGTCTCCCAAAAACATTTGGACAAGGACATGGTCTTCTAAAAACAACTTCGACTAAATTTATCTATTTTAATTCATTTAGAAATATCAAAAAATATATGATGTGTTGAAGTACTTTTCAAAATTGATCTATACAAATGGTCTCCACATTGCTAAACTAAATGTTTTTAAAATTATTCTTAGTCAAAGTTTGAGTTCAATCTTGTCTAAAACGTTAATATTATGAAACTAGAGGGAGTATCAATTAACAGATTACTGTAATACCCCAACGGCCCTACTACTTTCAAAGCCCAACATAGAAACGGATAAAAATTTTCCAGATAAAAAGTAGCATCAGCATCCACAATTGTGCATTGCACCTAGAGTCAGACTTACAATTATTGCAGTTGCCACATCCACACAAGTTTTACAATTATTGTAGTCGCTTCATCCACATAATTCAGATCTAGCACCTGAACTTTCAAGCTTAACTTGATCTATTTTTTAGGGAAAGGGCCAAAGCTAGGACCCAATTCACAAATACAGATATTTCAAAAATTAATCTTATTCGATGTGGCTGAAGAATACCTTGGCTTGTGCAGAAGCTTGCCTATATTTTGCAAGCTCTATAACTACCTCTTCATTAGATTTTGAACAATCTTCAGCTAAGCAGACATCAAATTTTAAAGGTGTCTTGCCTTTAACAAAATAAACTCAATAAAATGCATCTCACTTAATTTGCACGTCATATTTGTCACGTAAACTCGTACTGTATGAGACTGTTGAACAAGTCTTCAGTCCACAGTCCATTTAGAAAATCAATATCTACTTCATCATCTTGAGTGGAATCATTAAAGAGCTACCAAAATCATCAAAGAAAAACAAATGTAATTAGAACCTATATACTTACCGAAGTACATAAATAACTGTACCACTGATTTTTTTGAAAAAAATATTACTATTTATATGACCTTAATATGCAAAGTTTCGAGTTTAGAAGCATTCCTGATCTTTACTACTATAAAAGACTCTGGTGGTGGTAGTGAATCTGCCACCATCACCTACTCCCATTGCATGTTTGTAATTTACCCCATTAACTTTGTAATATTAAAAATCAATCAAATCTAGAATCTAGATGGATATCTACATATAAAATCAGATTGAGGTGGGAATTTCCTATAAAAAATATGGTCACACATTTCATGAAAAATAATTTTCTATTTATTCTAGGAAATAACATAATATATACTTTATCCATAGCAAAGCACGGACATTCAACTAGTTATACAAAATAAAGATAACATATTTGACGACAAGCAAAGCCTTGTATATAGGGATAAGAAATTTCAGATTCTTGAAGGAGCACGAGAGTCCCTCCAGAACATTAACATCTGTCAACTGTCATAAAGCGAAATTTTAGATTAAGTCAAGATAAAGGTTATATGAATTAGATTTGGGCACTTGCCATTAGGTACTAAAACGGTTTGCCTTATGAAACTATTAATATAAAATATTTTGTCAGTATGAAGTTAATGAAAACATATTCAACCCAAATAAATAATAATATAACATAGAAACAACAATGGAAGAAAATGGACTTCTACAGTTACTACCCAGAATAGCAATCCAACATTCCTTGCGGTTTTCTTTGATGCAACAGGATGTTCTGTAAGAAAATAGTACCCGAAAAATATTTCTTGTGTCAACAAGGCCCCTTCCACACAGTGTTTATTTGGGGTTTAAAGTTCTAATCAAGTCCAAACTGCCCCCATCTCATCAGCACATTAGGCAGCCAACTCAAAGCTGCCATGTTAAAACTCAATAGGACATCATCCTAGTCAACTGCTCCACTCTCAAAATGGACTTCAACAATCACCATTTACAAAGTAGCAATTAAACATTGTTTGCTCTTCCAGGAAGATTACATTACAAGAGACTGTTCAATCCAGCATTTCTGCAAAATTGACACTAACAAATCAGCTGATGACAAATACTCTCGGGCACCCACAGCAACGAATATCCCAAGTATCATATCCCGTAGAAAGAAAATTGAACAATTAAGCTGTGGTTTTCCAGTCGCTCTCTCAGAAAGTAATATGGGACGTATTCTCATGTACTGCAGCTCCACATCAAGAGTGTTCGTGCCACTCAAATGTAATAATCCTGTCCGGTACAAAGGAAAAGAAAGACAATAATTTTCTAAGCATTTTCAGGAATAGTACAAGTTATGAGCAGTATATTAGTCTATTTGAGTCTTCCAAATGCAGAAGTTCATTTTACCAAGGCATTTTGCAAGGTTAGGTATTCATATCCAAAAATCAAATTGGCTGCAAACGGGTGAAACAAAAAGGGAATCTCTAGATCAACGATGAGGGTGTATATCTTCTGTGAATCCAAACTTTGCAACACATTGACACTAGAAAGCATTTTGAATAATACGTCAAAAGTGCTCTAATAAGTTAAGACACAAGTCACACAACTGTTTGCCAGAGAATGCTTTGAAAGAGAACTTGAATGATACCTCACAAGGGAATGAATGAAAGGACATCATTATGTTGACTTTTTGGTTTTAACCATCTTGCATGGATTTTGTTAAAACCAAGGACTGAACACAAAACAAGCCAAGTAATGTATTGCTTCTACTGTAACTAACATACATTTGTAGTTTAATGCACATGTAAGATTATAAACAAGAAAACTATTAGAGTAAAACAAACCCTTTTGGTGGTATATATTCAAACTGTGATACATGGATGATGGATGGTATATACCCAAATGTTCTCCTAAGGCATATATACCTTACTTTGAGGATTAAAAACATCAGCTGTTCTGACTATCTGACCAGGGTCAGAATTATAAACCATAACATAATTTGACATGGGATGGCAATTAAATTACCAAATTTTGAAGTTTTCATAGACTTTTAGGTATCCAATAGGAGAAAATCCATAGAGAGCAGCTATTCCAGCATCACATCCTACTGGCTATAAACATAATTTTTCAAAACCTTAACTAAAATGGTGTAAAGAAGTTTATATATGCTTGCCAAATGCCTCTTAGCAACTAAGTTGTTGGTAATTTCATTAATTTACAATTCCAATTTCAAAATAGTGAAAACAAAATTTTCAGTTGGTTTGTCATATAATATGGATGCAATTGAGATGCGTATCGTAACCCGGAACAACAAATTCAGAAGACGCCATTAAAAAAAAGGGCTAAAAGGAATGAACAATAGATAATTGTACAGGTTATGGTCACTTACATCCATGGTCCTAAAAAGCACTCTGGCTTTTGGTGATGCTCTTCTATATTTTGCTAACTCGATAGCTGTTTCTTCACTAGGCTTTGAGTATGAACTTTCTTCTCGAAAAACAGAAAATTTACGTAGTAGCCTTGCTCTTGACAGAACAAACTCAATAAAGTGCATTTCATTTGACAAGCATGGGGTATTCCTCAAGGTTATGTCATCCAGATTAGCGAAGAGATCATTGATCCCCAGTGTATTGAAAAACTCTGCATCTATCTCATCATTTTGAGGAAAATCACTTCCCCTAATCTGCCAAAAGATTAATATATATTTTAAATAGTTCTTGTGAAAATATTTTTAAATGACAACATTTTAAGAGATAATATATTGGTGTGGTATCACCTCAATGTCCAGATCTTCAATGTTGGGGCATCTTGTGAGTAAAGAAAATGTACATAAAATGCTAGACACATAGCGAAAGTTTGTATGAAGTGTTAAGTTCTTCAATTTCTCAAAAGAACATGAAAGTCCACCTAGAGCATTATCCTCTGTTGTCTGAAACAAATACAACTATATGAGAAGATGGCTCAATAGAAAATATATTTAAGAAGTTTACTCTTTTAGTGTCTTAATTGAACAGAATAGGGCATGATGACATCAATTTCAACTACTGTAGTGAAGAGACAGGCTTTAACAAAATAACTTGATTGTAACTTGCTTACTAAAAATGAAAATTAAAAACCATCCGAAGAACTTTAGCTAGAAACATAGCACTTTTGCACAGATTTTCCCTCACCTGCCTCACATCTGGCATGTGATACCACTCCACAGTCCCCACTCAATAAATCCTTTCGGTCTTCTCTTCACTCAACAACCCATCTAGGCTCTACACTTGCTTCTGCTCTAGCAATCTCCACATACCCCTCCACCTTGCTCCCTAACTACTCCTAGCAAATTTTCCAACAAGTAAAACAAACCCAAAGAATCAAGACAGGAAAAATCTTACTCTTTCCCTGTGCAAGAATTTTCAAGAAATTGCCCAACTTAGACATGTTTGAGATGAAATGGGCAAGAGAATCAGAGAGACAGACAGACAGAACTGGAGAAGGACTGTAAGCATGCATTTGGTTTGGGGACAATATGGGATGGGATGGTCATGTCTCGTGTTTGGTTGTGGGGTTGGGAGCATCATTGTTTTTTGTTTGGTTGGAAGTACATGGATGGTTGAGAGAACCAAAAGCAGAAGCAAGGATCATTCTTCAGAGACCAGATTAGTCATAAAGAAGTAGAACACCCATGCAGTTATGAGACAATGAGAGCAACAGTGGTGCTTTTACTGGAATAGATCAGTAATTAAAAAATAGAGTAAAAACGCACTCTAGTGATATTTCACATAGAAGAAATGTCCAGGTGGGTTATGCACTAAAGATGTAACTTTCAGTCATAAGCATCCCAAATTCGAAATAAAACTACACATTGCACATCTAAAATCATAATATTAACACAAATGGGGAAAATCCAAGAAATTGGATCCGACAACCTAAAAAATAAGTCATTTCTTTTCTTAGAGACCATTGGAATAAAATAAGAATATCACAGCAAAATCATATGTTCCTAACTTCTTACTGTAGTGTAGTGCATTTGCAATAAATGGCAGAAAATTTTCATTCACTTCTAAAGAATTGTTTCTGAAACTATTTATCACTAATCATAAGATAGGTGACCTCAGTTTGGAATTGAATAGATTTTGACAGCAGTGTTGACATGAGTTAGAAGGAAAACATAACAAATGTTCGAGATATGACAATGATACAGAGGATAATAACAACTGGGTTCTGAAAATTGATTTACCGGCAAATAAAGCTCGAGGCTTCTGACTTGGGCAAAACATGTGAGAATCTGAACAAAATCACGATCAGCATCATCATCAATAATGATAGTTGCTGTCTCGAGAAAAGGAAACTCCTCTATCTTCCATAAACAATCATAATCTGATTCAATAGTCAAATGCTTCAGATTTGGTGCCCGAATTTCCCACTCTTCGTCGTCGCCATCAGCAAAAACATTCTTAAGATTCAGACATCGAAGCATCGTGGCCGAGGAGATAATCGCCTCCAAGGTACTCTCCCCATGCTCTGGAATAGTGACCATGCTGAGTTCTAGCCTGGTGAGATTCGGGAAACCTCCGAAGCCCGAGGGTGCGGCAGGGAGGTGGCAATTCTCGAGCTCCAATTCGGTGAGCTCGCAGCAGGAGAATATAGCGGAGTGAATGGTGTGGAAACACCTAAAGTTGTGCTCCGCGAAGCCAAGGGAGATCGATTCGACCCTCCCTTCAGCGAGCAAGACGACCCACTCATCCGTGAGGGCGGAATCCTGCATATCGACCCACCCGGTCCAGAAGGAGCGGATGGGGCACGAGTACCGCGCGAGGACGGGGCCGATGACGGCGACGTCCACCTCGTTGCGGCTCCATCGGAAGCGGAGATTTGGGGTGGACTCCCAGCGGCGGCGCCAGGCGCGGGAGACCGCCGAGGTGCGGATGGCCTCGCGGATGCTGAGGCGGGCGACGATGTTCTCCAGGATCTCCGTCGGGAGGGACTCGAGGGTCGGCTCCGCCGCCGGCCGTGGCTTGCGGCGAGGTGGCGAGCCCTCCATTTTGGTCGTACTCTCGAGGATTCGAGGTGGATGGAACTAGGGTTTGGTGGTGGTGGAGACGGCCGGCGACGAAGGCCGCCGAGATGTGGAGTTGGGAAATGGGTTGTCGGGGTGGCGCTCAAAACGTCACAGGAGAAGCCAGTATTGGCAATATCTGGTGATGGGCCAAAATCCTTCGTAAGGCCGAAAGCCTAATGGGCCACATATCTACCCTTATGTGTAGGATGTGCTGCCATTCTGTAACAGAACTTCAAAAAGAAACTGAATTTCACAAATTTACAGGCTCATCAGACTTTCATTGGTAAAACACTGATACAAAGCATGTTGCATTAATCTGCACAACAGACCACAACCAATGTAATACAACATATAGTTTGTGGTACAAGTAAAACTCAGATAACAGTTAAAAGGAGTTGATCAATTTGCAAGTTGTGCTACAAAGAGGATCAAATGCCCCATATCCACCGAAGCTGAAGGCTGTAATTACTCATGCTTATTCAAGAGAAGACTTTCCCATGAGAAAGAAAAAGAATAACCACGCTATGATTTTCTGAAAACATTTTCAGAAATGTATGAAGGTATAAAAAAAATTGGAATAATTGACCATGTAGAACTCATGTGCGTTAAGCCTGCAATCGGTACTTAGTACAGCCAAGCATCCTGTCCAGCAGGAAAAAAAAATAACAATAAATATCAGATCAAGATTTTCTGAAAGTACCTACAGAAATATAGGAGGGTAAGTTAAAATTGTCATGACTAAATTTTGTAGCTAATTCAATTGAGGCTAGAAATGAGTTTGTGTCATACGGTCATTTCCTATCTTTCTTGTTTTGCAACTCTCTGTTTTACACTTGCATTCCTTTAAAAATCATGTTTTTTTTTCTATTCATTTGTTTTCGCAATCATGTGATTCAAAGGGGCAAGTCGAAACCCATCACTATCCATGTAGGAAAACAAATGGAACAGCACTACACCATCATACCATAAGAAGATAATCAGAACACGATGGTTCTAACTGAAAGCCTGAAGATTTCAAGTAAAATAAAAGGGACTGAATCGTCATTCTGGCATTAATCACACTCATCACATGTGATGCAGGTTGCCTGATGGAATCGCAACACTTAGATAATAGAGGGGTATATCTGTCCACGGAATACAAAAGATGGAATGGAAAAGCAGGAGAAATTCAGGTGCTCTGCAAAGCGTAAAGCAAGATAGTCATCTGCGGGCATAGTCTACAGGAAGCCAGTCATCTGCAGATGAATCTGAGCCTAGCTCTGGGCGATGCTCTTTTGTATGTTGCCATCTCTATCAATGCCTCCTTGTAAGATGATGCATTTTGGGAGTGGACAAGAACACAGAACAATTCTAGAGATCTTGCTTTGGATAGGACAAACTTGATGAAGCACATCTCATTCGAGGAGCAGCCAATACTACCATGTAACCTAACATATCGAAGTCTAGGGAAAATGTCATCATTTGTTTCTGCATTTGCAAATCCTTCGACAATTGCATCATCCACTTCATCGGTGTCGCAGTCAACCTACCCAAAAAGAAAGAACAAAGTTGCGAATGCAAAATTGCAAATCGATGATTCAATTGGCCAAAATAGACCTTGGAACTGTAATATGTAAAGATTTTTATGGGGGTTTCCATATTACCTCGATACCAAGCTTTTCCAGGTTTGGGGCACATCTAAGTATAGCAAAGACAAACGAAGTACTTGGGATTTGGTCTAGACAAGCAAGCAGGTTCAATGACCTCAAGTTCTGAAATGTGAATGGAAACCTCTCTGGTGGATTACCATTGAACTGCATATCACATAATATATTATCAGTTGTACAAGCATGCAGGGTGTAATGATCTGAACTTTTGTGAATTACCATTGAACTTAAGTTCGAGTTTACATATCCCTCAAAAAAAAAAGTTCGAGTTTACAATGAGTTGCTCTGGTTTTCAAGCAATAATGCATATAATGATATAAATTGGAGACACTACAGTATTCAAACTGTAAAAGGACTTTAAGCTTCATGTTTTGCAACTATTAAAAAAAAAGAGAGAGCAACCTGATCTATAAGTGTATCAAATTCAAGAGTCTTGACGTGAGTAAGCCCTTTCAGAATTTTGCACAACTCCTTCAGTCTTGACGGACGAAGCCGAGATGGTAACGTCCTCTAGCTGCGGGAGCTCCCCTATCCTGACATAATCATCATCTGTGGAGATATTAAGGGACCGGATGTTTGGTCCCCGGACGAACCACCTCTCACAATCGTGGGAGCTGCGCACATGCGAGAGAGAGTTCGAGGAGAAGTGGCGACGCGGCGATTATCGCCTCCAGATGTTTCTCCCCGTGAAGCGGTAGCTCGATCTCGGAGAGTTCCAGCTTGGTCAGCTTCAGGAACCCCACGAACGACGGCGGTGGCGGCGGCGGGAAGACGCATCCCTCGAGACACAGTGAGGTGAGATCTAGGCAGGAGAAGATGATGGGGTCGAGATTGGGCTTGTCAGGGAAGTCGAGGGAGCTCTCGAAGTCGAGGTCGAGGGACTGGACGCGCTTGGTGGGGAGGATGCGGAGCCAGCGGACGGCGCGGTGGAACCGACGCCCGGGGATATAGAGGTGGAATATACTGACCGGAGCGGTGGAGCGCTTCAGGACGGAGGAGATGGCGGCGGCGGGGTCGGAGGATCGGAAACTGAGGTTGAGGCCGCGGACGGACTCCCATCGGCGGCGCCAGGCGTGGGAGAGGACGGAGGTGCGGACGACTTCCCGTATGTTGAGGCGGGAGATGATGTTGTCGACGATCTCCGGCGGGAGGGCGGCAAGGTCGTCCGGCTCCCCCGCCGGCAAACGGCGGCGCTTCGCGGTAGGTTCTCCCGGCGGCATTTTACATTTTTTTTTTTTTGGCTCCGTGGATTTGAGTTTGGAATGGGGAAATTTTGACCGTCCGACCCACTCACGTCCTATCTTGAGCTCTAGGCTCTAGCACTGCAGACTCTACAACGAGATTAAGGGGCTGTTTATTTGGGAGAGCTCCTCTCCTGAACTCTTCTCTGGAAATCTTCTCCACCATAAAACTCCTAGAGCCAGCACCTGTATGGCTAATGAGAGATATAGTCCAGCTTTAGATTTGGTAGGAGTAGAAGTAAAAGAACTGTTTTGCTCATGGATCAAATTTCATACACAAAACACATTATTTCATACAGATTAGCTAGCACTCTTCCAAATTTGAGGGCAATTACCTGTTGTTGGACAGATCGGGGGACGAAATGCAACAGCACCGGCCGGTTGGGAGCCACGCCCCAGGGCGGCGACGGCGGCCAGGATCTCCTCTTCGACGCCGGATCCGTCCATCTCGCCGGCGGCAGCGTGTTGGGAAGCCTCCGGCGGCGGCGCTAGGGTTGGCGCCGGCATGTGCCTGCCTATGCGACGGATTTCGCGAAAGAGAGGAGGAGTCGTGCAGCACGGTGGAGGAATAGACGAATCGTTTTTTTTAATGGATGGCATTGATGGGTAATTTTCTACCATCTCTATGGGGACATATGTCTCCAGGTTTTGGTGGAGTACCCCTTGAAGAGCTCCAGAAAAAACTTGGAGATGGAGCTAGAAGCCTAGAATTGAAGAGCCGGAGCTACTCCACTGCTAGTATTTGGCAAAAACAACTTGGAGATGGAGCTAATTTCTTGAAGAGGAGGTCTCCCAAACAGCCCCTAAGTATACTATAGTACATGATTTACTCTACTAACCATCGTAAAAATAGATATATTTTATTTTTTAAAAAACTTTTATATAAAAGGCTTTTCTAAACAAATGTTGTCGTGGTACTCATATTAACGTGTATTACGGATATCTTTATGTATATAAGAGAAATTTGTCGATCATAGCATAATACGAATTAGACAAGAAAACTATAATAAGCATTACTTGATATCTTTCTAATGAGACCACATTTCTGATCTGCTTATATTTCCTTCTCGAAATTATTAATTATGTCTATGACACAATTTGCCTCAGGAATATTAATATATAGCCCCAAGAACTCAACAAGCCACAACAAAATGCGGAGACATCAATCCGCCGAAGAATTAATGAATTTAATTAATCTCCGACCGACCAAAAATTACACATAGCTACAATAGCTTCCGCCCATTTTCATCCCATCATATCTGAGGAAGCCCGTCTCTCTTATCATAACAAGCTTTTGGACCAGGCAAAAGCCTTACACATGCAGCACATCAGGGCACGTACAACGTTCAACCAACACCCATCGACATGCAGTGAAATCACCCTTTTGATCCTACGTGGCACTCATTTAATAAAGACGGCTATGGCTCGTGCTCCTAGGTGAGTGAACAGCTCTGGTGCTTGCTATGCCATCTGGATTCGTGATTGATTATAGATAAATGAATATATTAACCATCTCGTAGATAATAAAAAAAAGACAGTAGCTATCTAGGTGAGTGAACAAACAGTAGCTATCTATTGTATAAGGTATCTGCTTTGCTGTCTATATAAGATGTAGAGACAACATCCGTCTAAATTGTTGTACATGCCCTCAATATATTAGAAAATAAAAGAACAACATATCGTGAAGTGGTGAGCATCAAGGTGTTTACTTGCCACTGTAGGCGTACGTGATTCGAGTATGGGTCGTTCTATAAATTGGGAGTAATCCATTTTGTAGCCATCATGACATTAACTCGCAAACTATTCTATCTTTGATCTTAATGAAAAGATGTGCAAGACTTGCCCATTCCCAGAAAACATACAGAGTGGCTTGCCATGGTAGCCACATGGGGCAAAGGAGTTTAACAAACTTAAAAAAGACGTTAAACAATCTTAAACATCTGTTTCCTAAAAAAGGAAGAAAAGAAGGATGCATGAACTATGTAATCTACTGGAGACGCAATATCTAGACATTTGAGGGGAGATATTTTTTCCCACTGAATACAGAAGACGGAAAGAAAAACATGAGAAACTCAGGTGCTTTGCAAGTCTAAAACTAGCGAGTCACCACGGATGATTTTGAGCCCTGCTAAAGGCGATGATCTTTTGTATTTTGCCATCTTTATGCATGCCTCCTCGTAAGATACTGTTTTTTGGGAGCTGACACGGACGAAGAGAAGTTCCAGAGATTTTGCTTTGGATAGGACAAACTTGACGAAGCACATTTCATTTGAGGAGCAGCTGATGTTAAGTAACCATACATATCGAAGTCTAGGGAAAATGTCATCACTTGTTTTTGCATTTGCAAATCCTTCAACATTTCCAGCATCCACTTCATTGCTGTCGCAATCAACCTACCGAAAGAAAAAGGAACAAAGTTGCAAATGCGAATAAATAATTTAATCGGGCAAAATATATCTTGGGACGACCGTAATATGTAAAGAACTTGTAGGGAGTACCTCGACTCGATATCAAGCTCTTCCAGGCTTGGGGCACATCTAAGTATAGCAAAGACCAACGAAGTACTTGGGATTTGGTCTAGACAAGCATGCAGGTTTAGTGACCTCATGTTCTGAAATGTGAATGGAAACCTTTCTGGTACATTACCATTGGACTGCATATCACAGTAATATATTAGTTGTACAAACATGCAGAGTGTAATGATCTTAACTTCTGTTAATGTAAACCTTTCTGGTACATTATCACTAATTGGACTGCATATCACAGTAATATATTAGTTGTACAAAAATGCAGAGTATAATGATCAGAACTTCTGTTAATGTAAACCTCTATCTCTATGGTGAATTGTCATTGAACTTATCAAAATCCTACAGTAATTTTGGTAAAAATAATATCATTGAACTTAAATTCTAGTGTACATTGAGTTGCTCTGACTTTTAAGCAATAATGCATATAAATTGGAGAGGCTGAACTATTAAAACTGTAAAAGGGCATTAACCTTCATCATTTCCAACTGTTAATTAAACAATTTAGAGAGCAGGATGAAGCAAAGTACCTTATCTATAAGTGCATCGAATTCAAGTCTCTCCACGTGAATAAGCCCTTTCAGAATTCCGCCCAAGACTTCAGTCCTGACGGACGAAGCCATGATGATGGCGTCCTTTAGCCGAGGGAGCTCCGCTACTCTGCAGCCATAATCATCATCAATGCACAACCAAAGGGATCGGAGATTTGGTGCCCGGATGAACCACCTCTTCCGTCTGCCGATCGGCACGTACGAGAGAGACAGATCCACGAGAAGCGGCGAATTGGCGATCATTGCCTACAGCCGCCTCTCACCGCGGGGCGGGAGCTCGATCTCCATGAGGGAGAGCTTGGTCAGCTTCGGGAATCCCACGAACGACGGCGGCTGCGGCGGCGGCGGGAAGATGCAGCTGTAGAGACACAATGTGGTGAGCTCTTTGCAGGAGAAGATGCTGGCGTCGAGATTGGGCTTGTCGTGGGGAAACTTGACGGCGAAGTGGAGGTCGAGGGACTGGACGCGCTCGCGGGGGAGGAGGCGGAGCCAGCCGACGGCGCGGCGGAACGAACGGCTGGGGATTCGGAGGCGGAGGCTGCGGATCGGCGCGGCGGACCGCTTCAGGACGGAGGAGATTGCGGCGGGGGGGATGGGGGATTGGAAATCGAGGTCGAGGCCGCGGATGGAGTGCCATCGGCGGCGCCAGGCGTGGGAGAGGGCGGAGGTGCGAATGACGTCACGGATGTCGAGGCGGTGATGTCGTCGACGATCTCCGGCGGGAGGGCGGCGAGGTAGTCCGGCTCCGCCGCCGGTAAACGCCGGCGTTTGGCCTCTACTACGCTCTGCATTTTGTTTCCTTTTGTTTTGTCTCTTTTTGCGGAGGGTAAATGGCTCGCAAATCGCAATTGAGGAGCCTTGCCTTTTAAGCACGATCAAGTAATATTTTGGCGGGGAGGAAAATGTTCACGACCAAAATTTGGGCGCCAATGCCAGTGCATGAGCAAGCCTAGTAACAATGCGGGGATCGAAGGCCCAATGCTGAGTACTTGGGCACGGCTAAGCAAGCCCAGGTGGGGTGAAGCCCAATAACGGGCCAACATCACGACGGGCTTTGTTCTTACCGGGCCGGTACAAGGAAATCCATTCCGGAGGCTAGAGCGACTGACGCGTTGACGACGTGTTGTTGGATGGACGGGCCAGTTGATCCAACGGCTGAGATTCTCCAGAACCGACGATAAAAAACCATCCGGAGCTTCTCGTTACTGATCCGAATCTGCTTCGGGTTTGTTGACTTGTTCTCCTATCCGATCGAATCCGGTTCTGATTCGAGATCATGCTTGATTATTGATCGAGTCGTCTTCGGCGGCTTAGCTTTGCCAACTTGCCAAGAAGTCGAGAACTCGAGCAATCAATCAGGCGCCATCAGCGACCTCCATCGATCATGCCGCCCCCTTACGCCCCACAGCAGGTGGCGAAGGTGCTCGCCGATCGACGGCGCGGGGACCACGGCAGCGCCGGGAAGGGGGACAAGAATCAGCGCGAGCGCGTGGAGATGGGGGGGAGGGCGACGTCCCCGCTGGCGGACGAGACGGCGAAAGTAGCGGCGCCGGCGGACGGCAGCTTCTACGCGACGGTTGCTCCGACCCCGGCGCCGGCACGGTTCGGGTCCGGCGCGTTGTGGACGCGCATAGTGAGCGGGAGTCGTTGATGCCGCTGGGCGCTGGGCTCGGTGCTCGTGCGTGACATGTGAGGGCGGTGCGCGAGCCGCGAGTGGATCGGATTCAGTCGCATCGCACGCATTGCAGTCAGTAATTATTTTTGCGTAAGACTAATGATTTTTAACTTGGACCTTTTCCTTACTGAAGTTTCTCCTTGATTTATACAAAAGATGGCATGTGGTCAGATGGTTGACTGTTGTAATTGTGCGTTTAGCCCATTTGGATTTTTGTAATAATATTTTTTTGTCTGCTAAATCAAAGAGTATTGATCCCCGCAAAAAAAAATCAAAGAGTATTGAGATAGTACATTGTCTGAATTATCCCTCTACACTTTTGCGTTGGTACGAATTACAACCCGGAACTTCAAAACCAGATATTTTTTGCCCTCAACTTTTTAAACCAAACAAATAACCCCTTATATCAATACAATCCGGTTTTGATGCTACGTGGCATCCGACAGGACAATTAAAATCATGGTTAATCTTACATGAAAATTGAGCCGACTTGACAGCCTCTAGCAAAGACATCCTAAGATGACCACGTCATTCCTTGCCCCCAATTGCTCGCGCCGCCGACGAGCCCGCACACAGCGCTGTTGATAGGGAACTGTATATTTTGAGAGTGTTGTAAGTGCGCCCGCACACAGCGTTGTTTTTTTTGCAAAAAGTTCACCTTGTCGCAGGCAACGCTGTTGTTTTTGCCGCCGGAGTGGCGCCCAGCGCGGCCTGGCACCTTCCCTGGCCTGGCCGGCTGGCCTGTTGCCCTAGGCGGCTTCTCTACCCCTAGCGGCCTAGCCGGTTTCCTACCTGCCTCTGCTAGTACTGCTGCTGCCTGGGAGAGTCGAGAGCTGAGTCGGTGAGTTAGGACTCGGGAGCGACGGGAGGCCGGAGGCGGGACTTGCAAAAGCGTGCGGCTAGCGCACAGGGAGCACTGGCGTGGTGCAGCCAGAGCGATGCGACGTCATCGTCCCGTGTCGGCGTGGCGTGATCGCGTCCGCGCGCCGCGCGTCGATCGGTCGATGGCGCAGCCGCGCGGCGCAGGAGTCGCGATTCGTCGATGCAGTCACCGCGCACGCGCAATCTTCACTGGATTCGAAGCGACGCGCCTGATACCGCTGTGTCGACCCACCGTGGCTACGAGGCACCGCTCGCGTGCAGCCCAACTAAACATGCTAGATTGGGCCGGTGGCCTAAGGATATGGATCTAGGGGGCCTTTGGGGGGTGGGTCGGCTATCCCACCTTGCCCATTGGGTGGGTCCGCCCCTATTGTGGGTGACTGTTATGGGTGATATCTCGTGTCTGTTTAGCTTGATATTTGTCACTAGCAACAATCTTTTTAACAATACTTTCTACATTTCTAGTTTTATTATATTATAAACCTTATATTTGACTTATATATGTAAAATTTATCACTGTAGAATTGTTTTATATATGTATCACAAACATTTGGAAATCTACTATTATAATCCGCCATAGCTAAAATTTTATGTTGGGCACACCACTAGATCTCTTCACGCGACACCGGTGAAAAGAAAGACGGCGGCATCGGTGAGTATCGCGTGGAGGTAGGCTCCACATCTGGAACCTACGTGTATAGGCACTTTGGCATTGCCCTTTGTCGTCCCCTTCGACGAGCCCTCCAACAAGCCCTCCGATGAGTCTTCCTACGAGCATCTAGTTGGGCGGCTGGGGGCGCCGCCATTGCGGCACAGTGATGGCGTACGACATGGACTTCACATCATAGTGGAGGAGAAATACGTCATTTGAACGGGTATGTTCTTCAAATGGACGTTCGTTCTCTAGTAGGGCTCAAAAGACATTTGCCCACATTTACCAAAGAAAAGCATAATTAGGGGTTCTTACAAAAAAAATTATATACAATCTGACTATAAACCTTAAAAAGGCATACAATTGGTCATGGGCTCATGGCATCAGTCTGTGCACTATAATTCAGCCACTATTGATGCTATGCCAAATAACAAAAAATAATTTTTATGGTTTTTGAGTGGGTATTAAGATGTACCAAAATTTTTAAGGTAAAGTTTGATATCTCTCGGTATGTTTAGCACTAGAAGGTATCAAATTTACGCAAAAAATTTTGTTACCTGTAAATTTTTCTAAAAGAAGTTATAGTTATTTTTTTCCTGGACAAACCAACATGACACGGTGCAATTGTCATCGAAGAAAAAAATTCAGGATTTGAATACAACTCCTAGAGGTGAAAACATTATATTTGTTGACTCTGGTGAATAAAGGTGATGAAGGTCAGGGCGGTTCGAGATATGCCAAATTTTCGTATCTCAAAGCCCTAGAAGCAACAGTGGAGCGAGTTATGTAGTTGCAAAAATCCCATGGGCCTAGCCGCCTAGGTCAATGCCGAAGCTACTTTGGTTCTTCGAGCTGAATTATCGAATGGATACAAAGAAACTCAGGGCATAAAGCAAATTTGAGACAGGTTGTACCCGGTCATTCTATTTTACTCCCTATGTTTTTTCTTTAATTTTGAGCTCACCAACGTCAAATAAAGATGGACGGAGGGAATATAATGATATTTTTTTAGTTAAATTTGTTGATAATTGCCTGTATTGCAGAAATTTGAGGAAGCTCATCTCTCTTCTCATGACCAGCTTACTAGTCCCAACCCCCCAAAGTTATCAAACTATCGATTTGGCAGAGTTTATAGCCACTATAGCTCGCTTTGACCATTCTACACGGACATGCTTTCAACAGAAAACAGATCTCCCGTAGCATGAACTGACATGGATGAAGTACTACAAGAGTACGAAGTATATAAGGTAATCGAAAGTAACTGGATGGTCCTCTAGTTAAACATAAGAAGATTAGAGCTCAATGTTTCGAACTGAATACCTGAAGACTGAAAAAGTAAAAGAAAGAGCCTGAATCCCCACTCGGACATTAATCACATTGGAGAAGGAATAATTCAAACTTCACCAAAATATGAAGGCAAGCAGAATGCCACTATATATATAGACAATCTTGCAGATGCTCATGCATGTTGTCTGATGGAAATGCAACATCTAGACAGTTGAGGGGAGACATATTTCCACTGAATACTAGATGGAATGGAAAAGCATGAGAAGTTCGGATGCTCTACAAAGTTTAAAGCTACTCGGTAATGGGTCTGAGCCTAGCTAATGGCGATGCTCTTTTGTATTTTGCCATCTCTATGCATGCCTCCGCATAAGACATTATACCGTGCGGGCAGGCATTTACACAGAATAATTCTAGTGATCTTGCTTTGGACAGGACAAACTTGATGAACCACATCTCATTTGAGGAGCAGTAGATGCCATGTAACAAGACATCTCGAAGTTTGGGGAGAATGCCATCACTTGTTTGCGCATTCGCAAATCCTTCTACAATTCCAGTGTCGATAAGGTCTTGGCGGTCAGAATCCCTATCAACCTACCAAAAGGAACACCAATAAATCAATGGAAATGTACATTAGCAATTCAATGGACCAAAACAGTTGTTGAAACTGTAATATGTAAAGAACTTTTAGGGGGAGCTCTAAAAAATATTACCTCAACTTCAAGTTCTTCAAGGTTCGGTGCATATCTAAGTATCGAAAACACCAATGAAGTACTTGGCATTTCATCTAGAGAAGCATATAGGTGTAATGACCTTAAGTTCAGAAATTTGACTGAGAACCCCTCTGGTGGATTTTCGAACTGCAAACCACGTTAAGATAACATGAAACTAAATTTGAGTATACATTGAGTTGTTTTACCTTTGCATATGCATTCGGAGATACTATAATCCTTTAAATCCTTGTGTAAAATGGCAGAAACTAGAGAATTAATGGCGAAGTAAGAATACCCAGTCTAGATGCGTATCGAATTCGAGAGTCGTGGCATGAGTAACCCCTTCCAAAATCTTGCACAAATCTTCAGTTCTGATGCCCGGAATCGACTCGATGACGGCTTCTTCCAGCTGCGGAAGCTCACCTATCATGCACCCATTGTCATCATATGTGCAGATCCGAAGGAACTGGAGGTTTGGTCCCCTGACGAACCACCTCTTCTTCCACAGTGGGATGCGCACGTACGACAGAGACAGATCCACGAGAAGCGGCGACGCGGCGATCATCGCCTCCAGCTGCCTCCCGCCACGGCGCGGGAGGGTGATGTCGCTGAGGAAGAGCTTCGTCAGCCTCGGGAACCCCGCGAACGACGGCGGCGGACGCGGGACGGCGCAGCTCGTGAGGGATAAGGAAGTGAGATCCACGCAGGAGAAGATGGTCGGCTCGAGACTGGGCTTCTCGTCGACGCCGAACTTGACCTTGAAATCGATGTCGAGGGACCGGACGCGCTTGCGGGGGAGGAGGCGGAGCCAGCGGACGGCGCCGCGGATCCATCGCCGGCGGATTCGGACGCGGAGCTTGCGGATCGGCGCGGCGGAGCGCTTCAGGACGGAGGCGATGGCGGCGGCGGGGGCGGTGGATTTGAATCTGAGGTTGAGGCCGCGGACGGAGTGCCATCGGCGGCGCCAGGCGTGGGAGAGGGCGGAGGTGCGGACGACGTCACGGATGTCGAGGCGGGAGATGATGTCGTCGACGATCTCCGGCGGGAGGGCGGCGAGGTAGTCCGGCTCCGCCGCCGGTAAACGTCGGCGTTTGGCCTCTACGCACTGCATTTTGTTTCCTTTTTTGTTTCTCTGTTTTTGAGGAGGGTAAATGGCTCGCAAATCGCAATTGAGGAGCCTTGCCTTTTAAGCACGATCTAGCAATATTTTGGCGGGGAGAAAAATGTTCACGACCAAAATTTGGGCGCCAAAGCCAGTGCACGAGGAAGCCAAGTAGCAATGCGGGGATGGAAGGCAAATGCTGAGACTTGGGCCCGGCCCACTGTGCCGAAACGGACTTTTGCCGTCCCGACGTGCTGGCACGGCAAGCTAGCTCCGGGTGGGGT
Source organism: Leersia perrieri (assembly GCA_000325765.3). Taxonomy (NCBI): domain Eukaryota; kingdom Viridiplantae; phylum Streptophyta; class Magnoliopsida; order Poales; family Poaceae; genus Leersia; species Leersia perrieri. Next base: position 15,360,327 of record CM002486.1, read on the forward strand.
GCAGCCTAATAACGGCCCAACATCACGACGGGCTTGTTCTTGCCGGGCCTGTACAAGGAAAGCCCAAACCAAGACGTCAAGATTCCGGAGGCTAGAGCGACCGACGCGTTGACGTGTTGTTGGATGGACGGGCCAGTTGATCCAACGGCTGAAATTCTCCGGAACCGACAATAAACGACCATCCGGAACTTCTCGTTACTGATCCGATTTTGCTTCCGGTTCGTTCTCCTATCCCGATCGAATCCGATTCTGATTCGAGATCGTGCTCCTTATTGCTCAACTCTTCCAACTTGCCAAGAAGTCGAGAACTCGAGCAATCGATCAGGCATTCAGGCGCCGCCAGTGACCTCCATCGATCATGCCGCCCCCTTACGCCCCACAGCAGGTGGCGAAGGTGCTCGCCGATCGGGGGCGCGAGGACCACGGCAGCGCCGGGAAGGAGGACAAGAATCAGCGCGAGCGCGTGGAGATCAGCGGGACGCGGGCGCCGTCCCCGCTGGCGGACGAGACGGCGAAAGCGGCGGCGCCGGTGGACGGCTTCTACGCGACGGTTGCTACGAGTTCGACCCCGGCGCTGACACGGTTCGGCGCGTTGTGGACGCGCATGGTGAGCGGGAAGCGTTGATGCCGCTCTCGGCTCGGTGCTCGTGCGTGACTTGTGAGGGCGGTGTGCGAGGGGATCGGATTCAGTCGCATCGCACGCATTGCAGTCTGTAATTATTTTTGCGTGAGACTAATGATATTTAACTTGGACCTTTTCCTTACTGAAGCTTCGCCTAATTATGCATTTAGCCCATTTGGATTTTTGTAATAATATTTTTTGTTTCTGCAAAATAAAAGATTATTGAGTATAGTACATGGACGTTCAGCACTGTAGCGGAGCTTGACTGCCCTCCCGAGGAGGGCCAATATTTGACAAACTTGACAAGCAAAAAGTCTGAATTATCCCTCTACACTTTTGCGTTGGTATGAATTATATTTCGAAACTTCCAAACCAGATATGTTTCGCCCTCAACTTTTTAAACCAAAGAAATGACCCCTTATTGCCCATGCCGCCGGCGAGCCTGCACACGCCAACCCGCTAGGCCACCTCGTGCGCGTGGATAGTGGAGGATGCAACGGCTGTGGGTGTCGTGGTAAGGCGATGATGGATGCATGTGATGCTAGTGAAAAAGAGGAGACAAAGTAGCAGCGAAGGTGTTGCTGCTCCATGTCCTTGATGACGGTCGACTCCTACCTCCCTCGTCTACTGGCGGTGGATCTAAAGACGGAGGAGCGCGGGTGGCGGTAGTGATGACTAGATCTGTAGGTTGGTGACGGAGGTCAAATCAAGGTCAGTGGGAATTAATGAGGGCTTTGAGACCCCACGACATCGTTGTGGCATTAGGTGTGTGAGTAAGGGTGTGGTCGTCGACTCATCGTCTTCCAACGGTGGTGGACCCCACCTCTAATGATGTGGCCTCTCGATGACTTAAAAAAAGGTTATTTCATGCTAGATAACTGTTGCGCTTGCGCAACATGAGGCAGCGCTAACCTATCTAGTACCTACGAAGCTGAAAGATGGCATGCCCCTTTTCGTCTCAATGAAACTTCGCCTTAAGTGGTATACATATACCATGCTTTGGGGACGTCTGATGTTAACAATATTTATTTCAAGCATATATGGGAGGAAGTGCTCGGAGTAATTATCAAAAATTCTTGATAAATTTCATAAAACTACGTGCACTTCACAATTTATCACAAATCTCGTTTAAGAACTTTTCTCATAGAGCCATAAATCTAGTGTCTCCATTATTACAAAATATTTTAGCCTTCCATTAAATCCAGCGCAACCTGACATGTGGACCCACAGCGAGAAGCAACATTCAAGATGTGCCACTGTTGATTGACACATCAGAATTCCCACATCATAGCTCCTTTTTCATGTTGAATCTTAGGTTCATGCACGCCTCCTTCCCTTATAGAGAATGATACCTCTTGGTCTCGTAGAATTGTTTGACCATATGAGATTTATAATTTGGAATCAATAGTGGCACTTCTTCGAGGTCTATTTCACTGCTAGTGGGTCATACATGTCAAACGATAGTGAATCGACAAGACTAAAACATATAGTTTTGTGATAACGAAGATGATAAATATCCTATGATAAAAAATATTAAATCTTAATTTTGTAATACATCGTGATGCATGTAAGTTTTATGAAATTCACTTGAATTTATTATGTTTAGATTAGTAGTATGGTCCACTTAATGGCTATAAGCCCATCTAAAATAATACTAGAGCCAATATATATAATAGATAGACTATAAAGGTTGATTGTAGTTTTTCTCTTCTTTTCCTATGCATTTAATGTATATGTATAGAAGCACGTGTAAAACGGGTTGTTAGATAAGAGCCCACTTTTCTCTTTTTTTCTTTGTGTCTTTTCTCCACGTATGTATACAGTCAGTTTATAACTTGCTATTTTTCTTGCTCTAAGTTTGTATGACATCCAAATAAGACAGATGGAGCACCTAGAATAGAAACACGTAATTAATGAGTTACTCTCTCCGTCCCAAAATAAATAAACCTAGTCCAATGAGTCTGGACATGATAATGTCCAGATTCGTTGGACAAGAAAATGTCTCATCTTTGTAAACGTTTACTTATTTTGGGAAGAAAATGTCTCATCTTTGTCTAGGTTTACTTATTTTGGAACGGAAGGGGAGTAAAGATTTTAATTTTTTTTTGCGGGTAAAATTTTAATTGTTAATTGCATTTATTTGATTATTAAGGATTCCCCCGTGCGCGTCCTGGCGATTCGTGTGGATCCGACCTTTATCTGCTAATCGTACTCCGTAGACTGGCCCCTCTGATGCTCTCCCATCATGCTACTGTGCCAGAGTCCCGAAGCCCACTTGGCCCACACGCGCGAGCGCGCAGTCGATCGTTAGTCCACGGGACCGCACTGCAGCAACCAAACGTGTGACGCTGCAAATATGCGTGAAGGAAGTACAAGTTTTCTTTTTCTACTAGCACAAATTTTGGTTTGAAGAAAGAACCCGGTTTCAGCAAGGAAATTACTACGCACTCAAAAAAAAAAGCAAGGAAATTACTTCTCCCCCACTACTACTACTACTAAAATTCAGATGCATCGGTGGGAACTGAAATCTGTTGACTGCTAGTACTAGACATTTCTATAGTAGAAGTACGTAGATCGTGGGGAGAGGAGCCGTGTCATTTCTCTTTGGTTCCTTCTGCACGCTCGTCGATAGTAGCTTATTAAACATTTCGTAGCACACGGGCTATTGTCTTGTCATGCGCACTTTGTCAAGAGCTGTGAGAAAAAAAAAACTGAAGATTGCTCTTAAACATGCTCTTATAGAAAAGAACCTGGAGAGAGTGCACGTTCGAGTACTTGCCAAGTCTTTCCGTATTAGGCTGTTCAGGACTCGGAAGACATCATCAAGCAAAGCTCCTTACCGATGGTAAAAAAACTTGGTAGTCCGAAGCTCGGATCCTCCTCTGCACGTGCAGTGTCAACTTGGTTACTTGGATGCTTTGCCTTTAATTTGCAGTGCGTTTTACGTCGTGCTTGCTTGTTTACACTCTAATTTAAGGCATCTCTTTTATTGAGCAACTTGCGTTCTGTATCGGTGCATCCGATCTATTTGCTGTACTAACTGGGGATTTTAAATGTAGTAAGGTGATGGCTGTTGATTTCTTGGCTTAGCTTATTTGGGGAGTCTCTCTACTTTGCCGATCTGATTCGGTGTGCGATATACATTGCTTGGCCTGCAGATTACATTTCCATTATATTCTTTGTGACCAACCTTATTTTTATGTCAGTTTTCAAGGCGCTTGCTTGGAAACACAACTTTTACATGGTTTTCATGTGAAGTTGATTTTGTGATGTTTAATTTCTTCAGTAATCCTTCAAATTACCACTAGCGAGGGAGTGCTCTTGCTAGCGTGGAAGAGGATGCTAAAAGTTTCATTTTTTTCTTCGTCATCTTGTCTAGCCACTCGTCAACCTCTAGTCAAACTTGACGTGCCATAGCAAAAACCAGTTGAGATTTGAGAGACCAAACTTGAGCTTGAGAATAACCCCAGTGTTGGTGAAGGTCGTTGAGCTCGAGCTTGAACCAACAAGGTGCATGGGACGAAGTTGTGGGATGGCAGATTGAAAAGGTGGTGCTCAAAGTGGCTGGAGAAACTCCTGCAATGTAAGCCGCTTGAAGACCCTAGTGGCGGGACGGTGGTGTTCCATACTTCCATGGCTGCAATAGCATCAACCGTCCGAGGATGACCACAACAAAAGCTAGCATTATGGGAAGACATGTAAAGACCCTTAGAGATGAGGAGGAACTCATGGAGAGCCTATCGACTTCTTAACCAGATTAATACATGATGTTGACACGAGCGCTTATGGTGTCGTCGCTCCCCCAGCTCCCGCCCCAACCATGTTCCCCCCTCTCACAATGACTCTCTTCTCGTACTCCTCTGACAGAAGCTCATCAATATTGTCAATCTAAATGCGAAACACCCAAAGAATTTTGTGTCGGTGAGCTTCATCGTAGCGCAAGCTCGTGCATGTCACTCAAACATCCATGACTTAATGGTCCCGAGCACGGCATATACTACCGACATTATCAGTTGCGTGTCAAGATACCACATAGTCAACTATTGTTGTGCAAGAATGTTGTCTTTGTGATTGGTATTGAAGTCTACAAAGTTTGTTGTATTATCTCAGGCCTTGTTTAGTTCCCAAAATATTTTGGGTTTAGGTGTCACATCAACATTTGACCGGATGTTGAAACGGGTTCTTAGACACAAATGAAAAATCTAATTTTATGGCTGGCCTGGAAACCGTGAGACAAATCTTTTGAGCTAATTAAGCCATCATTAACAGATGTGGGTTAATGTAGCACTTATGGCTAATCATGGTCTAATTAGGCTTAAAAGATTCGTCTCGTCGTTTACAGTCCAACTATGTAATTAATTTTTTTATCTATATTTAGTGCTTTATGCATGAATCCAAAGATTTAATGTGATGTTTTTGGAGAAAATTTTTTGAAAACTAAACTAGGCCTCATTGAGGAGAAGTGAAATATATCTGTATCGGTAGTTTAAGTTAATAAGTATATTAGTTGTTTTGTATAGGCGAAATGATAAGTTATTCTCTCATGTGACGAGAAAAATAGGAAATAAGATTTGAAGAGTTATCATTTTAACTCTTGTAAATAGTTAAATTTCTCATCGAGTAAAAAAGTAAGTTGTCAGTGGTGTGTTCCTCTAGCTGTTCAACGCGCAACTGAACCCCGGAGAGGAGTAAACAAATACTGTACTGAAGCCTCGGCGGCGACTCTGTCTTTTCACGCCGAATCCTAACCCACCATTAATGGCCTCAGCTCGAGCTCGAGTATGTGCTAGGGAAAGGGGAGGAGTGGCGGCACGCGAGAGCCGCCGTTCGTAAGATTGCAGCTTCCATCTCCTCTCCGTCTAAGGATCCAAGGGGGGGCGCGCCCACGCCGGGAGGAGGCCGCGGCGGCAATGCTCACTTGCATCGCGTGCTCCAAGCAGCTCCCCGGCGGCGGCGCGCCGCCGCTGCGCGAGGACGATGACGACGATTCCGCCGCCGTCGCCAGGGGCGCCGGCGAATGCGCCACGCCTAGCACGAGGCAGGCCATCAAGGCGCTCACCGCCCAGGTTGGTCACTGCGCCGTGTGGGATTGGAGTTCTTGAAAGGAATTGCCCCCATTCGGATTAAGGAGGGTTACTTCCCGTGCCCTCTTGATTTTTTTTTTGTTGAGAAACCCTTTTGAATCCTTGATCACAAGGGAAAACGGGAGTTGCGATTTGTATTTGGTATTTAGTTGATAAATTTGATTCATTTTTTTATGAAATGCATCTTTGTTTGTTCTCGGCAAACATAAACTAGAGCGAATTTATCGACTTTTGGGGATTTTGGGGGCATTGGGACGACTCAATTTCGCTAAAATCTCGGTGTTTCTGGGAATGTTGATATAAAGCCTGTGACTTTGGACTATTTCTCCCAATATCTCTCATGGTTTCTGAACCTGCAAACGAAACTGATGAGGGATTTTCCTTGGGTTCAGATCAAGGACATGGCGCTGAAGGCATCTGGCGCGTACCGGCACTGCAAGCCATGCGCCGGCTCGGCGGCGGCGGCGGCATCGCGGCGGCAGCACACCTACGCGGACTCCGAGGTTGCCTCTGGGTCGGAGCGTTTCCACTACGCGTACCGGCGCGCCGGCAGCGCCATGTCTAGCGGCGACGCCACCCCGTCGGTGAGCGCGCGCAGCGGCTTCCTGGTTGACGATGAGGAAGAGGGGGAGGAGGAGGAGACGGCGGCTGGCGGCAGCGAGGACGACGAGGGGAAGGAGTGGGTGGCCCAGGTGGAGCCTGGTGTGCTCATCACCTTCCTCTCGCTGCCGCAGGGCGGCAACGACCTCAAGCGGATCCGATTCAGGTGAGGTTTTGCACTCATTTGTGGCAAGTTTGCATTGAGTCGTAATAGAGACAATGTGATTTGATTCATCTTTACAAACGAGTAATGCTTATTTTGGTTCAGATTTATCATGTATCGTTGTTATGAAGGTCAAATCCTTTGTTCATTTTAAGCCAATTGAATGTTTACTATTTTTCTCGCTTGAGCACTATCACTGGAATGATTTATGGAAGAACTGTCAACCAATTACGGGTAAATGCTTTATGTTTTTGCTCAAAAGTTTTATTGGAAAAATTGAAGAACTTGTTTCAGCACAATTTTGATTTTAGCCTCAGTAATAAGCCTGGTCAAATGAGACAAATATACACTTTATCTTGCTTTTCGCCATTGTTCTTTTGTTTCTTTTCTGCCTTTGCTTTCAATGGAAGCTTGGAATTTGACAAAAAGAGAGTGCCCAAGTCTCCAAGATAGCATGGAGAAGAAAACGATAAATCTGTATTAATCTTTCAAACAGAAGTTAGACCAGTTAAAAAGGAAGTAAGAAACTATAATTCATAACTTTCTGAAACAAATGTCAAGATGGCAAATCACTTTAGTAGATTCGTATATGATTATATGAAATTGATTTTTTATGTTGTCTTAAACTTGTACTGGAACTAGAAGGAATTTTTTGAGAAGTACAAATATAGATTTCTAAATTTGGTGGTACTGTGCGAATCTCAACATCTGCAAGTTCTGTGCATCACCCACAGGCCTTCAGCAGTTCCAAGAGATCTCTCTTTGCATATAATAATTATTTTATGTATTCTTTTCTTTATTTTCATAGAAAAAGATACCATCTTGATGCTTAGCAGTCAGCTGCCACAAAGAATCATTTAGATGCTTTGTCATGCAGTTTACTGTTTTCCCCTATCAAATATGCAGTTCAAACGGTACACTTTGTGTTTGAATTGCATGGGGCAATGGGTATGAATGTGATTCCCACGAAGTGCATCCAGTTAATCATTCACATGCTGCTACAGGACTAAATCTGGATCTGTCTGCCTGTATGCTACAGAGTTTATATACTTGTGCTTTTAGACCACTGCATTAGAGTAGTAAATAAATACATCATTCAACATTGATACTCTACTAATTAGGTTAGCTCTGTAAACCAGCTTACACATCCGTATCATGCATTTTAGTAGTAGCTATGCTGTTCCTGATGCAGGAGATTATATGTTATTTTTTTTCACTAGAAGAGATTATAGGTTTCATTGACTGGAGTGACCCACCACCCTACAACGTCTCCTATATTCAGTAATCTTAAGTTGGAAACAATTAAAGAAGAGGACTGCAACTTTTTTTCTTTGGAACCAACTGGTGGTGCTCTTTCGTCTTTGCCCTTTTATAAGAGAGAAAGGGTACAGTTGCTTTGGTGTTTCACTAATTTAATATAGTTGGGTCCCCTCCACCACCCTGCTTATCCGGGGAGCCATCCAATCTGGATCTTTGGATTAGTTGCACATTCTTTGCAATTTTATTCTATTAGTGCTGCCTTTCTCTGTAGATCTTATATAATTAACTACTCTTTAAACCTGATATACACATAATACAAGGAAAAAAAAATAGTGCTAGTGAAATTTTGTGATGATAAATTCTTCAATATTTTTATGTAATTTGTAAAGTATTTGTGAGATCTGTGGGTATAAATGTTGTAAAGAGATTTTTGAGAGGTTTCTTTTGGCCTGCTGCTTTGATTTCCTGCCAGTCTGCTGGTGCCTGTTAGTAGGGTCATAACCTCATGGAGAGGTACTGTAAATGAAGGGTGGGTATTATATGGAGTGAAGACAAGCTTGGTTCTGGTACATTTCTAGTATAGCTTATTCATTATGTTCCAGATTTAGGCAAGGAGGTGCCTTTTAATATATGATACATTAAATGTGTGCCAGAAAAAAATTGTTAGCTTATTCCTGCTCATTAATTTTACTTCGGGACATCAGTGACAATAAATATTTCTCTTAATTTTCAATGGAAAACAAATAACATCTTGAATATAACACCGAGAATGAAGAATTAAGCGTGAACTATTTTATGTTGCCCCTAGAGGCAAAAAGATACTACTGTTGGGCATGTGCCATGGATATTCTATTGTTGTTTTCTTTAGAGGTAATCAGTCTGGCTTATCCATACTTATGGTTATGGAAGTTACGGTATTGTGCCCATGGGGTATTCACATTTTTTTTCCCCAACGAGTAGATATGTTAATCGAGGAACTGTTTAAATGGTATGATTTCAAAATACTATCTCAGTGTCTTTTGAGCTAGGAGCAGGCTGAAGATAACATGTTCCACTTCTACTATTTCAATATCGCCTTTGCTGTGCTTCTCTTTTTTATTTTTATTTTGTCTATATTGCATGCCTATGGTGTCTGCCTACCTGCACTTAATATAAAATATTAAGTGTTTCCTGTTCTCTGGATTGATTGACAATGTACTTACTAGTGAGTTTTGATGCATGATAGCCGTGAGATGTTCAACAAATGGCAAGCACAAAGATGGTGGGCTGAAAATTATGAGAAAGTCATGGAGCTTTACAACGTTCAGAGGTTTAACCAGCAAACTGTCCCCCTTCCTAATACTCCAAAGTCTGAAGATGAGGTAAGAGATACTTATGTTGTAACCAAGCTTTCTGGCTTTTCTTATGATATAAAACATGCCTGCTGATCTAGTCAACCTGACGTACATTTTTTCCATGTCATATAGAGCTTGAAGGAGGATAGGCCAGCAACGCCACCACTCAACAATGAGCGTTTACCCCATACTTTGCAGAGATCACTAACCGGTGGTAGAACAATCGGATATTCACAATCAGATTCTTTTGAACATCAGCACAACCTTGGTAATGGTCATCGCCAACAGCACCATCACCACCAAACTGGACACCTGCACAATCGTTCGGTCGGGCTGGTATCAACACCTAACATATCAAGCATTAGTGGAGCAAAGACAGAAACATCATCATTGGATGCATCCATGAGGTCAAGCTCATCTCCTGAAGAAGTGGATCAATCTGGTGAACTTTCAGTCTCTGTTAGCAATGCAAGTGACCAAGAGAGGGAATGGGTAGAAGAGGATGAGCCTGGTGTATATATCACCATTCGGGCTTTGCCTGGTGGCATCAGAGAGCTCCGACGGGTCCGGTTCAGGTTTGCTACTTATCATTGTTTGTTTGGTCAGATTGTCACTATTTTAGTGCTATTCTGTCCTGTCCTTCAAGTCTTATACTTTGCGAAGATATTGGCACTCAAGTACTCAACTAACTATGGTAGTTCAACAACACTTTTAGCCAATAAATGGCTGGACAGTGAAACTGTATATGTGAGTAGTAACCCATCCCAGACAAATTGGAGGAGAGATTCTTATCTCATCTAACTGATGAAGTATACAAACAAAACTGCACCAACATTTAGTTAGCCAAAAGTCGAAATGAAATGTAACATATAACCAGAGTAAAGTGGTTCCGGAAACTGCAATAGCAAGAATGCAAGAATCGATAGGTTAGCAGAGTTTCATTAGCATCTGCTCATTGGTTTCGGCAATATATTTAGTCATTCCTCTTGAAAAAGTATATTTGTTCATTTATGGCCGTTGTGGATGCAGCCGGGAGAGATTCAGCGAGATGCATGCCAGGTTATGGTGGGAAGAGAACCGGGCAAGGATACATGATCAGTATCTCTGAGAAGACATGCCAACTACATTTCAGCACATTCTTTACCAGTTCGGTTCCTCGCAATTTGACCACCGGAGTCCATGTACATCAAGCACTAACATCATATCATCAGGAATTGCTCCCAATCTGCGCAACAGTGGCCAAGGAACACTGCTTGCATGTGTGAACCTGTGAGCTTAGCTTTTAGGGTTCATTCTTGATGTCTAACATTTAATTTGCTTTTGCTTGTGCGGTAATCCGCGTTTTTCTCTTCAGTGCATTTTCACAAAATTTACTTCCTCCGTTTTCTTTTATTTGACGTTGGTTAGCTCAAATTTGAGCTAACCAACGTCATATATATA
>CM002486.1:15379966-15404250 GCA_000325765.3 Leersia perrieri
TTGCTCATGAATGTATCTTGGTCAAGTCGAGCATCATTCATAGCTTTGGTTGGTTTCTGTTAAATCTTATTGAAAATCTTTAACGAACATTGTTTTGCGTTTACGCATCGGTGATTCCGAAGGTAGTACGGAGACGGCCTATAATGGGAACTCCAGCTGGCTAACCTATTCGAATGCTTGGACGGCAGTGATGACGCAATCATTGCTTGCTGACTAAAGCCTCGATAGGGGTGTTATCGTGATTGTACTACATTTTTCTATGAAAATTCATGATAAAATTGAAATAAAAAAAATGAAAAAGATGAAAATGGTGTGTATAATTTTCTGAGCTAGTTCACCTCTGCTTATGACTTGATGCTTACTTGAACTTGACATTAGCATGACTAGTATGGCTTGATTGCATAGCATGGGTAGGCATAGTATTGATTATGAGTTTTGCTTACTTCTTTATGGACTTTTGCTCGTATTGGGTTATTGCACTTTTCAACTTGCTAATAAGATTAAAGCTATGGTTGCTTGATACACCTTCTTGTGCTACATATCTCAAATTACAAACCTCATGAGCATGCTTTAATCTAGATCTTTGATCCTGTTTGCACATGTGTAAAACTTGATTATCTTCGGATGACTTTAGATAACTCTCAAAGATCCTTCTAGCAAAACTTAAAGATCCCATCACATTTCATGACATTCATGCTCTCTTTTGCATCTTTGATCTTGATGGCATCATTGTCAAAGGGGGAGAAGTATGAAAATTAAAGTAAAGACTGCATTCATTGAAAATTAAAACTTGCTTTAAAACTTGAAGAGGAGTTAGTGATTGAGGGGGAGCTTTTCACATTTGCATCCCTTGCATCTTCCTTGTCACTTGGACTTGATTTTCAATTTTTCAAGTTGACCAAGTTGGACCCTTGCAAAATTCTTTTGCTTTAATTTTCAAAAACCAAAATTCAAAATTTTGCTTGAGTTGCCAATGTTTCCATCAAGGAGGAGATTGTGAGACCAAGTGTTGCTTTTGGTCTATAATGATGGAAAATTGGCAAGTGCCCAAGAAGTGCTTCTATTGACTAACGTGGGTCAAGTTGCGACATCTGTGCCCGAAAGACGATGGTTCGGTTTATTTATTTATAGGATTACTTGGGGTCAACCTTGGTCAACGACGTACCGGGATCAAACTCAGGGGGAGTTGGGATCTGGCACGGTCAAGGATGTCGGGTGGCAAGGTGGGACACAAGCGTACACGGTGAACGAACGTCGTGGCGGGAGATCGTCGCAAACTTGATGCACAAGTCAAGAAGGATACAAATCAGACTTCTCTTGCAAGACCTCGTGGTGGGTGGGGTGGCCCGGGATGGAGATGGCCCATCAGTTCTTTAGGGAACTCTTGGTAGGCTTGTACTGAGCTTTTGTAAACTTCAATTTGACGAATGAAATTGGAAGTTTGCTGTGAGATTTCAATTGTTGAATTGTTTTTTATTTTCCGCACTTGTTCTTCTTTTAATCTTGCCATCCTGTTTTGTTCTTGCATTTTTGGTTTAATCTTGCGATCTTCATGTGATCTTGCAATCTCGACTTACGCGTAGCCTTGGGCTAAAAATATTGTGTCGAGCGCAAGCTATCTCTTCTCTTGTCCGTCTTTTATCTCCCTATTTCTATCTAGTCTTTGTGAATGACTATGGTCGACTAGGTTGAGATTTTTTGCAGGAATTTTAGGGGTATTTTTAACCTATAGATTCACCCCCTCTCTATAGTGGTGATGCAATCCTACAATTGGTATCAGAGCACGGTTAGTTTGTTGTAACTTAATCGTAGCAACGAACAGGATCTGAGCTATGGAGAAATACTCTATTAAACCAAGTGTTTTCGATGGCGGTTCGGATTTTATGCAATGGAAAGCTCGAATGGAATCGTACCTCCAGGGTTTAGGGTTCAAAGAATGGCAAAGTGTTATCACTGCCTATCAAATACCCGAGGATACCTCGAATCTCACAGCAGACGCCGTTGCAAAATGGGAGGCAATTTTTCGAGCTCAGAATGCGCTTCTTGCTTGTTTGGGTCCTGGGGAATTCAGCAGATTCAATCACCTCAGGACTGCAAATGAGATCTGGACAAATCTTTGCTCCTTCCATGAAGGAAGCGACGAAATAAAATTGGTTCGTCAAAACCAATTCTAGAAGGAGTACCAGCGATTTGAAATGAACCCTGGTATTTTTAACCTATAGATTCACCCCCCTCTCTATAGCGGTGATGCGATCCTACAGTTAGCTACGATTGATCTCCTATTTGGTGTTCAGTTCCACAAGAGATCAACAATAGATCACTCAATCTTGTAAATAACAACGTAGGTGATAGAAACGCAAAACGTAAAGGGAATGATGGAGTGACCGATATATTAATGGAAGAGAGATTTCAGTGCTATAGAAGTAAACTACGAACTTTTGGTGTTATAAAACCAAAACCAAAAGCTTTTGATGCTATAGATCTAATTTTGTCTTAATTTTTTGAGAATATGTTTTGTGTATCTTTTGTATTAAGATTGAGAAGACGACTCCTGGCCAATACAGAATTTTGGTCTGTACAAAAAAACGAAAAAAAGGACACACAAGCTAGCGGAGGTGAACTCCTCGCATCATCAATTGTGCTACAAGGGGATCCGGTGCGCTAGAAGCGTGCGCCAGCTTGCCGCTACCAGGCTGCTTCCTCAGCAGTGTCCGTTGCGACGTCCTGCATAGAACGCGAGACGTTGTCGAAGACTCGGCAATTTATCACGGTGTCGAAGCCGCGTATGAATTTTGCCTGGACTTTTGCTCTCGCGTCGGACCACTAGGAAGTGAAGGACAATTCGCCGGACAGGAAGAAGTGTTACAGTCCGATCGAGCTCAGGATGATCCACCAAAGCTATTTAGTTTCAGAGCAAGAAAGAAGGATGTGGTTTAGGGTTTCCTCTTCGTGATCGCACAGAACACAACGATCATTGTGCGGCAGTCCCCGTCGAAGCAACCAATCGGTCGTCCAGCACCGGTTATGCACCGCAAGCCAAGAGAAGTATTTGCATCGCGGTGGGGAGAAGTTCTTCCAAACTTGCTGGTGCGGGAATGCCTCTCGACCACAGAAGAGGTGAATGTAAGCAGACTTAGTGGAATACTGCCCTAATTCCTCCCAACTCCAGGTAAAAGAGTCGGCGGAGTCGGTTAGAATGACGGTGTGCACCCGCGGCCAAATTTTGAGGTATTGCATAAAGCTTTCCACACCTAGAGCGCTCTTTAAATCATTGATCCATTGATGACCGCACATGGCTTGGGCAATAGTCCGCCGTTTGCGAATACGGGCAGGAACCAGAGCGTAGAGATTGGGGGTGATGATTTTGATCGAGTCGCCGTTGAGCCACCTGTCCTAGAACAACAACGTTTGGCCATTGCCCAGATTGCATCGCATAGCCGCTGCCGCCAGATCGTTCTCCGCTTGTGAACATGGTATCGATAGACCATGCCAGGGACAAGACAGGGAGGTTCGGTGCGAATAGATTCAGCGCACCCGGAGTGTTGTTCCCATCAGGTGAAGGTTAAGAATTCCCAACCCTCCATGCTCAAATGGCACGCAGACCTTCGACCACGCGAGGCGACAGTGCCCGCCCCGAGACTTGCGGCTTCCTTTCCACAGAAAATTGTGGCGAATCTTGTCGATGCTTTTGATTAGCCAAGCTGGCAGTTCAATTGCGATAAGCTGGTGGAGAGCAACCGAACTGAGCACGGCTTTGACCAGGGTTTCCCGACCGATCGACGCCAATTCATCAGCTTTCCAGAGCGGGAGATAGCGAGCGACGGAGTCGACAACAGGCTAGAGGCTGCCGCGAGTTGGCCTGGCCAAGGAGAGAGGGATGCCCAAATACTTGCAGGGGAAGGAGGAACGGACAGGGCAGCGAGGGGAGGATGGAGGCGATGACATCCTCGGGGCACCGTAATGCTGCACACTTGGAGAAATTGGTGCGCAAGCCTGTTGCTTTCGCAAAGGTACTGAGGATTTGCTGGATTGCATCGAGCTTCTCGACACATGGCCTATGGAACAGAACAACGTTGTCCGTGTATAGAGACACGGTTGGGGAGCGGCAGCGGGTGCAGAAGACCATCGCGTTCCGCCCGGAAGAACATGGAATTCAAAACATCCATCGCGTTGACGAAGAGCATCGGGGAGAGGGGGACTCCCTGCCGTACCCCTCGGTGGTGATGAATTTGTTTGCCCGGTGTACCATTCAACATGATTTTTGTCAACGATGTTCGAAAAAGCAGTGACAGCCATTCGCGCCATCGCCAATTGAAACCGTGATGCGCCAGAACCTCCAGGATGAACTGCCATGCGATGGAATCGAATGCACTGGCAATATCCAACTTGAGCAGGATAGAAGGGGGTGTTGGAGGAGTGAAGCTTACGGGCCAATTGCCTTAGCATCATGAAATTGTCACGGACTCGTCGCGTGCGCACGAACGCGCTTTGATTCGGGGCAACCAGGAAATCAAGCATCGGCGCGAGATGCGGCGAGAGTATTTTGGTGAATAGCATAGCGAAGCTATGCAACAAGCTTATTGGCCGGAAGTCCTTTGGGGCGGCTGCATCCGACTTCTTAGGTATCAAGGTGATGAACGCATTGTTCAACAGATGGAAGGAGGATCCATCAAGCCTAAACAATTGCCCGAAAGCCGCCATGATGTCCAGCTTGATCACCAACCAGCACGAGACGTAGAATAGCCCCATGAACCCGTCTGGTCCAGGGGCTCGATCTGTCGGCGAAGCTTTGATTGCCACCCACACTTCGTCTTCAGTGAACGGATCAGATAGCTGATGCGGGCTCTGAGCGTGTGGTATGAAAGCATCGAGATTTATGGCATACTCCCGAGTAATTGATGTCCCAAAGGAGTTGGAGAAGAAACTGTAGAGCATGGATTCCTTCTCGGCGTGCGTCACTGCTTCGATCCCATCATTGGAGAGGCGTTGGATGCAGTTCACCCGCTGCCAGTACGCAGCACGTTGATGGCAAAAGCGCGTATTCGAGTCCCCCTCTCGCAACCATCGCAACCTAGAGCGCTGGCGCGCCATTGTTTGCTCTAGTGAGCAGAGAGCGAGTAGCCGCTTCTTAAGGGCACGGTGCAAGGTGCGCTCTCGCGGCAGCAGCCCTTGTGACTCCTTAGCAACGTCGAAGCGACCAATTAGGTTCCTGGCCATCGCACTAGGTAAGCGAACATTGCCCACTTTGTTGTCGTTCCAACTCTGCAGTGTACGAGTAAGCCGTCGCAGCTTACAATCCAGGCGACGGATCGGATCCTCCATATCGCAAGGGGCTGACCAGGAAGAAGAAACCACATCCAGAAAGTCATCCTGTATGGGCAAGAAAGCTTCGAAGTGGAAGCGATGCTTGCGAAGATCACATGGCGTGGCCCACCGCATCATGTGATATTCGCAAGTATTGTCTTAATTTAAAACCACATCAATTGATTAACATACAGTTAGTGACAACCCTTTATCGGATATGTTACAATTCCGGCGATAGAATTTCAATCTATCAAATTTTACACACTTAGATCAACTTCTACATTCATGAAAGCTTTGAAAAGGAATTGTTAGCTCAACTGTCTGCATTGGGAATGACCCCCAGGACGGCAGGACCTTGTATATTCAAAGCCATCGCACCACAACTCTGAGCTATCTGAGATTTGCTGATTACATCCAAGCTAAAGTGTAATTACACTATATTTATACTACAACTTATTTGACAGATTTTCATATAAAAATATGGTGGCAGATTTTTTGATAGACCATTGATGGGCAAAGGGATTTGCACTTTGCAGATCGTTTGGAAAACAATCTTGAAACGAGTAATGGAGATGTGGTTACGTTTTCGGGGTTTTATTTGCGATCATTCTATAGATGAATAGATCTGCAGTAATTAGTGTTTTCTCTCCTTTATTTCCATGTAGTATATTCAACTATGTGAAAAAATTGCAGGATATGAACTGGTTTACAAATAACAAGATTCAGATAGCGTGCATAAGTGCATCTTCATCTTATCTTTTATTTTTGATATGCCACTCAAAAGAGGAGCATTCTCCATGAGATGGGCAGACGACAGTCATGGAACCATTCGAACCAGCTCATAGATCAGTAGCTAGTGCTTTGACCACTTCACATCAACTTGGCATTTTTACACACCACTTCAATTCTGTCTTTTGTTGCAGGAATTTTTTTTTTTTGATATCTTTTGTTGCAGGAATTGGCAGAAGGCAGAGATGAAAGGTCATATATATGCACCAACGAATAACGATCACTGGTTCATTATTTGTTAGTGCGTGGACCTAATATTGCAGGGAGGATCGGGTAACTGGTAGTGCTGGCTGCGTTCGATGCCATTTGTGAGAACTGTTAATTGATCTGTCGTGCAAGTAATTAACGTTTTCCAAAAGTAGCAGATAAATAAAAAAGTATATTAAACTTTTCTGGTAGTTCTTATAAGCAAAACCTTTTTCTGGTGAAACTTTAGTTGGGCTCCACTGAATCTTGTTTGTTTTGTGGATGTCATGCATTCCTGTTACAAATTAGGTATGCGTTCCTAATTACATTAAGTGCTTTGTTAGATTTCAGACTTTCAGTTGCCAAATGTCCATTTAGATTAGATTAGATTTGTGGATTTTCGTTGATTTTGTATCGGGACCACATAAATTTGAGAAATTTCGTTCCCAGAATTTTGAACCCTACCTACAAGGATGTGTACAAGGAAATTTTGCTTTTGGGTACATATACATCTACGGAAATGGATCTACATAATTATAATGTGGTACGGATTTAGATAAGAAAATTGTGCTCAATACGAAAGATAGTACCTAGATAGCATACATAGGATTCGCTTCTTATCCGACTTATACCTTCTCGAAGCACCTGATTCTGACTTGATACGATCCCATCGATACAAATATAATTATATAAAGGCACCGGGTTAGTGTTAACTATTAACCATCGAGGAACAATAAGTAACCGGAGAGCGATGAAAACAAAATCTTATTATCATCGATTAAGAGCAAGTCAAGAATTCAGCATTAGTGGTGCTGGACCGGTGGTCCGTGTAGGCCTGGGTAGCTTACAAGCCCAATCTGGCTTCGTTTGGATGGTCCTCAATATTGGCCCACTATTTGTGCGTTAAATAACAGAGCCGCGTGATTCCGGCCCATACTAAAGAGGGTTCGTCCCCTGTAGAAACGACGCGATGCCGCTGCGCTTCTGCGTGCGGCACGGCCGCCGGCCAGACGACGCCCCATTCGCTCATGAGCCTAGCTCTCTGCGATCTGAATCTAAACTCCCAGCGACGCTGCCGACGCCGACGGCGCCCCACGCGCGTAGCTTGGATCGAATTAAGCGGAGGCCAAGGCCAAGCTAGAGCCAGGGCTGGGCACGAACGGAGCTCAGAGCTGGGCCAGTCGGTCGATCGGATCGGTCCATGGATTGGTGGTGATGATCTGATGGTGACGTGAGTGACGACCTTGTTCGATGCGTGCAAGTGGGCGACCTTTGGCTGCGGCGTCGCCTCCTGGGCCACGTACGTATGTACTGCCGTAGCCGACAGGAGTTATACATATACATACCTGCCCGATCTGCTTGTATTGTTGTTCGTCTAGGTAGATTCCTGCCAGATGAGGTAAAAGATTTGTTTTAAGGTTAGTAATCGGTTTTCGAAGTTTCTTTTAACCGTTTATTTGTAAGTTTTTATTTAAGAGTATAATCTACTTTCTATTTTAAAGTTTGGTTAATTTATTTCTGCTTTCTATAAAAAGCGGGCCACCGGCCTTTTAGTCTAAAAATTTTTCTATTTTAAAGTTTGATTTTATTTCTATTTTAATTTTTTTTCATTTGAAAGTTCTTTTTCTTTCTATCTTGAAGTTTAGTTGTTTGAAATTTTTCGAAACGAAAAAACCGATCGCTCTTGTTAATTAGCCGGGTTGGTTTGATTTAGCAGTTTCTCTGGACCCCTGCTATGCTATAAAAAGACTTGTGCTAAGCTCGCCAAATTAACCGTTCTCGTACTACAGTGTGCGAGTGGATAACTTCTTTCAGAAAGCTAGGCAGACAGAGTAGATGGCTTCAAAGAGTTTTGATGTGATAGTATTTTTAATTTCCGTTAGAAAGAATCACAAACACTGAATGATTATGAAAGACAAAGACAAATCATCATGTATAGTGTATTACTCATGTTCCCATTTATTAAACGCTGAAAAGGTAGCCCAAGGACGAATGGACGATACAGCTCCAGCAAGTTTAGCTCCCCTTTTCCACCAATCAAGGGGAATTAAACTCGGTCAGCTTACTACCTCCGGCGCGTACCAATCACACATCCAATCCAGCGCAACTGCGGGAGCAAAGCAAAGCAAAACCGCGCTATCCGCTAATGGTGTTTCGCATGAGCTACTTGTCGGCCTCCGGCGCCACATGTACAACAAACACAGTACGCGCGTGCACACACAAGAAAACCCCTCTCGATTGGCGACGCCGCGCCGTCGCTATCCGCCCCAAGATTCACGCACGAACGAGAACAGAAACCGTATCTGGCATGGGCCCCTGTCTCGGGCCACCACCCGCGAGACGGCGACGTGATTCCTCCTGCACACACTGCAATACTGGCGAGTGAGTGATGAAGCGCGCGTCGTCGAGCCGAGCGCGGTTGGGACGTCGTTGCCATCGGCTATCTCCCCTCGTTGGTTACACCTCGGTTATGCCACAAAAATCATCAACCACCATTCTTTTTCTTTAACTGATTTTTTTTTTGAAACTGAATCAGGCTGGATCAGTGTTTATGCAAATCGTCCACCACTCTCTGATAGCATGCCTAGCTCCTCTGAATATCTAGCACGCAGTGGAGGAATAGGGACTAGAGTTGGAGGGCTGTGGATTGGGAAACCAATTCAGCAGGGTCACAGGATGAATGGCACGAAAGGGATGTGAGTAATTTTAAGTGTGTTAAGTTTCATTCCCCTTAAGGCCGGGACAAGGAGGGACTGATGGCCTCAGGGGAGTGGCGTGCGTGAGCGTGGCAACTTATCTGCACTGAATTCCCAGTTCCAACATCGGCCCTTCGTCTCACAAGGAGCCATCGCTTTAAAAGCAGTGTGCAACTGTGTGAACTGTCGATCGATATGTACAGTGTATGGTTGACACATGACAGTTGGCACTGTTGTGACGAAAAGGGTTAGCATTACTAGCACACGGGCACACGATGGTGAATGCTATTAATTTTTTGCTGTTTCTATTATATTTTTTTACTCAAGTGATAGCATACATCCGATTTCGATGTAAAGGCGCCATCTATATTTGTTTTGATGTGATGGAGTCTTATGTGGTAGACTGTAAACCACTTCTCGATCAATTTTTCAGTACAATAGCCTTTCTATATTTCAATGGATTTAAAGTGCATTTAAAGCTCACACAAGTATATCCAAAAACATGTTTGATAATTTCAGTATAAATCCTGCTGAACGTGGGCCAATTATCGCCTGTAAGAGCAGAGGATTTGCTTTCCAATCCACCATAACTACAGCTTCACATGTTGTACACAAGTACGGTAGCTGTCCTACTGTTCCGCCTTCCAAATCATCCCGTATTTCTCAAAGCTGCTCTCTCATTTGTTCACCCTCGGGAAGGTCTCTACTACAAAATTAATTTAATTTTTGGTAACTAAAGTGGAAAAAAGCCAATTTACACGTGTGTGGTTGAAGAACTTAAATGTCTAATTTTGAGTATCTTTTTTAAGTAACTAAAATCTAGAGATCACACGTGGACTTACATATTTTGTTTCAATTATAATCGAGTTACATATACTTTTTTTATATTACTTGTCGTTCTAGCATTTAAATTTTTTTTCTCACATTCTAAGACTATTTTGGCTAAGATTTTCCATGCCTACTCATTATTAATACATATAATTTATCACTTTTCAATGGGCATATCGTGGAGAGTTTACCCATATACTCCCTCCGTCACAAAATAAATAAACTTCTACCTTCTTATCTACTACCCTCAAATCGATAAGGGGCACAAGTATCCCTCACCTACCTCCATACTAGTACTCATTTTAAATTGATAAGGGGCACATGTACTCCATCCGTTTTAATATAAGGCGTCCTTGTTTTTCGCAAAGTCAATATTTGAAAGTTTTGACTAATAGTTAAACCAATCATATTAGTGTTTAGTAATATGCATGTGACATCATTAGATTTGTATTTGAATGCATTTTTATATGATGTAAATTTTATATTTTTTGATAATTTCTTATGGAATGAATTAGTGGTCAAATATCGTAGACCGTGTACAATTGAAATACGTCTTATTTTTAAGGACGGAGGGAGTATCATTTTCTTTACTCACTAAATATGTCTTGGGAAGCTAGGACAGAGGGAGTAAACTAATGATGGCTTGGTTATGTAATTAAATGGAGTAGAATAATATTTGGTCATCTCATACCTTTATATTAAGTCCATCACTAGAATGACAAGTAATAGAAAACAAAAACAGTAAGTTATACCGTAATTACAATCCACTTACAATGTAGTTATACCTAAGTTGCACTATAGTTACATTTGACTGTTTTTTATCTAAATGTGCCGAATGTTATGAGCAACGCTCCGGTGCTCTCTACTAACAGTATTATACTTCCATTAAAAATAATCTTAACCGTTCATTTAAAAGGATTTATTAGTATTTATTAGTAATTTACTGGAGTAATAAATAATATGGGTAAGATTGTATTTTCTCTATTTCCGAGAATAGTGTTTGCCTCGGTCCTTATAGTTGGATGGTATCAGATCCTATCGATCGAGTCCAATGCCATCAAACTAATAAGGGGGAGACGCGTGGTCAGCGAACTGACGATGGGGAATCACTCGGTGGAGACGAGAAACAATTTTACCCCTCTTGGCATTTTTTTCTTGGACGATCGTACCCTTAAAATTTCTACTGCCCCAAAATATTTGGCAATACAAATACATAGATCTAATGGTCAATATTATTTTATACTGTCTATAGGAGCACCGGAGCGGAGTTAGAATGTTATACAGGAATCCCTTCAGTTTTTAGCCCATAAGGGTGAGGCAAGGACTGTCAGCCATGAATACCTCATCCAATGGTCACCCAATACAAGGTCGCACAACGGACGGACAGACTCACTCACTCGCACTGTACGGGACCAATGACAATTCATGCATGGAGCAATGCAGGTATCTAGCTACAACGAACAGACACAGGGGAGTAATAGCAGCAGCATTATTCATGTGATTCCTTCCTTAAACATCTCCAACCAACCATCTCTGCCGAGTGCCGACTGCCGTCTCTTGCGTTGCAGTACTACAAATCAATTCACGCATCGATCTGCAGCACATTTTCAGGTATTCTGCACATTTTCAGACTTGCAAATCGTACGGCGAGAAGGGCCATCGTCGTCGATCGATCGATGGCCCGTTTTCCTGCACGGAGTGGGGGCGAAGGCCGTCCTCTCGGTTCCTCGGACTGGAAACATCTATATCTCTGATGGATCGATCGATCGAATCACAGCTGGCCTTAAATTCAGCCATTGTTACTGCTCATCGATCTGCATCAGTGTGGCCTCTGCATCAGCCTGCTAGATGCAGGTCAGGCAGCTACTGATCGTCGTCGTCGTGCCGTACGCCGATCGATCGACAGCCACGTATTACGTGCGTGGGTCTGTGCACTGCATCCGTGTTGTACAGTGTTACACATAACACTGACTGTTAAAGTAACACGCATGGTGCAGTGGCCAGTATGTACGTATCTGATGTTTGTACTGGTAGTTTTATCACGAGACTAGTACTGTATCTGTACGTGTTTTTGGATGTAGATCTGAATAAGATCAGAGTACCACAGCTACAGTACATTTTTTTTTAAGGACTGGACGGTAGTAAACTTGAAGAAAACAGAGCATCCGTCTGAGCTGAAATAACATCAGGAAAGTGACCTGTCTGGAACTCAATTAGTCGGGGACAATCAAGGGCGATATTAATTGTACCAGGACTTATTTACAGTACGCACGTACGCAGGCGCTTGGTAAAAAGGGGCACATTTTGAGCTGTTCAGGCAGTTCAGCATGCATGGCATCGGCTTAATTAACTCTCTTGTCAAAAGCGTGGTGCAGTTTTGATTATTGCACTCACACGGATGAGATCCCATTTAGAGGACATGCGAGAGAAGAGTGTATATGCACATGTTAACTATAAATAGATTTTTTAAAAAAATTTTGTCCTATTTACATCGCTATCATAAACTGCATCAGCTAGTTGAAGTTAAACTTAACTTGAGCAGTTGGGATGTCTAGCAGAACTGCAGAAGCTTCTGCATGCAGAACAAGGCTCAAGCTTTTGTTGTGCCCACACATTTCGCGACGTCGCTCGCGGTGTGACAACCTGGTTTAATTTCTTTATGACATGCTGCGACTCATCGGATGGTTACTGTTTCCATCTCCCCTGACGTGAGTGTCGATCGGGACAGGCTGTACTGTTCTGATCGCAGTTTTGGAAGCTTTGATGGCTTGCTTGACACCACATACGTATGTTTCTGCGTATGCGTACACAATCGCTCGGTGAGGGGAAATGGGGAATCAAACGGGTCAATTGACATT
The DNA here is from genome assembly GCA_000325765.3 of Leersia perrieri. Lineage (NCBI taxonomy): Eukaryota > Viridiplantae > Streptophyta > Magnoliopsida > Poales > Poaceae > Leersia > Leersia perrieri. Next base: position 15,392,628 of record CM002486.1, read on the forward strand.
ACATATACTGTTTGTTTTACATTATTAAAAGAAGCTAATTAAGCTACTTTTTATATATAATTAAGCTACTTTGACATGCGGCATGTGCATTATTAATTCATTGATAGAGTAGCAGGTTACGTATTATTGTCTTTGGAACTTCGGGATGTGTTCTTATCACGCCTGACAGTACTTAGTGGGGGAAAAATATATGAGTACCTAGCAAAGTTTCTCCAAATATAGTACTCCTGCTAACAGCCTATGTTCTTATTGATAGACTAGTTAAATACCGGTGCTTTGCACAGATAAGATATATATTAATATTTTCTTTTTAATAATATGTGTTATCAATTATTCTTATAGAAAATGATCACATCAATTTGAATTTATATGTTCATATTCATCTATATTTAACTGGCTTTTAATATTAAGAAGTTTGAGGGGTAATTTGTTATATGACAGTGAAGGTAGGTGGTGGTGGCAGATTCACTGTCATCACCACTACTCCTTTTTATAGGAGTATAGAGTATAGAAAATCAAGACACAAACAGACGCAAATTTACGTGAAAACCCCATATGGAGAAATAACCATGGACAATAAGAAGTTGATATAAAGAAAGAGAAGATAACAGATCATCACACCTTTCCCATGCGGCTTCTAAGAGATATATAAAGAAAAAAAACTTATTAGTCTTAGAAGTAAAAGACTTCAAGTTCTGGTAGAAAACTAATATAAATATTAGGAATATAATATAACATATAAAAATTCGGATCATATCTCTAATACTAGAAATATAATATAACATGTAAAAACTCAGATCATATCTCTAACACCTAATAAACAGGTCCACTGTTAAATTTTGTGCGGTTCGAAGAAGAATCTAGCTAGCTAGACTGCTATCTATAAAAGACAAACAGTACTACTGATACTAGTACTTAACTGAGCATGATTAAGTAAAAAAAACTAAGCATGATTAGTGTTGAATTTCGTAAATATGGACACTAACGTTAATCATATGATTTAGCGGGCCAAACTTGATGTGTATACCGATGCTAATCATTGGTGATGGTCCCTGCAGAACCAATACTGATCGAGCACTGAAGGCAGGCAGCTGCAAACAGTTGACACTGCACTCTCCCAACTCCAAGAACTCAATCAGCAACGCTAGCTTGCTGTGTGCGGGAGAGGAAAGAAAAGAAAAGGCGATGGCATGGCAACGCTGGTCGATCGAGTACGAGGCCCAAACCCAACATCCGCACAGAAAATTCCTCGCACGCACTCGCACGCGGTGAGGTAACGACTTCTCACTGCTCCAGAAATGGCAGCCAGAGGGTCTTGTCGATCAAGCGGTGAAAAGGCTATGGAACAGGGGGCCGGCCGGTCCTTGGGAGGCGCGAAAGAAAAAGCGGAGAAAGGGAAGGGGAGCATACTTCTGAACATCAATCAACATATGCGCGGTATCTGGTTTCTAGTAGAGCAGATGCAATGCCACAATGGTGCAATAATGGACGCTAGATAGGTGGTAGAAACTCGTGTAAAACTTTTGTATGAGCAAGCTGGAGTAGAGAAGAAAGGAAAGAGAGAAAACAAACGGGTGGACTAATTTATTGTCCGCCGCTGTTAGACTACGCCCTTCGTCGTCGTTCTACTGCGCTCGCTTGCCTCATGCCATCGTCAATTGTCTGTCGTCGTCGCCTGATTCCACGGCCGCCAGACTGCGCCCGCCATCGCCGGCTACGCTGGCTGTCGCCGCCTCCGTCCACCGCCTCGGTTGAGTCACGCTTCGACCCTCCCCCCTCCTATTCACCTCTGCATGCGTGGGAGTGTTGGCGTCGACTGGAGCAGCAACAAGTCCTCCACCGCTGCAAGCTTCATGCGCCGCCACAACATCTCGCTAATTTGTTCTTCACCATCGACCGTGCTGGCAAAAACGAGCCGATCACATGAAGAAGGTCAAAATCACTTATGATTATGAAAGGAGGAAACGATAGACTAGAAAAAATAAATTATTAAATAGTTAAGTATGTTTTGTTTTGAGACAAATAGCCAAGTACTTAATAGTATTGGGGCTAGGCTGTTGGAGCCAACGTATCTTGTATGTTAACTGTTAGGCCCCGTTAGCTTCAGCATATGGCAGCTAGCTTTGGTTGTTTTTCGGGCGGAAAAAATAGTGAGCATGATTAATTAAATATTAATTTTAAAGTTGAAAAATTTACTAATTAATATATGTCATCGACAACATATCATCGATAAAAAACAAAGCTCTTGTACGTTAGTCCACAAACACCAAACATATCGTCGACAAGAGGTGAGAAGGACAAGTATATGACACACGTACGGCGTCATGCATTCCATTATACTCCATCCGTCTTAAAATACAGCTATCCTAGGATGAATGTGATATTTTCTAATCCAATGTATCCGTGCTGAGGTTCTATCTAGATACATTGGAGTAAAAAATGTCACATCCGATCTAAGGTAGCTATATTTTAAGTCGGAGTTAGTACCAATTACCACACCCCCGCATGCGGTACGCCTCATGCCCTCACGCGGCCCATACGTGCGTAGTGAAAGTAGGCGGAACTAGAAATCTTGCAAGCCTAAGGCTGTGTTCATATGTAGGGGTTTGGAGAATTGAAAAATTAGAATAGTAGTACACGTAAAACGAAAAATATCATTAGTACTTAATTTAATAAGTATTAACTATTTTAAACTTTAAAAATGGATTAATTTGATTTTTTTAAACAACTTTCGTATAGAAAATTTTTTTCAAAATATGTACCGTTTGTTAGTTCGGGAAGCGTGCGCACGGAAAAAGAGAGAAAAATATTGCGCTATATTTTGGCTAGAAAGTATATATGTTTAAAATTTTTGGACAATTATTAAAGGATTTAAATGGAATTTTGGAGCCAAGCCTAGACCCTAGCCATAATTGCCCTAGGCTTGGTACCGCCCCTTCAACTACTGCGTACACGGTCGAGAGTCGAGAACACCCATCGGTTGGCACTCGCATTCAACAGAAAACACCTCGTGCGCCAGTGGCCCGGTGCACTCGCTCCCGCACGCATTCAACTGACCACCCGACGCGCTTTGCTTGCTCTCGTGACCGCAACACTCCGCGCCCCACGCCTTGTCCTCCGCCGCGACGTACGTACGTACTGCTGCTCTCGGCCTCGTCGTCTCACCACGCGCCGGCCTCACGGGCCAGCCCCCCCTTTGCGCGAACCCGCCACTGCACCACTGCGGCGCTGCCCAGGCGCGGCACAACAACCCGTGCGTGCTTACACGCACGCAAGGCCACACGCCCGCACCCCCGGCCCCGGCCCCGCGCGGCGCAGCCATCTCAATTCCCACACGGCGACCGCGCCCGCGGCACCGGCGCGGCCGCGAGCGTGTACGTACGATGTCAGAGGCGCGCGCGGCGTGCACACATCGGAAGGTGGATATTATGGAAAGTTGGGAACGAGGCAGCAGCGCACCGCGCGCACGGGTCCGCGTCAGGTGTGTGGGGGGAGGCAAAAAACGTGGCGATTTCGTGGGATCCGGCTTACTTTTAGGCGCTACGACACACGGCCGCGCGGCAGTGACCTGTCGCGCTCTCGCTCGCTCGATCGATCGATCGCTCGAGCGATGGCTCATGGCTGGCTTGTCTAGAGCGCTTCAGGTGATGGTCTGATGGATGGGTACGTGTACCGGTACTGTACGTGACGGATCGATCGATGTACATTACCGTGCGCGCAGGTCGTGTTCGATCGATCAATCGATCTGTCCGTGAACTAATAGGAGAGTGTCATGTCAGACGGGCTCGTACGTACGGAGATCTACCTAGTATAGTTAATTTGTTCTTCCGTGCGGCGCGAACTATTGGGGTACGCATGCCTCTGGGGTCGCCGAGATCACAAGAACGTGATTGTCGATTCGTAAATCGTAATCAGGCGTAATTACTGTTGTCGATCTCGATCATGTCGATCATATCCATGTAGAGATCCGCTCTATATATGTGGGCTTGTTAACTTCCATCTTGGATCATTTCGCCCGGGGTATAGCGATCACGAAAAATAGTCTTGCACGGCTTTTGCCAAAGAGTGCCAGTGTCCTGTTCTTGTTGTAGTACATTGAAATTTTTATTTATGAAAGAAAAGACTAAACACGGCTTTTGCCCATCGATTTTGCTAGGCATCTGTCGACAGAAATTTGCCTTCAAATCAACGCCAAAAACAATTTTCACATATTAGATCTTTTTTCGCATAAAAAATTAAAAATAAGTTGCCCGTATATGAAAATACATTTCGCATACGAGCTTCTTAACAGGCCTGCATGTAAATATAGGCATACTTTCACATGCGGACATGTTAAGTGGTCTGTACGAAAAAATGGATTTTCACGTACGGACGACTCAATATGCCCGCATGTGAAAATGGATATTTTTTCACATGTAAACGTATTAAGTGACACGTGTACGAAAAAAATCAATGGTCCAGATTTATCGCGAACCCTAATCCTACCCCGTATAAAACCACCTGCACTCTCATCTCTCTTCTCCCTCTGTTCCCTCCCTCTTCTCTCCTCTGTCGACCTCCTCTCCCATATACACCAACGTTTGTATCCCAGGAGCCATAGGTCCAGTCGTCGCGTCAGCTTTCACGGCCTGATCTAGTGGCGAGGAGGCGACGACGGCTTCGGCACAGAGGCAGCAATGGCGTGTGGCAATGACGACGGCCGAATCCCACAACACCAGCCACAGGTTGGCTAGATCCGCGCATCAGAGGCACAATTGTTTGTGAGGTTTAGTGAGAGAAAACAAGACATCCTAGGGTTATTTGGTTGGCAATACAATTTTTTTTAGGACAAACACATATCACACATTAGTTTCTACTTTATTTAACTATAAATTATGAGCTAAGTATGTCTTTACGCTCTTTATGTACTTTTACTTTTGAATCTCTAAAACGTTTGGTTCTCTAATTTTTGTCACGTATGTACTCCATTCACCCCAAAATAAAATGTTTTTATAAAATATAAATAATAGCAATACATGGATTGTAAAAGTTTTATTTTAAGACGGAAAGAGTATTACTCGTACACAAACATACATTAGCCGTTGCATATCATAATTTTTGGTGAAGAAACTTGTTTTCCCAAAGAGCCTAGGTTTGTACTCCACTCCGGTCAGTACTCCTACAAACAAACGTTCAAGTACAGTAATGCAATTAATGCAGGTATCTTAAGAATCAATTGGGCCGATTATCACGGTGGATAACATAGAATTATTTGAAATTTGAACCATACAGATATGCGCAAAATTAACGCACCCTACATGCATGCTACACACATAAGTACATGGCAAACACCGAAACTAACGCAGCGAATAGGACCAAGAAACAGACACCTTCCTTGTCAACCCTACATCCCAAAAAACAGCTGGTCCCAATTAAACGTCCCCACTGCCCACATCCAAAGTTAAACCGCTTCAACTCCAATACATCACCCTGCCTGCTGCGCTGCGTTAGCTCCATATCCCATTCTAAACCTTACTGCCATCCATCACAAACGCATAAACAAAAGGAAAAAAAAAGTCTTTGCAATGGTAGAGACTCGCTTCTCCTCCTCTCTTCTTCTCCTCTCCTCGCCTCTTCCACAAATCAAACCCTAACCCTACTACTACGCGTGAGCGATGAGCGTTGAGCGAGATGGGCACAACAAGCCCGCCTCCACCGCCGGAATCGACTCGTTCTCGCAGCTGCCGTTCATCCGCCCGGCCCGCGAAAAGCAGCCGTCGCCGTCGTCGTCGTCTGCGGCGCCCATCCGGCTGTTCGGATTCGAGGTGCCACCGGACGCCGCCACCGCCACCGATGCGGTAGAAGAAAACAAAGGTAGCGCCGTCGCCGCATCTGCCGCTGAGGGGACTAAACAATCGGCGGCGGCGTCTGGTCCGGACGCAATTGGCGGCGGCGGCGGCGGAGGAGGGAGCCGGAAGTTCGAGTGCCACTACTGCTGCCGGAATTTCCCGACGTCGCAGGCGCTGGGCGGGCACCAGAACGCGCACAAGAGGGAGCGGCAGCGGGCGAAGCACGCGCAGTTCCAGACGGCCATGGCGATGCACCAGGGCCACGGCGGCGGGTACTACCCGCTCCTCCACGACCCCTACGCCGCCTTCGCCGCGGCGGCGTACCCCAACCACCACCGCTTCGCCACCGCCGCAGCCATGCCGCCGCCGCCGCACTACCCGTCGTGGGCCGCGGGCTCCAGGTCGACGTCGTACTACAGCGGCCCGGGCTCAATCTCGCAGCCGATCAACGGCAGCCCGGTGGCGCCGGCCGGGATGTGGCGGCTCCCCTCCGCCGCCGGCGGATTGGGGAGCACGGCGCCGGTCTCCGCCGCCTCGCGGCGCCATGAGCCGGTGGTGTTGGGAGGAGCAGGCTCCGCATCGTTCTCGCCGTCGACGTCGTCGTCGTCTTCGTCGGCGTCGCCTCATGAGCGCCGCGGGCAGCCGGCGGCGCATAAAGAGAATGTGAGTTTGGATCTGAGCTTGTAGCAGCTGAGGAATGATGGCCGGTGTTGTCAGGCTCATAATTGTTTTTCTCAATTACAGAACAAAATCAAGTGCCTTTTCATTTCTCGTTTGGATTTGTTTTTTAGCTCAGAGAGCTAATATTACCAATGGTACTAGATCAGCTACTAATAAGATACTAGTAACATCTCATTCTCTGCCCTTCCATTTGATTGCACTTCGGAATTGTTCGAATTCTTCGAAATTTGTTTGATCCAGTGATTATGTTTATTTCTGCTGTTGTTTATTTAGTTTTGGTGAGAACTGAGAAGAGTTGTAGACCTATTTACTTCTTACAATTTTGTCACTTTTCATCCTCAAAGTATCTAAATGGATTATAGTGTTTTTATATACATTTTGCTTCTTAAAAGGAAATTTTATGTGTTTATCGTGTCTTTTGTTTCCCAAAAATTCCTCTCCTTTATATACATGCAGTACTATAAAAAGTTAACATCCTTTTTGGGTATATTTTAGAATCGGTTTTATTTGTCTAATTTGTACCTCCCACCAAGATTGTGTACTTTGTAGATTAACTTCTTTTTTGATGAAAAATTGTTGAATTTATACTCTTTTTTTTCTTTTACAGTAGCAAATTAAATAATGTATAAATCCTTCTAGTTTGGTGATTCGGAAGTAGTAGGTAGCATTTGGTAGCATCATAAATATAGAAGATAATCCTAGACCCATTTATTAATCCTCCATTATACTATTCTGCATTTTAAACAAGGCCAGTTAAATATTCATGTAAAGGTTTCCACGGTTTCAATCATGTATTCAAATTTGAAAAATTGCTCATCACTTTGGGATCATACTCCTACATAATAGCTTCTTGTTCTTTCTATCAGTGTACTCCTACTTTGTAGTATATATGTACTATATATCTATCTCTATTGTATTTAACACATGCATCTTTTAAAATGCATTTAACGCAGAATGTACGTTTACCCTGGCAATGCCAGCCGTTTGGATTATTCCCTGTATTCTTATGTCATCGATCTGCTGGTCGTGTTAACCATTGAAATGAGAACCAGCCGCATAGTAATTGCCTATGTTCCTTTCTATAGTTATTATTCCATTTGTTATATATATGCAAGTCGAATATATAGAGACTTTAACTAACTGCCACTTTCCTAGTGATTTGAACATTTTTATCATTTTTCCTAGATTATTTCTTCCAAAATGAGCTAAAACGATATGATTATTAGTTTATTATATCTTCTGGCTGGAAATAGAGGGGACCGCACTGATGAAAATTTGTACATAAATATGAAGGATGATGCATGCTGCTACGGATCTGAATTTTCCCTGTTGCATTGTTTTGGTGACCACTAGCTTGAAACATTAACTAGGCATACCTGCTGCTGTTAAACATGCCCGCAATATTGATATATGTAGTATCATTTTATAATTTGCACTGTGTTTCGTATACAAGTTCGGTTTGCTAGTATATTGTCAACTGGCCCTAGCTAATCCTTTTTTTTTCTAATTAGAATACTTATTCCCCAATTTTAAACTGCATTATATATACTTGTTCCAAAGTGTCCAAAGTGTGTCTGCACTTCTTAGCTGCCTCATCTTGTCCAAAGTGTTTTTAGAGAGGTTGTACAACTTGTGAAATCTCAAAGTTCTTCTACGTGTTTAAACATGAAATGAAGCACCTTTATACATGGAAAAAAATATAAAAATAAACTGCTGCAGTGCATATACCAACAAAAACTGCAATCTGACTTTTAATAGGAAAAAGCTGGAAAGCTGTTCTTCAATAATTGCATATTCCTTAAAAAAGTGTGTAGTACTACGATAGTAGAATAATCATACCATTCATCATTATAAAAAGGCTAGGGAGACAACTTTAAAGTGTTGTGAAATCATAATATGTTAGTACAGTATACCAGGTATCAATCACTTAAATAAGTAGTATGTCTGTTTAATCTGCTCCATAATGTTTAGAATTCTAGCAAGCTATAGCTAAGAGCCATGCACTTTAATTCGATTATTTTATTTCGAAAAGCCCACAAAGGAATGCTTGCCCTTATGCATATTATTGCTTGTATACCTTCAGAGCTATCAGATTATTCAAGTTTCGTTAATAAGAAATATATGGGCAGGTGTATGACTAATTTATTCCAATAAAAATGCATTAATACTACTCTTTGCTGTTTAACTACTACATTTTGCATTCGAAAATGTATAATAGACATGATTTATGATGAAAGAACTTGTCGTGTACTTGTATCTATCTTCTGATCATGAAATTCATCAAGATATTCATATTTATTTTGATCCAAAATGTTCTGGTGCAGTGTGCGCATATAGTCCTATCTTAGCTTATGGTATGCAAATTGTAAAGGTGGACAATAATTCTGCTATAGGAGGGACCTACACTGTCATTCAAGGATTACTAGCCTCCATGTTTGCTACTTCCTCTATTTCAGAATGTAAGATATTTTTTTAAAAGTTAAATTTGGATAAGTTTGACTTCATTTTTAGACAAATGTAGGAATGTTTTTGAACACAGAAGAAATATGATAAAATATAAGAAGTCAAAACATGTTATATTCTAAAACAGAGGGGGAGTAGCTAGCAAACCAATCTAATCCAGTAAGAACTTAGCTGACCATCTTTTGTCCTGAGCTATGCATGGTCTGTTTGTATTAAGATTTGTCTTTCCGGATCTTAGTGAGAAATTCTTGCATCGATCAATTGATACGTGTGCTTTTGTTTAAGGGATTGTCTACATTTACAAGAAAATCCCATTATTTTAAATTATTTTTGAACCGCTCGTATCGCGTGTGTCGATATGTGTGCAGCTACAGTACAACCCCAGCTATGTCATCTCATTTCCCTCATGTAACTAGTGGTGCCACCCTCTCACATGTGCAGTATTCTACCCCTTAGCCATGTCAACACCACCACCCCTTCGCCCCCTCCCCTATTCTCCCCTCGGCAGAGACTTCGCCCACTGGCTCTGCCTTCTAACCACTCTGGATCTAACACCGTCTCATCGCACGACGTGCTCGCACCCACCTTTGATCTGTCTGCCTTCCAAGGTCATTACTTTAAACCTAAGGAAGCCCCAACTCCTCTACGATCTAATTCCATTGTATTATATCCCAGCCCCAAACCTAGGTCCTCAGCTGGAGTTGGGGCTATATTGCCGACGTTGGAGAATAGGAGAAGCTCGCTGGAACTGTAGAAGAAGAGTGATGTATATGAGCCATTCGCACAGACCTGTTAGTTCAGAATCTATATGATTCCACCCATATCTTTTCTTGCTAATTGTCATTTAGCAATTCCGTTCTTTTAAGGAAAAGAGAATAGACTGGGGTGGCCGGCCAGAGACTCTCAGCTGAGTCATCAGCTCTGCACCGTCACGCCGCTAGCTAGCTGCATGATGATGGCATGCAGGAATCGCCCATGCAAACCACCAAAAGTTGTTGAAACATATGCAAACACAGACAGCTAGCATTACTCAGCTCATCAGCTTCTAGCTAGCTAAGCCTGCTACTACTGCACAACTGCACAAGGGCATTGTTCCATTCGTATACCCGGTTCAGAGACGGCAGCAGCAGCAGCCAGCAGCGGTAGCACTAGCACCACCGCTCAATGAACGACGACGCTGCATCTGCATTACTGGTACTACTGTACATGCTAACTCGATCTACTGCATGCTCTAGCAATACTAAACATACCTACTGACGTCCAGGTCTCTTCCACACATATATATGTGTGAATGCATGAATGATGAATGATAAACTGCCAGTGTCTGGATACATGCAGTATCTGCCATATGTCTCCTGCAGGGCTTGGCTGGGCTGCAACTGCACACTACACTGCTGCCTGCATCGGCTGCATGCATGCACGCATGCCTGTCAGGCAAACGGATCGATGAAATCGGCTGGTTATGCTTCTGTAGGGGACTTATCCACACATCACCGTGTTCAGCATCAGTGTATATATTCACTACTCGCTACGAATGATTTATAAACATGTTCGTATATACGCATGCAGGCACTGGGCTTGGAGACGAAACTGGGAAATGCTGGCTTTGAAAGGAGAAAGGTTGGCATTCTCTAATTTTTTTATGGGCCGCAATGCCGCATGATTGGGCTGGAATGGTGTCTGCTCATGGTAGCGATCCAAACAAGATCGGGCTGAAATGGGCCGCACCATCTTTTCTAGAGTCAGGCTCGAGTAGGCCTAGTTTTAAATTCTCTACATTTTATGGGCTATTTTGTGTGGGCCAGTATGAGCAGCACATGACCCAGATATTTTCGCTATCCCAATCTGCGCACGGAGCAGAGCAGGTCGCCTCTCGTCCTCACAAGCCGCCCGGCGGCGAGCGAGCGGCTCAAAGTGGAGGAAGAGAGAGGCTAGAAGACGACAGGTGAGCAGCAAGCCAGCAATGGCGGGGGTCGGCTGCCACTTCCTCCTCTCCCTTCCGCTCTACTCCAGACGCCATCACGGCGCCCATCACCCGGCCAAAGGTGAGTTCTTTCTTCTCCAACTCTGAGCTTAGTTCAAGTGCTGCTCGTTTTCCTGATGGGGAATTTCGAAAGCTTGGACGTCATCTTCGTGTTCGGATTCGCTCAGATTCGCGATTGATCTGTTGGAGGTGTAGGGGTAGTGAATTTATTGGAGAAATGTCTCCCTGGAATTGGGTTGGTGAGCTAATGAGCTTCTTGTTGCTGTGTTGTTTCAGTGCGATCCCATGTCAGTTGTTGCTCGAGACAGGATGATGCAGAGGAGTGCGCAAGCAAGCCCTTGACCAATGGAAAGGTTGTTCTATTGCCTACTCTTAGCAAAGTCCAATTACTCCTCATTGCACAATTGGATGTATTGTATGTTTTCTTCAGAAAGTGAATTCGTTAGTTTCTGCATTAAGTTATTATTCCAATTGGACAAGAGTACAGGAGATTTACTGAAAGATATGCGAGTGTGATACTGTGATCTTATTCTGATTTCTGACTTCATTAGATTAGCAGTAGTAGACACTAGACATGATCTTTGTTCATGGTTCTAACTAATCATCCTTACCAATCTTGTGATCATGGCTTCTCTTACAGATGAATTATACAGGAAAAAACAATATA
>CM002486.1:15404350-15430940 GCA_000325765.3 Leersia perrieri
ATATATATTTATTTGAAATGTTAACCTTCGGAAAGTACAAAACTTGGATGTCCTATGTCCGTCCAACTTTGAGGCTTCGAGCTGTGAAAAATGACATTCTCAGTGAAATATTGCTAGTTTTGTTAACAGTTTCACACTAAAACGATGTCTTAGAGATAGTAGGTGGTGTACTCACTCCATCTACATATATAAGCATTTGGTCTAGGTTCTATACAGATACGTTGTAAAAATATTGTGATACTCACAAACAATCTTTTCTCAAGCAGGAAGAAGAAAAAAGTGATCCTTCCAGACGAAAATGGATTGCTTGCCTATGTGCTGTAACATTAATCAGTGCATCAGGTCCTACAATGTTTACACCAAAGGGACTCGCCGCGGATCTGATGAACAAGCCTGCTGTATGCCGCAATTGCAATGGTAGCGGTGCTATAATATGTAAGAATTTTGCTGGACTCATTTTTCTTGCCATTTCTGTCACAATATGCAATTGTTCATTTGTATTAACCCATCTTATTTGCCTTGTCTTTGCTCGGCATCTAAGATTTTTGAAAATGGCCAATTGGCTAGCAGATTTTTCCTCAATTATCCATCAGACACCGATGTCTGATTAAATTTGATATGCCAGCTAAACATTTAGAAAATAGCACATAGGATGCTTCTTTCAATATCTTGGAGCCAAAATTCAACTCCAGCTTTATGTAGGTGACATGTGTGGCGGCACTGGAAAATGGAAGGCCCTCAACCGAAAGAGAGCAAAAGATGTCTATGAATTTACAGAGTGCCCAAATTGCTACGGTAAGCTTTCACTGAACTTTCAGTCTCCAGATTATTTCATTGCAAGATTCGCACACCTTTTGTTAGCATAATTTAGTTCGGTTTGCCAGCGAGGGTCAAAATTTAGCACGTTTGATGATCGATTCGGTGCTATGCAGGACGAGGGAAATTGGTCTGTCCAATATGTCTAGGAACTGGACTGCCAAACAACAAGGGGCTACTCCGGCGACCAGATGCCAAGAAGCTGCTTGACAAGATGTACAACGGAAAGATATTGCCAGACTCATAGACTTACAACGGAAACATATTGGCAGACTCGTAGATGATCGTCTCTTCAAATTTTAGATATACTTTGATAGGATTGGTGTGAGAGATACACGTAGTCAGGCGTCGGGACGTTTGCTCAACTTTATCCTGGAACGAAATCAATATTCAACTTACACATTTATCGGATCATTACCGTGATATTTTGCGGTTTTCAGAAACAAATTGTTTCCAGATCAATGTTTAAACAGACTAGAGCATTATTGCCATCTGTGCTTCCAGCCTACAGCGCTGTATACCTGTATGCAAACATTCAATATCGGCAGGTTCAAATCTGTAATTTGTTTAAGTTACGGTATTACGTTCTTCAAAATTAGAGGTCAATTGGATTCATCAGATTCTTTCTCCAGCTCTGGATTATAACGTAGGTTCAAAATCTGTCCAATTCTGTATACAGCAATAGTTTTGAACGACCGTAGAACAGTACTTGACGAGCCAAAGCTGCAAAAAGAAATCCAAAACTTATAAAAACAAAATTTCCAAAAAAAAAAATCAGGAACACGAGAGCTGTTAGAACAGATTGCTAAGACTGGAGTCAGATCTGATAACAAGTCAATCAGCACAGGTCCGTAAATCGGATCCTAAGACTGGGGCGACATAATCATATCATCATGCTCCAATGGTTATCAGCGGCGGTTTTTTTTTTGGATGAACTACGCGTTTCAGATTAATTAATCTATGGACAGTTTTAGAAAATCGATTTTTTTGAGACAAAAAGGATTTGACGGTAGGAAGTGTAGGACATCGGGATGCACACGCCGCACTGGAGACGGCGAATGCATGATAACTTATTCCAGATCGCTCTCGGCAACGTACAGCGCTGAAAACGCTACGGGATTGAGCGCATCAGAGACTCTAATTTGTTGCCTCTATCAAACTATGATTCTAGCGTGATAGAAAACCAAAAACAGATCGAATTCAAGGGCAAAAGAAGCAGAGAAAGAAAACTGAATCTGAGGGCCTCATAGATAAATTGGAAATTGTAAAACATCAAGAATATCAGATGGTACGGACAATTGTTCTCAAATCACAGGCCGCAAAACAAAAGAAAGACAGTGACAAATGAAGAAAGGATGGAACGAGGCCGCACACGAAAGAACACGATTCTTCGAGATGGAGAAGAGATCCTTCTCGCGATGTCACCTCGGAACCTATCATACACGATTGTGTATCAATGGCGGCGGACGGTGGGGTTGGGAGGGACGGGAAAGAGTTGGGGTGTGTGGTTCGTTATATAGGGGTGGTCTCTAACCCTAGGTCTCCGCGTGTGGGCCGTTGGGAGAGGACGAAGCTTGTGGAGGCCCAGAAGCCCATAAATAGGAGGACATCAAAAGCATTGGCCATCGATACGCCGATGGCTTTTCCGTGGCAATCCCTCCGTCTAAATTAGCGCGGAGAAGGGTTGGGCTTAAAAAAAAAAAAGCCGGAGAAGGGTTGACCAACAGCTTTGTTAGGAGTATAACATAAAATTGATTGTTGTTAGATTCATATCATAAAATACTTTCGTATAATTGTACGTTCGCATCACACAAATAATTTCTCTTTGAAACCTAGGATTATAAAAACACAGGAATAGAAAAAACGCATGAATGAGATGACTTACCTATTGAATTCCTACAAAACACAGGAAAGTTTCAAAACAAATGTTTGACTTATAGACACAGGAAAAACATAGAAATTATAGGCATGTGAAGATAAAAATAAGGTAAAACCTCAAGTTTGCATTCCACGAAAATCTCCATAGGATTGCATATTCTTTAGAAATTTCATAGAAATTTTTCCTATAGGATTAAAATCCTCCAAATTTTCTATATGCATTTCCTACAAATCAAAGGGGGCCTTATAATAGATAAACTATGGTACAAGTCTTATTCTAACAAAATAAAATATGCCTTATAATATAGAACGGATGAAATATTATGTATGTCAAAATGGTACCTTATGATTTTGTTCTTTATTTGAATTATCAAATGGCTTATTATATTAGTGTGAAAAAATAACGCCACGCGAACGCACTGTATCATTCATGTATATACAAGGTCAACGTTTAAATAACCATTCCAAGGCCCCTTTCAATTGAAGGATTTGTAAAAAAAATGGAGTATTCAAATTTCTAAGAATTTTTTTTCCTATGGACCCCTTTAATTCTTAGGAAGATGATATGAATTTTTCCATAAGATTGCATTCCTATATAGTCAATTCCATAGAAAAATAAGCAAGAGTCTAAATGTCGTGCAAATTTTTCTTTGCCTTGTTTGTTTCACGTGGTGCTATCAAAGGGCTAATCTTCTAATTTTTTTCTGTTTTACATTCATGTAGGATTAGAGAAACATGGCACTTCAATTTCTATATTTTTTTACTCCTATGTTTTTATTATCCCGCGAATCTGCGATTCAAAGGGGGACAACTTGCAAAAATGATAGGAAAAGGAAAAAGAAAAACAGCAAATCAACCAACAAGAATACTGATCAAATACCGTTTAGTATGTGTTCATCGTTCACTTGATAGAATTAGAGCATCTCCAACAAAACCCCTAAATAAAGCTCCTAACTAGTTTTGAGGGGTTAAGAAAAAAAATCAAGATCCAACAAGACCCTTATTAAAGCCTCCAAATTAAGAAGGCCCTCAAATCCTCCCTCTTAGTCTCTAGTCCTAGGGCTCTAGAGCCAGTCTCTATTTCAAATACTATGTACATATACAGTAATCTTATATATATTGCATAAAAAACTTTTTTTATTATGTCTATAAAATTATTTATAAGTATTTTTACTATTTGAACATTCATTTGGTGTCTAGCATTTGCGTGTAGCATATATTTTTAAAAATATTAAATTTGAATTTAAATAATGATATTTTAAATTAAAATTTTAAATATGGTTGAGTTCTACATGTTAGAAATATCCATATTTAAATTATCATGATGTTAAACTAGATATAATATGTGTATGTCTATGTGTTAACATAGAAGATAAATAAATTAGAGGTTAAAAATAAGGGCTATTGCTGAAGCTGAAGACATATTTTAGGTCTATAAAAAATAGGGACGGTTCTCATCTAATCTTTAGGGGCTTTAGTGTAAGGATTATTGCTGGAGATGCTGTTGTGCAGGACTGCAGGACGATGGTGTAAATGTAATGGTTCAATAGCAGTACATGAATAGTAGTAGAGGATCACAATCCGTAAATGTAAGGAAAGAATAATTATTTAAACTTTTTTATATGTAGGTTACATGCAAAGATGGCACACTTGGTGATCCTCTCCACCCAAGAACTATGAGCTTATCTAAATGATACGAGATGTCCTGACAATTAATTCTGGAGCAGAACTTAACCACGTTATAGCAAGTAGTATAATACGTTATAAGCCGAATACTCATAATTCATAAACAAGCTCAGGATAAATACATTAGTAGGAGAAAAAGAATTAGAATCAAAATTTGGCTCTAGTATAGAGTATGCTCACATGCTCACAAAGACTAAACTACTCAGAACTGAAACTTAGGTTTGGTTTGATTTACGGCTAATATTAATCTTACAATTTTTGGCAATGCTATTCTTTTGGTAAGATTCTGTATGATTGATTTTAGGTAAGATAAAGTTGTGTTCGAAACCTAAGTAGGCTAATTTTTGTAGGCTAACTAAAATTTATTCTCAATCCAAACATGTAATGAGCACTATTAAAGTTATCAAATATTGATAAGGCTAGTTTTAGCTCCAAACCAAACCAGCTCTTAGGGACAATTTAGTTTATGATCAGCATTAAGCTTACCAAAATTTTAGCCACTTCATTAGTGCTTCCTACCAATTTGATTTGGACCAAATATTGCCGTTACCTTTTAGCTCAAAAGCAAATCTCTCTTAAAATTACGTAAATCTCATTTCGGCCACAAATGAAACATAATGTCTTTATCAAAAATCAACATTAAAAAAAAAGACCAACTTGTACCACACGAATGCCCCAGAGGATACACCTGTCTCAGAATATAACAATTCCTAGAAGGATTTAAATGTCTAGATTTATTATACTAGCAAATTTAGCATTTGTTGTACTAGGAAATTTAGCATTTCACGATAATATCAGTGTACTTAGCAAAAGCAGGCAATTCATCTCGAATCAGTTGCAACCTGCAGTTTTAAGACACCGATTTGGTACTAATACAACAAAAAAAGAAACCAAGCTCAGGGCACTGCAGAAGCATCAATGATCAACAAACAGGACAGCAGATTATAAGTTGATCAACCATCAGTTACTGATTAACACTTGAAAACATTGCAGACGCATTTCAGCGTGATGAATAACAGATGTTTTTTTTTTCTACTCCCCCGTAATATTGCAAGTTTGTGTGTCTATCATCGAATAAACTGCGACATCAAAACAGGGATAACTGTGACAAGGTAAGGCTTGACTTCCTGAAAAACAGAAATCCAGCTCAAGAGTCAAAGTACTTGCTTTAGATCCCAAAACCAAACACACCACGTATCCTCTGGAAGATGAGTTCTCTCCAGCCTCGCTCAGTGTTCTCCGCCACAGTTGAATTTCCATATCTGAAGTAAAGAGATGACGGAAGAGAAATTTCAGGTGCCTGAGCCAAATTTATATGTTCAACACATTTGAAGTTTAAGAACTGGCATGGAATATGAGCATACCTGTCTTCCTCTGGCACATCAGTTTGTTTGAGGCTTATGACTGTAACTCCCGACTCAGGCTCATCAAACATCAACCTAACCTGCATAGTTCAATTCCCGGATTTTAGAAGAGCCTGATTCAACATCAGCAATATATAGGCAGTGCAGACAAATTAGGCGGTTTGGCTTTTCCATGACTACGTTAGCGGAGCTACATCTTCCCTCAGGCTGTGATCGGTTTGCTTTTTGGCCCTTTGTGCTTTTCAGCAGAAGCAACAAACTATCTTTCAATATAAGCAAAACAGCTAAACAATGGGCCTTCTGCTGAAGAGAAAAAGCACGATTGTGCTGATCATCCTTAGAAAATGGGAACCTCAAGTAACTTTCTACAGATATTCACTGGAAGCAAAAATTAACAAGATGAGAATACAATCAAGCTAATAACATTTGGGTGCCAAGAAGGACACTTGTCTGAAAGTCTGATGAATCACCAGAGTGATACTCTACTAGCAAGAAAATAAATGGGCACATGATTTAGGACTCAAATTATATCAGAAATTAAGAGCTAGGGTCAGATACAAGAAAAAACTCATATTTTACATGTAAAAATAGCACCAACATATATTCACTTGGTTGGCCACCACAAGTGACCATATGGGTAGTAAGCTATAAGGTAATAAGGTGAGCAGCAATTCCTTAATAGATCAGGACTGACAAGCAGTAACACTTTTTGGAACACCAGAGAGAAGTAGGGTGCGTTTAGATCCAAAAACTTTTTGGTTAAAAAATGTCGCATCAATGTTTGGACACACATTTGAAGTATTAAACATAGACTAATAACAAAACAAATTACATATTCCGACTATACACTGCAAGACGAATCTTTTGAGCCTAATTACGTCATGATTAGCCATAAGTGCTAGAGTAACCAACATGTGCTAATGACGGATTAATTAGGCTCAAAAGATTCGTATCGTCGTGTACAACCGGAATATGTAATTTGTTTTGTTATTAGACTATATTTAATACTTCAAATATATATCTAAATATTGATATGACATTTTTGTCCAAAAAAACTTGATGATGGCATCTAAACGCGGCCGTAGTAAAAAAGATCTGGGCCCATCGTTTGGCCATATTGGTCAAATGGCTGAAACTGCATATTCATTAATAAAAAATAATTTACGTGTGAAGCTTTTTATATGTATTCTTTGTGGTTTAAAAGACGTCCTAGAAAAAACTATGATGAAGAAAACCTAAAATTAATTTGAAAATTAAGTTCTAAAATTCAAATTTTGGCATTGGATTATAATCCAATGGGCAAACGATCAGGCCTATGTCTGTCTATGCCTCCATGCTATCAAATGAAAATGCCTAAGATCTGTATATGCCTCCGTGCTACCAAATGAAGATGCCTGGTACTAACAAGCTCGCACAGAAGTGACTCTGCCTGAAATGGTGCAAGTTTACAGCATTCGGAAATGTTAAATCAGATAGGACATGCTCAACATGAGAATTTTACTAAATTAGTTCCCTAGTTCCCATTCTCCAATGTTTTAGGTATTCAGATGCAATTAGGAGAAGAACTAACAAATTCACTAACTATAAGACAGATATAAGGGTGGATATCTCAAGGAGTCAAGGGAGGTCAATTACTATTATGGTACAAGTATGAAATGCTTAAAATAGGAATTTGACCATGTCAGTTTCCACCCCCGATGATCCATACGAGTTCAAATGGAATTAGGAAGAGAATTAACAAATTTACTACCTACTAAGAGGCAAAGACTAAGAATAATGGGGATGGATTCTAAATTGAGGCCAGTTAGTATTGTTATTCACCCAGCAAATAGCCAAAAGGCTGGCAGCCCCTACCTCTAGTCTAATTTTATTCAGTTGTTAAGGTTTATCAAACATCCCAACTCTTAAGTCTCTCTGGTCTAGATCATAAGCCACAAACATTTGTCATGGTTTTCACGATAAGTTGACATCCAATCTTTCTTATCTACTCCTAAAACTCAACACAGTGGACATAAAAAATGATTTAATTGCAGGATCAATCACTAATAGTGTCGAACTCTTACCGTGGAGTGCACACCATCTGGCCAGCTACCAAATCGCCATTTCTGCACAATCAGCTTCCCTTCCTGCAACTCCTCATTGATGCCGCTGATTGAGCCATCAAAGAGGCTAAACTGCCCTCCAACCTCTCTGCTTATCCTAGCATTGCTCTGTGTGAACCCCTTCCATCTGTTCTCATCCATCAAGATCTCATATATGTCCTTGGCACGGCAGTAGAATTTCTCAGTCATCTCAATCGTCTTGAATCCTTCCTTATCCTTCCCCTTCGCCTTCTTTTCCTTCACAGCCGGCGCCTCCTCCTTCTTCGCCGCAGGCGCAGCAGCTGCAGCTGTACCACCGGCCGCTGCTGCCGCCGCCGCCTTGGTGGGAGTCTTCTTGGAATCTACCTCATCCTTAGCCGGCCCACCCTTGGCCATGGCGGAAACGTACTCCCGGATCTTCTCGAGGACCAGAGGCTTACCCTTGGAGAGGAAAGCATCCTTGGCGCGGCGAGCCACGGGGCCATCCTCGCCACGGACGGTGACGCGGAGGTCGGGATCCTCGTCGGCGTTCTCGTCGGCGAGGTAGGGCACCTCGGCGGCGCCGGAGACCTTGACGACCCCGGACTCGGTGGTGGCCTCGGCCTCCCAGGCGAGGGTGAGGGAGAGCTCGTAGCCCGGGATGACCTTGCCCTTGCGGATGTTGACGTAGGCCTCGCCGTCGAGCTTGTCGAGCGTGGTGGTGCGGAGGGTGAGGCCGCCCTCGCCGGAGAGGACGGGGAGGCCGGCGAGGAGGGAGGAGAGGCGGGCGCGGGACCACTCGAGGCAGTCGCGCTCCGCCCAGTGCCAGTTGTGGACGTTGGTGCCGTCCGCGCGCTCCTGCACGATCCACCGCGCGTCGCCCTCGCCGTACTTCGCCATGGGAGGGGAGGGGAGGGGAAGGAGAGGATTAGGGTTTGGTCGGGCTTGGATTGTCTCCGTTGGATCTGCGAATGGCGTGGGAGGCGGGGATCGGGGATTGGTGGGGGAGCCTTTAGAATTGGGGCGGCGGCTGCTTCTGGATTGTTCGGCTCGGTCCGTCGGTCGTGGACTGGAATAGTCTGGAAGTTCAGGCCTTCAGGGGCAAATGTGGGAGGCATTCTAGCAGGTTCTACCAATACTTTAGCGGTCTGGTGTGGAATGTTGTAATGGGCCTATGCCTTCTATATTTTCCTTACTTAAAATTTAGATTTTGAGTATTTTGGTTATTCATCTAGTTTTTTTGTCTAAAAATTAAAAATATCAAACCCCTTTTAACCATAAAGGGGTGCTGCCCACTTCAATACCAACTGTCAACAATGTCTTTGGTAAAAAAAGCAGCGAGTTGCACGGCACAATCATTCTGTCTGCATGTAGAACAGCCCCATAATCATTTTTTAAGAAAAAAAATGGATTATGTTATGATTATCAAGATGTAGAAAAAAACGGTGGATGTGTTGCGTGCACATTGGAAGAAGGGACGAAAGGAGCACGACTATGCTTATGCTTTGGTGATAGTAACGAAAAACTTTTACGTTCCGTATAAATATATGAGATAAGGTTATAAATCATGTCTAAAATAAGTGAATTTTACTGATTTTCATTTTGATGTGTATCTGGTTACTTCGAGTTACATTTTCTATCTCACTGAAAAATCAACTTCAAACAAATAAAAAATGTTGCTAGTGACTTCAAGTAAGAAGGTCCTACGAATTTCCTAGTACCATCTGTTATAAAAGTGGGAATATAGATGTCGGATGGAGAGGAATCGTCAAATGATTAATAGAGATATATGCAATTAATCGGAATTTGGTGAAAATTTAACTATTGTGCAAATGTATTTACACTCTTTTAGAGATAAATGCATAATTCTTGCTAGTGTTAAATAGAGAATGGTTGTTAAGACAGTAAGACTACCTTCATCTTATCTTGTTGCTAGTGGTTTACTTCGTGAGTTACAACCTATGACGACCCACCCTTTAGAACCGTGCAACACAACCTTTGTCGGTATTTTTGCTGTCTAGCTTGATTTTAATGGACTTATGAACGAAAGTAATTTAGATGTATATATATTTTTGTTTATTCTACGTTGTACCCACCAAAATGACCTTAAATTATAATGAAGTAATATTCTATAGCATGTCACGCGTACCACATCTTTGACAAAATGAAATGAGGTGGATACTTTCTATATTAGACATGTGAGTTGTATGTTACTCGCGTGTGCTCTCTGTAGAGAAGTTAAAAATATGGTTATATAACGATGATATAACTAATTTAGTCCTGGAGTCATACAGAAAAGACTAATAAAACAGGAGAACGAAAATGTCACCAAATAAGCTTGCTAATTTAGTCCTGGGGTCCTAAAGGAAAGATTAATAGAACAGGAAGAACGAAAATGAAAAGAAAAAAAAAAAAAATACCGACGCCTGAGAGATTCGAACTCTCGCGGGGAAACCCCATGTACTTAGCAGGCACACGCCTTAACCACTCGGCCAAAGCGTCGTTTGTTTCATACTGTGATGAAGTACATTACTAAACGTGGATGTGGCTACCCAGTCGCCACACTCGTGCTTTATGCTTATCAGTTATCAGCGATTTGTTGACAGAGATTGTAGGTGTGGGCCGTATAATGTTCGACGATGCGTGATGCTGGATCCGTCCAGCTTGACACGCAACACTGAGGATCACACGATCTAGTTAGACGCGCAGGATTCAGATCCGGTGCTGTGAGGAAAGTCAGTACTTCAATGACTTGCTCGCTGATATATGGGTCTATAGACGGTGGCGCTTATATATTAGTAGCAATGTATTTTGATTTCACGCGAAAGGATCTCAGTCTAGACGCGCAAGCTCGGTGAACGGCTCAAGCTCAACGTGCCCCTGAGAGTAGACACCTCCACTGTCAGAAAAGTCTAGATTGCTAGTAATACCTGTATGTAAACTAAGCTAACTGGATGACACCCCATATGTTATTATGGCAATCTCTATAAAATTAATATAAGCAATTCGCTAGATAAAATTAGCTTAAATAAAATCACCATGATGCCAAAAGTTCTTTAATCATTAACGGGGAGATGAATGGGACCGTCGGTGGTCCACGATGCTTATTGTGTAGAAGTAAACCAAGCTGAAATGATTAATGTCGGTGATATGGGCCCGGGAGTATGTTGAGGATGCGACATGTGGTTGGAGGGACGCATTTGCGCAAGCGCCACCCGATGACAAAATACCTAAATCACCCTGTAAGGTTCAGGCCACGGGCGGCCACGTGGCCACCCCGAGGGGGTCAGGCCTGGATGCTGCCCGGAGGCCGTTATCCCTCTAGGGAAGGGGTTCGGGAACACCCGGACCCTAAACACGCCACCCCGCACCCCTCCCGTCGGAGGGGCCAGCCCAGCTGCCAGCCGCCCTATTCAACGCGGGAATAGTGCTTAAGCACTGCCTCATCATATTTAATGCGAAGTGAGGCGCATCTATCAGAGCGTCATCATCATCTTTTTGCACGGGAGAGGGTGGAAAAAGTCTCCAGCCTGTGACCGTGGGCTGACCGCGCAGTCAGAAGCGCACACCCCTCATCACACCCGGTCGCTGTTGCATTTAATGCGACGGACGACTGCGTGGGAGAGGGGCAGAGAGGGTTGAGTGTATGATGGCACCCCTGACACCATTGGTGGCCCGCTGACGGGTAGGCCCCATGGGAGGTTAGGTAGGATGACCACACACTTCATCAGCAGCATGGAGGCCACGCCGCCCGTTTTTCTTCACCAGCTATCGCAACGTGGTGATATGAACAGAAGAGGGGCATGACCCCTGACAAGACAAAGCGCGAGCTACTCCACGGTGTTAACAGTGGGGTTGGAAAACCCAGAACTACTGTGGTGTCCCCTTGAACTATAAAAGGAGGCCCTAGTCTTTCAAAGAGGGGGGATTTTTTAGGGGATTTTGAAGTTGAATCCTGACGGAGGAAACCATAAGGCTACTCCATAACACTTAGCACGCCTCAGTCATCAGCTCTAGCACCACCCGGGAGAGAACTCCTCCTTGTAATTCTTCATCCACCATATCAATAACAAGAACAGGAGTAGCGTATTACGTCCCTAGCGGCCCGAACCTGTATAAATCTTTCCATGTCATGCGTGTTTAGTGGGCTTCTCTCCTGCCCACCTTCTTCTTCACCTTAACTCAGACCTTGGCATTCCGCACCCCTGTGCCGAACTAAAAAGGGGTCCCCGGGATCCCTGCGTGTCGAGCACACGCATCGACAATTAAGTTCAATCTAATGGCTAATAACGAAGTTACCTTGAAGCATTATGAAAAACTGAAGTTTGATTTTTGAAAAAAATTCAATATATTTCGAATATATATAGGAAAGTACTTTGTAAAATAGCCTTCTGCTCAAAATAAGCTCAATAGGAAGCCTATGGTAGCCCAACTCTCTCTTCCTACCATCCTAGCCAGCTGGCCCATTAGCCCAATAGTGAAAAATTGGCCCAATTCCCCTAAAACATAGTCAAGACTTGGGATTCCTCTTCTCTCTCAGTCTTCACATCATAGCTCGATTGGTCTTTAGGTCCTTTGTGTGTAGAGGCCGGCGGCCGTCCTTCTCGGTGACTCGGCCTCTCTGGCTCTTCCATGCCTTCAACCTCGGTTGCTTGGTGAATCTTGCTGTCAAGGTCCATGGGGCAACAACCAGTGCCCATCTCCGCCTGGTGCCCCTCGTCCTATGGCCCACACTCACTGAGGCCGTGCCCGCGCACATCACCGCCTCGCTCAGTCGCTCAGCGTGGCAGCTCCCCTCCCATGCTCACCCGGTCACCCTCAGTTGTCGCACAATGCTCGCTTTCCTAGTGCGTCAGTACCCCTGCCCGGAGCCGGTCCAGCCGGAGGTGATCCCTGTTCCAGTATTCGCTAACTCAAATGCCTAGCTGGTTTGTTGAATTTGAAGTAGAGATGCGATATTAACTAGAAAAATTAGACATATAGGTTAAGATTGTAGATACATTGCATATGTTTTTCACAAAGTATGAGAATAACTCAATAAGTAGTACTTAAATACCACATTGTTTAATTTTTTAGGTTTGAAACCTGGAGAAGATCGATCCCATTGTTAATTTAAAGTCTTTTTTTTTGGAAAGAACTACCACAAAGAAGAGAATAAAACAACCAACTCATGAAAATTGACGCACGATTGGACCAAGATACCTGAGTTGTTATCTGAATTATATGATTTCATATCATCTGGCCATTTTCTATCATTTATGTATATGATATGTAGAACAATTCTCTATTAGCAATATAGTTCGATGAATATACGGAATTAGGCTTAATAGTATGTTATGTGTGCTATATATTATATAATTACTAGTTTAAAGCCAAATATGAGGTGTTTGGTTTACCCCTTCCATATTTCGGATACCCAAGTTTAAAATCTTACGTCTATCCCCGGATATAAAGGATAAAGGAAAAGGATCTTCGGAGTATTTTCCACGCGTCAGACCAATATTGTGACCGACCGGACTAAAAACGGATGATTTTGAGTGCACTGGAAAATAGGCTTGCAACAAAGAACAATGTTGCAAGAACAATGTATAATGTATTCATATCGCTTCAAGCCCCACCACCTCCACAACAGACCACTACAAGCGCTCAATGCTTCTCCGCGAGCGCCACCTCTTCCGTGCCCCGCTGCTGCTCTGCGAGCACCGTCGCCACTGTGCTCCTCCATGATCCACAACTACTCAAGGTGACGTCGCCGCTGCCCATGCCTGGTGCTCGCCCTAGTAAACAATGAGTTGAGCATGTCATGGGAAGCTTTACAATGCTAACAGTTAGGGCAATGCCATATGTTGCATCCCATCCTCATTAATTCTAACCAACAAAACAACCAGAACCAACTCATTCCAAAAAATTGAGAAATTGAGATAAGTTTAACCCATCCCACCTCCGTCCTAAAACCAAACACATCTTAGAGTGAGAAAAGTTTTCTCCAAAAGTTATTTGCTTTTGGTTTGTCTGGTTTGCATCTTGGCAAAGTGTACATTAAAAGGTCATGCTATTTGTCTATGACTGGAAAATGTAATGCGAAAGAAACTCATTATGACTCATCTTTAATTATTCACCACTATCTTAAAGATATATATGCAATACCGATAGCAACAATTATATTTTTTTTAAATTTGTATAAGAATAGCATACACTTATGATAAGCTTAAAATATTAGTTATAAAAACAAAATGAGATTTGTCTTCTATATATACTCATATAAATTGCTGATGATAATTTTCTGTAAAAAAAGAGAATCCAACCAGTAAAACCGAACTTGGGGACAACTATCGATCAATCGCCGGGCTGTTGAAACGACGGTTTTTGTCGGCCGTCCTACAAACCGGACGACCCACTCACCTAGCCAACACAGCACAACTGCGTTAGTGATGCGCGCGAACTCCGCACCTGTGCACACCAGAAAAGGCGGAAAACTCACACACCGCACCGTGGCACTGTGTCGTGCGCAGCAGCAAACGCCCGATCCCGAAACCCATCCATCGGTCCATCCAAATCCAACCACCCATCCGGCCGAATTTTTTAACTCCGGCCGCGGCCGTGCAAACCACGCGGGGCGTGTTTGTTTTAGCCTGTAGCGCCGCAGGCAGCCGCAGCCGCGGGTCCCGCGCGCGGCGGGCGGCCGAAAGTGCACAAAGAAGACGAGACGATCAGACGACGCCGACCGCGAGCACAACAACAACAAATCCCCCAACCAAAAAGCAGCGAAGCGAGAGAGACGAACAAGCGACGACCCGTTCCGGGAGCCAGCCAGGCGAGCGGGCGGAGGCCTCCAAGCGGCGAGACGAGACGCGAGCCATGTCCGCGTCGTCCTCCCCTCCCCCTCCTCCTCCCGTCCCCGCCCCCGCCGACGCCGCGGCGCCGCCGCCGTGGTTCTACTGCTACGAGTGCGAGTCCACCGTGTCGCTACCCTCGCCGCCAACACGGCGGATCGTCTGCCCGCGCTGCCGCGGCGGTTTCCTCGAGGAAAACCCTAACCACCCTCCGGATGAGGATGAGGAACAGGAGGAGGCGGGTTCCCCTCCCCCGCCGCCTCCCCCTCCCCCCGGGTTCCTCTCCGACTCCTCCTCCGACGAGGGCGGCGACCTAGACCTCGGGATGGGCCCCGCCGCCACGCGCGAGTACCTCAGCCGCCTCCTCCACCACCACCTCTACGACGAGCACATGGACGTCGCGTCCGCCGCCGCCGCCGCCGTGTCCTTGCTAGAGCAGGGCGGCGGCGGCGGCGGCGAGGGCGGCGAGAACGCCCCGGCGTCCGCCGCGTCCATCGCCGCGCTGCCGACGGTCGAGGTCTCCGAGCCCGCTGCCGCCTGCGCCATCTGCAAGGACGACCTCCCCCTCGCCTCCCCCGCGCGGAGGCTCCCCTGCGGCCACCTCTACCACTCCGATTGCATCGTGCAGTGGCTCGAGATGCGGAATTCCTGCCCCGTTTGCCGCTCCCGCCTCCCTGCCGCTGCCGCTGCCGCCGCCTGCACACAGGAGGCGGCGGCGGTGGCGCCGTCGGAACAGGGGCCGCCGCCCGTGCGGATCTCGATCAGGCTCAGTTCCAACCGTCGACGCCTCCGCACCAACCATGAAGCGGCTCCCCAAATCGCAGCGGCGTCGCCTACTCAGCTCGCGCAGGCGGTGACTGGGGAAGGAGGAGGTGGACCTGCGAATAGCACGGAGACTGTGTCGTCTGAGTGGCCGCCGCTCCCTGAGTCCGATGCTGTCATGTCGGAGGACCGTGAGGGACAGCGATTCTTCGATTGAACCAGAGCTTAGAGATGCAGGTATGTCAGTGGCAACATTTGTTTTAACTTTTCAATTCTGGTGTTTAAATTTTTGTCCTTATAGTATGAAATTCTATGAATTGAACTGCTTAGTAAAAAAAAATCATTTGTAGTGATGCTGGCTATAGTATGTGGGCAAGGGCTGCCGGAAAATTTCTGTGAACGTTTGTGTTTGGCATGTGCCCCTGAAGCATGAATTGAATTGCTTAGGGAGGAACTGCTAAACTGTAGTGATTCATGAAGCATTGAAGCCTTTTCCATTTTATGTGGCTTTTATGCTAGTAATCGTCAATAATCTTGAATAATTTGCCTTTCCTTCTATAAGCATTTGCATAATCAACCATAATAGGTTGAATTTCAAGGGTACTTCTCAGATGGAGTTATCATAAATGTGGTGATTTGTTTTCCTTATTATTGATGATACGAACCGTGCACCTTTACCGTGGATTCGTGGAACTTCTGGCTCATGTAAGCATTTAGGCTGGAATTGTTGTTACTTTTGGTAAGTTAGTTATGTTGCTCTAAATTGCATTAAAACTTCTTTGTGCATCATATCCATAGCGCAATTGATTAGCGATCAATAAGCTCTAGGCTTTGCACATTGAAACATAATCTTCCCCACATATGTTTAGTTCTACACCACCAGCTGATTCATACAAAAGGGTTTCAAAATTTGTTGATTATGTGTTTTTATCAATGTTATCTGATCGTTTGATTAATCGCAATTAATCAATCGTCCTGATAGATCGCCCGATTAATCGTCCCATTAGGGTGCAAAACGATCAGGTATTTGTTTTATGCTTCACAAAAAACTTTTTTTTGATGGTTTACAAATCAAAACTCACAATTAAGTGACCATCAATATTTGTTGGATGTTTGATATATTCTATACAGTACAAATTCTATAGTGTAAAGTATGATATATATGGGTCCTAGACTACTGCTATATACAGGCTCAATCAGCCTTGATTAATTGCCCTGATCAACGATTAATCGTCCTGATCGGTGCCTAGGCAATCAGGGCTGATCGACCGATCAGACAACCAATGTTGTCTGATCGGTCGATGAGCCCTGATCGCCTAGGCACCGATCAGGACGATCAGGGCGATTAATCGTCGATCAGGACAATTAATCGAGTCTGATCGATCCTGTATCAGCAGTAGTCTAGGGCCCATATATATTATACTATATACTATAATCTCTATATTATGTAGTATAATTGTATAAATCAAGCATCAAGCAAATATAGATGATCAGATGGTCACTTAATCGTGAGTTTCGATTTGTAAAGCATCAAACATAGTTTTTTTCTGAAGCATGAGGCAAATATCTGATCGTTTTCTACCCTAATCGGACGATTAATCACGATTAATCGACGATTAATCGGAAGATCAGATGTCTGATCGGCTGATCGACTTAGGTGCACCTGATCGGAGTTCAGGGACCGATCAGGACGATTAATCGCGATGAATCGGACGATCAGATAACATTGCAGACAACATTGGTTTTTATGTACACACAACTCTTTGAGTGGGTGCTAAAGATTCTTTTTAGTCACAAAACCACACAGTGCTATCAAGAAATGCAAAATGTATCTTTGACATTTTATCAGGTATATTAATATCTTAAGATGTCAAGTTGCTACTGTCTTAGTGTTGATACCTGTAAGTCATGATAGTTCTCCTGGTGGTTTGTACTTACTGAGTTACCATGACTAAAAATACTGAGAAAGCTCTCTTTGGAATTTTATTTTATCTACTATCACTGTGTATAAGACAAAGAAATGGACTTCTTTTTTAGTCTTTGCTGCTTAATACATAGCGTTTTAATATATCAAAAGACTTGAAAAGGTGGAAGTCCACTATTGGTCCGTATACTCTTTGTTGACCTCAATTTTGGTCCGGTACACATGACCATTTCTTATACGTTTTTGAAGTGCCAAAAGCAGGGAATATAACCCCATCCATGAATCAAGCATGCTTCTGTCCTTGTTGACTGGCACCTTGGGGTCTTTGTGGTTCCTCTTGTTCTCTCTGCTGCCAGGGGACACACCAGCCAGCCAATCTTTTCTTTCTAATTAGTTCACAAATGGTTTGGAGTTTGGAACAAACATTGAACTTTTCTTAGGATTATGGACAAAAGAATGAAAATACCTTTTCTGGTTCTCCACGATGTAGCAGTGCTAGAAAATGTAGAGAAATGGCATTTCTTGCAGGACATCTGTCTGATAAGCAAAGCTAACAAAGTTAATTAGGATGAAATTCTTTGTAAACCAGTGTGTTTAATAGCCTATAGAAGTTAGCATATTGTCTATTAGAATGTTGATTGCTTAGCTAATCAACTTTAATGTAAAGGCATTAAGCTCTTGATTACACAGCTAGTCTGCATCTGAAAACATTAAAAACTGGAATAAGCAGGTTTCAAAGAAATGATGTATTCTGTACATGTGCATGTTGGTAGCTGCTAGGGCTCTACACAGCTAGGCTGAGGAAGTAGGTTTTACAGGACTGACTTGATGTTTGACACTTTGACCGATGTTCTTTTATAAGGAAGTAACATAACTTGAGCTAACCCTCTTACGTTCATTCTAAAATAACCCTGCACATTTGTTTGTTAGTTTGTTCCCAACCTCCATTTTTTTTTCTTTCACATGCTTCCTGCACCTCAACTGTTTTCTCACGCCATGCATTTGGCCTACAGCTGATAAGCTGTAAAATGGTGTATGAGCAATCGAAAATATTTTATGTGTAAAATTTTCATTTTATTCGCAGTTTGAAAGCCAGTGCTGGAAAATAAACTACGATGAAAAAACACCAAAATCAAAAATTAAGTTTGAAAATTCAATTTTCGGTAGCAGCTTATAAGCTGAAAGGCAAACTCACCTAATTGTTTGAACAATGCCGTACTTATGGCATGTAGATTCTGACAGGGTTGCTCAGTTGATGCAAATTATGTGCATATTGCCCTATTACACCAAGACACGAAGAGTTGTATGACCTTAGCCAACCGCTTGAGGGGTATATGCATTATTTCAACGAAAATGAGCAGCGAGTATTGTTGTCCACATCATATAAAACACTCTTGTCCAAGAATAAAAAATGTTTGCATGTCAGATTCTATTTGGAAAACGTGCTGTTTTAGTTGTGGCAAAACTACCCGACCCATGTAAAATGTTAATAAAGCTGGGGAAGAGCGGATCATTCACCAAGTTGTCGAACGAATAAGTTCCGTGTGTGTTTGATTGAACTGCTGTAACTAAAAGAATAAAGTGGCTAAGTACTTGCTTCTTTAAGCATCATTTAGTGGCATCTGTTTGACTTTCCTATCCAAAGAAACTCTCTTGAGTGACCTGATGGTTCTGTATATGGATATTATTCCTTAAAGCAAGTTTTCCACTTGTGCTCATATTGTTCTGCCATTTTGTGCCCTTTTCAGGTGATAAGGTAGCTGTCGTTAGCTGTCAGCCAAGAAGAGTAGAAAGTTGGCCATGCCTTTCAGGTTTCTCTGCTTTTGCTCAAGCTAGTAGCCTCAGCAAA
The DNA here is from genome assembly GCA_000325765.3 of Leersia perrieri. Classification (NCBI taxonomy): domain Eukaryota; kingdom Viridiplantae; phylum Streptophyta; class Magnoliopsida; order Poales; family Poaceae; genus Leersia; species Leersia perrieri. The sequence continues at coordinate 15,423,523 of CM002486.1, forward strand.
AGTACCTTTCTCGTCGGATAAAAGCTTCTTGATAGATGGTTGGATTAAGTTGTCTTATGCAGAGACCAAGGGCATCGTTGCATTGCTTCTCAATACCTTGTACATTGTTTAAACTTGTCTCTTTACCAATAAATATGTATACTTGGTTGTGTTTGTACTTTACCGTTACTCGTCAACTTCACCTGTATTGGCAGGATATAGATGGAACCTACTGGAGTCTCCAGTGCACTCTACTCGGTTGGTGAATGATGAAGCAGCCCTCTTGTCTGAATGCATGCTAGGCTGAGATTGGCTAAACAAAGATCTGGTATCGGATGCGCCTCACTTATCCTGTAGCTGTTTTGATTGGAGCTGTGACAGCATCATATTGATTTAAACCAGAATCCCAACAGTCTTACCATTGTACTTCGTCCAAATGACCATGAAATGAGGCATGTGTTGATTGTTTTCTATTTCGTCCAGTGGCTTGTGAAAGTGAGCAAGAGAACAGAAAGGTTACGAAGTGCTAGGACAGGGAGTCATGGCAACGCCTTGTGAGATGGTAGCGATGCTTTCTTTTGCATTTTTGCTTGACGCGATAACAACACTGTACTGGTAACTGTAATGTGGCTGCACTTCATAGCCACACAACTGAAGCTGAGCAAGGGTCTTCCCTGCAAATGTATCGCTCTGAAACAGTTTCAACAAGTTACTGTACTGGAATTATACTTTCAGAAAATTGTCTTTTGATTGGCATACTCGTGCTCCAAAAGGCCCAAACCTGAAACCCCCCTAGTTCATGCTTTTACCATCCTGTTATGCGGAATCATGTCTCCTGAGCATGACGAACTGCCAGCTGACCTATAGAAAGTATTGTTTTTACATTTGATGTATTTTCAACAGATGAAAATTTCAGTCAGGTAGTATTACAGGCTTACAGCACGCAGTGATGTTTTATGCCAACGCCACAAGCAGAAGCAGGGTCCGTATCGTCTTTGCCTTCGAGGCCAACAGCAGAAGTAGGGCCTAGGCAGAAGCATGATGCTCGCAGCTAGCTAAACTCCAACTGCCTCTCGAAATCTTTACATTGACTTTCAGTCTTCAGCATGCAAGATGCTTCAGAGTTAAGACAATGGTACTAGAAAGGAATTTTAGTGGCTGAAATGCTGAATGCTGAACTAAAACCAAGCTAGTAAGTGTTAATGTTATTCAGTTGAAGTTTCCTATCGTGGTGATAGTAGATTGGTATTTGGTCAAGCAACTAACGGATGATTTGGTGAAACACCAAACTACCAAAGCAACTTCCAACAGACGTCGTCTTATACCTTCCAAATTCAAATGCTCTTGGTGTCAGGAAGGTTCATACTGATACTACTAGTAGTACTGAATTATCTAGCCTGTGCGTGTGCAAGTCAGAAGTTTCTTGGAATCTGTCAGGTGGAAATGGTGGAATAACACCGGTTGTTTCAACTTTCAAGTCCTCATCCGACAACAACACGGTAATAACTTTCGCAATCTAATCTCCTCAAATTTACACGAGTTTTTCCTGCGGCTGACTGCAGAAAATGATTCGCTAGATTACGACGTGTTTTTCCCTGACAACGAGCGAGACGATTCTCTTTCATATCTATTGAATATTCACCATGATTCATATGATCCTGATTTTCTGGAAGCCAGATAGTAGTAATTGATTCAACAGATTGACTAAGTCCGTGTACGTTTGTGTGCAGACATCAAGGGAAGACTTTCTCACAGTAAAATCCCAAATTTTCGTTGTCTTGGATCTGTAGTGTCCAGAGCTGATTTATTACTACTGAAATTTTGGTGAGCTTATTGGAGTATGATTAGTTTGGTATCAAATTTCAGCGTTAAAAATTCTGGCTAAAATTTCTGTACAATGATGCTATGAGCAATACAAAATTTTGGTGAAATATGTGATTTTTTAGATAATAGAAATGGATTAAATTCATAGGCTATGTTGTTAGACACTTGGCCTGTAAGGTTTGTGTTTGGTATGCTACAAATATCAAAGTTTGGAAATGTAACGTGCTATCAGCCTACCAAGCGGTTCGAAGTATGGAAATTGGAATTTTGCAGGAACTCCTTGTGAATTTAATGGCTAACCTGTTTTTCTACTGTTTAAGTGTTTTTATAAAGCTCAGATTTGGATATAGGCAACTGCCAACTGGAGTACTCCTTCCGTAGTAGCAGCAGCACCAGCAGTAGCAATCGAGAAATTTTATCGCTTTTGTACAGTTACCTACCCACCATCACCACTTCATATGTTAATGGAGAGTGTTTTCGTCATCTTTTTTTTTAACCGAATATTTATGTCATCTTTATCTCCAACTGATCCACACTCTAATATGGGTCAAAAAGAAAAAAAAAGTAAGTGATTCGTTTTTATCCATTATAAAGAGAAAACAAATTCTAGAACGTTCTTTAGGAGAGTTCACCTTTTTTTTATTGACAGAAGGGTGCATATGTTAGAAAGGAGGAATACTCATTTAGTCTACATTTGCAATGTTGTGACATCTTCTTACTCATATATTATTGACTTCTTGACTTCGAAATTCTTGAGTACTTGGTTAACTAACATAAAACATTTCAACTCATTTGTTTGCATCATATTTGGAGTACTGTACATGATAGCACTGTTCTTAACTTTGCAGTGCAGAGGCACTTTGGCTTATACTTTCTCCGTGTCTAGATACTTATACAGGAAATGTCACCATCTGCTAAAAATAGGAGGAGGCAGTACTACATATGCGACTGCTTCAACACATTATGGGCACAGATTAGATGTGATACGAATCTCTGCATCTTTTTATCTAAGGTTCTATAGTCTCTCATGAGAGGGGCCCTACCACAATTTTGTGATTGGCAAGTTGCCTGATTTGTACTGGCTACTGGGGACAAAAGGTTTGCTCATGGTCGGAATTCCTCTTTGCTAGTGTCATGATTGGTGGATGTTCCAATCATATCCTTTCCTTTCTTTCTTTCTTCATTTTCGCGAAGCACGCTGACATGGAGTATGTTCACGTACGCCATGGGTACACTGCATTTGGAGGATGGGACACACGTCGTTGTGAACAAAATTATATTCCCGTAAAATCACTGAACTTTATTCGTTATTAGAAAAGTCTTGGTTTTTATCCACCACAAGCTCATTTTTCCTTTGCATATAGGATTGAGACAATCACGCAGCTAATTTTCTTCAACTTTCCAGTGTGCCACCCAACATCTGTTCCTACGAGTTTCCTGTGGTTTTTAATCATCAGTTTTTCACATGAATTCCAATTATATCCATCTGTTTTTACTATTCGGTATTATTGCAACAATATGTTCTAAAGGAGCCCTCACCTGTTTTGAAATGGTGACAAAAAGATTATTCCATCCACGCGTTCAACTGGGACAATATAAAGTAATGTGCCCCTTTTTACTGTTTGGCCTCTTTAGAAAACATATTTTGTAAATGGACCCTCAATAAAACTTTAGCTAAAAATAGACCCTAGCTCCGCGCCATAGGGTTCGGCGCTGAGGTCCTACACATAAGCGCCAGATAAAACGGCGCTGACAAGTAGATGGCGTACCTGGGGATGAAACAATGAGAAGGATGTCAGCGCCACAATCTATGGCGCTGAGCGTCTAACTTAGAGAATAATCGCGTGCACGGGAGGCAGTGTGCTGCGTTGCGTGAGGACTCAGCGCCACAAGAATTAGCGCTGAGGTTGGCTACCTCAGCGCTCCCCTTGTCGTCCATCCAGTACGGGGTTTAGGGGAGCTGGGTAGGGGCGACCTTAACGCCAATAAAGCTGGTGCTGAGGTTGGCCACCTCAACGCTCCTTGAGCCGCAAATCCAATACATGTTGTGGGGGAGCCTTGGAGGGCTAGCTCAGCGCCAATTGAACTGGCGCTGAGGTTGGCCACCTCAGTGCTCCTTTAGCTGCCAATCCAGTATGTGTTGTGGAGAGGGGAGCCTGGGTCCGACCTCAGCGCCAGAAGAGTTGGCGCTGAGGTTAGCCATGTCAGCGCTCCACGATCCGTCAATCCAGTACGTGTTTTGATGGGAGACCAGTGGGAGGACCTCAGCGCCATTTCCACTGGCACTGAGCTTGGGCACATCAACGCCGTAATTTTTGGTGCTGAGGTACCTAGACAGAGTAAACTCTGTCTTCCCTGGTTTCAGTTTCCAGTTTGCAAATTTCAATCTCCACAGCATAAATCACAGCAGTACACAAGTATAACATAAAATGCACAAAGATAGCCACAAACAGGATGGTTCAACCTCCACAAACATCGCCATAGTTCAACCTTCACAAACAGAAATCCACCCACTCCACATTCGCCATAACATTCGACATAATATCATTCACACATTGACGACACATACAACCAATTGCAATTTGAAATACTTCACCGGTGCTTCTTCCGTTGCCTCGGCTACGAGGGTGTGTACCGGTCGACTTGCTTGCGGGCCCTGTGTGGCCGGTTCGGCTGTGACGGTTGAGGAGCGCTGAGACGGGCCGATCACTTCTCGATCATCATCCTCATCCTCATCGTCATCCGCATCGTCCCTCGCCTCCTCCTCCTCATCGTTAACACCGCGGTTACGGCGAGATCCTAAGGCCTCACCCGACGTGGTTCTTGCATGTTGGTGAGGCTCGACAACATCGACCAATCGACAGCCAAGCCGGGCGGTGAGCTTGCGGCAACGGTTACGAACTGCCTGTATGCATATATATATATTAGTGCTTTTGCAAAAGATATTGAATTGATAATGCCTATGTTAGTTGTTACCTGTAGGGCCAAACTGAGAATGCCTGGTTTATCAGATGCCCCAGGTGGAGTTCCAAGGGCCACACCTGCTTCGTTCACGCACCGAATCAGTTCGCCAGCCTAAAACATACAATTGTTAGTGCAGTAAGGATATGGGGGTAATTGTAAGTCAAATTGGTACAACGGCACTCACCACACGGTCCCGAAGAGGTCCAAACTCCACACCCATGCCATCACGTGTGCGAATGTCATACTCATTGCCGCCTTCGTCCCCAGAACCTTCGTCATTCATATCGGTGTGCGCCCAAGTCGGCCGGAGGAACAACCGGTAGTTCCTTCGAAGCCATGCTAAGTACTCAGCAAAAGCACGATTATTGTGCATCGCCCCATCCGTCACAAGGTTGGCGTCATATTGATTCCAATGGTTGATGTGTATTGCATGGTACGAACCCCAGTTTGTGACCTTGTTCCGCTGTCGATCAACCCTGCAACGTTAACAAATTCATTAGTACTACCACTGTGTACAAGCTATGGAATTAGTAGCAGTAGACATCTCACTAGTGAAGGCTGATGTCCGTAGAAACATTCTCTGGAGGGCATCTCTGGATCTTCCCAAACTGCCTCATCACATGGTGTGTGCAAAGCCACTCCACCGCGTAGAAGCAAATCAGCGGTCACTTTAGCATCCAATACTCCTGGTCAACATAGCACATTGGGTTCAATTCCATTGTAGCTATGTCATGCTCCAAATAAGGCTCCCACGTGACCTACAGCATACAAAAGATAGAACAATGTTGAAAACTTCACAACGTATGAAAGAAAACACATTCATCGACCGCATCCACCGCGTAGAAGCAAACCTGAGATGGTTGAAGGCTGTCGAACTCGTTGTAGTAAAAATAACCTGCCTCACGTCGGCCAGCCGGCTGGGCGCACTCATCGAAAAGGTGCGTGACCATAGGACGTCTGTCCGCCTCCAGAAACTCCCAGTGCCTACGAGCCCTCCAAGATGGCCTTCCCACCGGCAAACGAAGCCACATCCAAATCTGAAATTCAGTGGACGTTTCATAAGTGATCGTGTGGTATCATGTGTTGAAGAATATGACACACATAAGTACAAATTACCTGAAGGAGGTACGTGCAGCCACTGAGATTAGATCTTTCCTTCGTTCTGCAACACGCCTCACAGAGCTGCCTATACAGCCATGCCAAGGCGGCTGATCCCCAACTAAGTGAGCCGGCGTCCTTCCAATCCCTCAGCAACGACAACCACATCCAGGAGGCCATGTCACCACCTGCATCAGGAAAGAGGATTGCTTCAAAGGTGTAAAGGACGTAGGCACGACAGTGCCTCTGCATGGTGGCATCATCCGCATCAGGTGGACAAATCCCAAAATGCTCCCTTTGCCACAGAAGAGGCAGACCAGCCGTCTTTGTCTGCCGCTGTCCTGGTGGGGGAGTCGGCGGCGTCGGAAGACCAAGCATGTCCTCCACCCTAGCCCGCCACCCTCCAGAGCTAGTATCACCAGTCACAGCATGCCCCCTAATTGGGAGGCCCAAGATCATGGCGATGTCCTGCAGCGTCACTGTCATCTCTCCTGAAGGGAGGTGGAAGGTGTGCCTCTCGGGCCTCCACCGGTCCACCAGAGCTGTGAGGGAGACCGAGCAGAAAACCGGTATCCCACGGGATACCATGGTGCAAACCAGTACCAACAGCGTGTGTGTGCGTACTCGAAGAACCGGCAGTGCCTGCAAAAGTATAATTGGTAAGGTCAGTACAAAATATATGCGCGGTGGTTTAACACAATAAGAAAACTGTCTATCGACATACCATTCCCGCCGCCACCTTTGGCGCTCGATGCCTCGCCTCGTAGTAATCCTCCAACGCTAGCATTTGCGCCATCCTGCAAAAGTGAAACACACCGGTTAATATAAATCCAAATAATTACATATGAAGCATGTATTTGTAAAATATAAATATAATAAAGTACACAAGTCACAAGTCATTTAACCTTAGCGTTCACGGTCCCACGGGCTTTCCTAGTACAACGGCGTTTTCGGTCTTTCCAATTATCTCTTTTGGGACATTTTGTTTTCTTATGCCCTTCGATGTGGCATAGAGAGCAAAGGTTTTTCCCACTTGGCTCGGCAAATGCTTTGTCCATATCATTTCTAAGCCGCTTCGATGACCTTTTACCTCGCGTAGTTATCATCAATGACTTGTTTGCGACGTACTCCTCTCCATCGTACGAGGGCCATTGAGTTGGATCCAAGTATGGCTCAAACCGAGGCGAATATGTGTTAAACATGGCTTGGAAAGTGAACTCGTATGACATCTTCGGTGGCACTTTGTAATCGAGGGCTCGAAGGCGGCATACTGTTATCATGTGTGAGCACGGAAGGTGTTCTAACATCAGAACCCTGCAAGTACATGTGTTGTTGCTAGCAACAACACAGAAGTGTCTACCACCCCATTGTACTCCACCAGGCGTTATCCCACCTTGCTCTGTCACCTCATACTTAACTGAGTTGAAGTCAAAGCATGTGGTGTTTTGCCCACTAGTTCTTTTGAACTGTTCACTCAAGTGGTCTCGTACTAATTCAGTCCAACGTTGACCACTTTTAATTTGATCTTCTGCTTCTTTAACGTACTTCACAAA
>CM002486.1:15440037-15455267 GCA_000325765.3 Leersia perrieri
ATCAGCTACCGGCAAGACATAGTCGCCGATGGGTCAGTCCTAGTGGGGGATGGAGTCAAACTCTGGCGGCAAGGGGTCGCGATCAACCGATGGCCCTAGAGATCCACACCCTTGACCTCACCAGTAGGCAACAGAGAAAGGAGGGCAAATTTGCGCCGCCCATCGGAGCTCGTCATCTGATGCCTCGTGCTCATCGTCGTTGAGGAAGAGGATCGCCTCGAGCCCCATTGCCACCACTCTTACGACTCTGTCGAGTCTCAGAGCTTGCCGTTGTTCAAGCCAGTCTCGTCGCTTGGTGCTTGAGCCTACAAGAGTGCTGCCAAGAAGAGACGGGGATGCAGTGATGGACAAAGGTGGCGACGCCAATGGCGGGGACTCCGGGAAGCAGCAGGCAACAACCGTGGCAATAGTGTGATTTCTTTCCTTTTTATTTCTCCTTTCCCCTCTTTTTCTCTAACAGACTTTCTTTTTGTGAATTCAACCATTTGTAATGGAAATTTTAGAGTTGTATGAATTTGAAGGTGGCATGGTCACCAATGAAAGGTGATCACGCTGCTTATCCATCTTGCTTTCTCCAGCCAAATAAAAAATTAGATCACCAAACCCATAGTTATCCCTTAAAAAACTGGATCATTATATCCATAAAAAGATTAGATCATTATATTTCTTTAAATTTGGACGGACATATCATATCCCACTTTAACCTTCAACCATAGGAAGGATTCAGGATGAATAAGGGTTCACAAATCTAATTCCTTTCAGAAGCAAAATTATAATCATACACCACCAGACGGAAGAAGATAAGGACAGCTACTTCTATGCAGAGAAATATGCTGCACAATTGCTGAAGTTTCAACAGTGATGAACCATTATCATGGATAAATATTCAGAAGGAATTCAGCAACTTGATGGGGGCAAACCGTGCGTTTCTCCCCGTCTGCAAAAAAGCAATAAATGGGAGTCAGAGAGCTTTGTCCACTGGTCACTGGTCAGCCCAACAAACAAGGAAAATGTAGGAGTACAACTGTACAAACATGCTTTGCTCTGTACTCCTACAGACAAATGACATGTCACTGTTGCTTAATCACCTGGTTGATGACTAAACGCAAGTTACAGTTACTTAATTTTAGTTCGGCTTCAAAAGCCAGAACCACCCTTAAATAATGCAAATGAAGAAGTACTGTTTTCAGTCGCAGAATACACAGTATTTTTTTAGAACTCAGAAATACATTGTAGAGTCTTGTATAGTGATGTTCATTTATACGTGAAAAATAGGACAACTGAGATAGTGATACTGCCATTGCGCTATTCTGTCTCATTGATTGCAGTAATATACCCCGAGTATTACTACTGCTAGTACCAGTAGTACTGAAGATGGAGATCTAGCTCGTGCTCAAATTAAATGAAGATCTGAATTCTCGGCCTACTTTGAAACAAGAGTAAATTATTTTGGACACGCAAAATGAGAAAGATCATTAGCACATAATTAATTAAGTATTAACTATTAAAAATTAGAAAAAAATGGATTCATATAAATTTTTAAATAAACTTTTATATAAACTTTTTTTTGGAAAACACACAGATAGGAAGTGTGCCAAGGGAAAACGAGAGAAAAAAATCCCACGCTATGCTGAATCAAACGAGGCTCAGTCGCAATTCAATTAAGGTTAGACGTTTAAGCTCTCTTCCAATAACTATCTATCTATAAGCCAACTTATATAATTTTTAGTAAAGAAGAGATAAAAGATATCTCTTATAAAAGAGACAGTCTCTTCTTATAAAAGAGAGATAATCTCTTATACAAACTATATAATTTTTAATCGAGGAGAGATAAAAGCTATCTCTTATAAAAGAGACGAGAAGAGATAAAAGCTATCTCTCTTCTTATAAAAGAGATATTCTCTTATACAAACTACAGGCTATATGAGGATGACATATAGGATTATTTATCTTATAAGATATGTGTTAATAGTTAGACCATTGAAAAAATTATCTTTTAAACTATTTAGAGATATATCTATAACCATCAGAGAAAGGCTAAACTGCAACGGCGTCGTGAACTCATGATTTCACAAATCTTCCCCGTAGTACGAAACGTGCACCGAGCTTCATAAAAACACTCTGCTCGCCCCCCAACTGCCCCAAAAATGAATCCAAGTACCCAACATGTCCACTTCACATCACAAAACGCTGTAGTACAGTAGTACTACTATTGGTACTACTGCATTAACATACTCTTGAAATCATCAGCAGTAAAAATGCTACTACTACTAATTACTCCTCAGTAATTAAATCATCAACACTCCTTGAAAAGGAAAGATAGAGATGACAGGTTTAAGGTTAGCTCGATCCCAGCATTTTGCCCCTTCACGCATCCCAGCCGTCCACGTCACGGCAATGGACGGCCTTGGAATCCCCAAAAATTCTCGCAAGAACCAACCGAAGAGGCGGCCGACGAGTCACACGCGGCGGCGCGCGGGCGAAGTACTCCTATACATTTACAAGCAGTTGCTCTCCGGCGGCGGCGGCGGCCGCGGCTGGCCGGCGGCCAGCGGGAAGCCACGGGGAGCCGAGAACAGCGCGGCGAAGGACGACGGCCGGCGCTCCGGCGACGCCGCCACCGCGGGGGCGGAGGTGGTGGCCGGGTTGGAGGCGACGCGCTCGCAGGAAGGGCACATGGAGAGGGTGGTCGCCGGAAGATGCATGTAGAAGGGCCTCGCCGTCTTCAGCGCGCGAAGCTCGGCGAGCTCCTTGTGCAGCCGCCGGTTCTCCTCCGTCAGCGTCTCGCAGCAGCGCTTGAGGTACTCGCAATCCACCTCCGTCTGCTTCAGCTTCGTCCTGCAATCCTCCACGCCGTCGCCGGAGAAGAAAGGGTTAGCTCAACACTAGAGCAGATTAATTACGAAGAGAATATATAATTTTGATGTACCTGGCGCGGCGGTTTTGGAACCAGACCTCGACTTGTCTTGGCCGGAGGTTGAGCTGCTTCGCCAGTGCCACCTTCTGCTTCTGCTCGCCGTCGGTGAGTGATAAATTAAGCATCAGCGTCAATGGCGAAGAGAAATTAAAGAAAGACGAGCGCAGCTTTGAATATTCCATGATGCAATATATCTTACGGGATTGAGTGTGCTGTGCTCCTTGAAACTCTCCTCGAGAAACGCGGACTGCTCCTTGGAGAGGCGAAGCTTCTTGCGCGCGGAAGCCCCCTCGTCGTCGTCGCTGGCGCGCGACGACGACCGCTCGCCGCCGCCATGCGCCGCCGCCGCCGGCGCCTCGCCGCCGGCGCCACCACGGATGCCGCCGTGGCCGGAGAGGTCCAGGGGGAAGGATCCCCCGCTGTCGTTCGGCGACGACGACAACGCCGGCGCCGCTCCCGGGCCATCCTCGTCGTCCTCCATCCCCGCCGCCACCGACGGCGCCCGGTTCACGTCGAATCCTCTCGCCGCCGCCGGCTCAACCCCCCCTGCCAAAAAATCACCGGCGCAATCACGACACCGTTGCTTACGCAAGCAAAGAAGCGCACCGACGAGGACTCACTCACCGGTATCGGAAGGCCAGTGGAGGGCGAGGCTGGAGACGAGGCTGAGCCGCACCGACGGCTCCGGCGAGGCCGCCGCCCACCTCCTCGCTCCGACCACCGCATCTTCCCTCCTCCTCACTTCATCCTCCCCTCTCCCCACCCCAACCCCGAGCCCAAGAACCAGCTCCGGCCTCCCGCCATCCGGCACGGCGACCGCCTCACCCAAGCTCAGCCCCAACTCCATGGATCGATCGATCACACAGCTCTCACTAAAAACGGAAGCTTTATACTCTACCAGCTCAGCTCAGCGAAGCTCAAACTCATCAGCCGGCTCTGGCCTCTGGGTGTGTAGGTGTGTGATTAATGGGGGCCGGAAGCTAAGCTAGGAAGAGGAGGCGAGGAGAGTGGACGAATGGGGGGCTCGGGCTTTGACCCATGAGACAACGGTTTGACGAGCGCACGTGAGTGACCCGGCAAAAGGGAGCAGGCAGACGCGATCGAATCATAAGGGCAGGATTAAAAAACAACAAAAGAAAATGAAACGGGGGCAAAGGCATGGGAGAGATTGGAGCTGCTACTACTACTCGTATGCAGAGATGCAGATGCAGTGCTGCCGTGCAGCATGGGCCAGCGTTGCTGATGGCCGCTAATAATTATGTTAATCATCACGTATCTTTCCCCTTTGGCGACCAGCGCCCACGATCTTTATCAGAAAGCTGGGGGTGCATGCAGCATTGCAGCGTGCTGTGGCTGCTGCGTGGTGAGCCCTGGGCGCGGCCGAGACGTGCGTATTTCTTGGGGAGCGTATAGTGCTGGGTCTCAGGTGGGTGTTTGGGTGAAGGGAATTCACTCTCACTTCAAGCGTCCGTACGTTGGGAACAAGCATATGGTAGCCTTGAGCGTTGAGAAAAAGAGGAGGTTGAGGCCTTCCATTACATGAGTTTTTGACCGGTGATGCACTGGCTTTTTATTTTCCAATCCAATGATTTACATATGTCTTTTTGTCCCATCACTTTATATCGTTTTTATTTCCATATAATCCAGATGTGTGCATGTTGGCAAAACAGGCTTGTGGTGCCCAGACTAGATAAAATTCCTCATTTTTTACTTTCCCCTGAAATTTATGCACTCAACAAATTGGCATTCTTCCCAAACTTAAACATAGTATTCAAATTATTCCATATAATATGTGGCTCAACTTCTCATTCGATGACATAATGCTATATTTTTCGATAAACTTGTGAACTCCAACCACAGGTTAGGATAGGAGTAGGATTGACTATTCAGGAAGTTCTTTGAGAGATAGCTTGAGGCAAATAGGCAATGGAGATCTAACTCGGCAAGTGGAGGAGATGAGGAGTGACATAGCATTAGAGTTATAGTAGAGTTAGGAGAAAACAATAAGCATGGTTGGCATTGGGGTAAAATTAGACCGCTAGATTAGAAAGGGTCTCCAACGACTCTACAATGGAGAACAGTAAAGGAAGAATATGCCATAGAGGAAGAATGGTGACTGCTCAATGGATGTGGTTTGAGCGTGCTAGTGCACAAGCACGAGAAGGTTTAGGACTGGCTTAGGGATGTCCTAATTTGAGTATGCGTGGGACATATCTAGTGCACACAAACTAATAAAATTCACCAAAAATTCTGAAAAAAATTGAGCGTGTACTTTCAATAGTATTACACATATCTGCAAAAATTTATCTTAAAATTCTTTATATTTTGGGCACAACAAAAAGATGAAAAATTTGACAGCTTTTTGAGTAAAAATCTGTGAGAATTTTGTCATTTTTATTGCTCTTAGTGTATAAAGAATTTTAAGATAAAATTTTATAAATATGTGTAACACTATTGAAAGTAAATGCTCAAATTATTTCAGAATTTTTAGTGAATTTTGTTAGTTTGTGTGCACGAAATGGCTTGTGTGCATCGGATATGTCCCCTAGCATGCGGGCTGTTGGGATCATGGTATAATAACTAGTAGAAATTTGCAATGTTTATTGACCAAATTTATAGGGTTCGATTACGGTACCTAATACTAGTTTCAGGTAAGAGTAGTATGAATTAAGTATATCCGTTAATTTGTGTGGACAGTAATTGATCTATCAACTTAAGAAATTATCCATCACACCATCGACTTTAAATTTAAATTTATAATATTTTGCGTTTTGCATAATGAGGTCATACAGTTAGGATCGTCTTTTCTATACAAATGCTCTATACTATTATGTACTACATGTGTATATTACCATATACTAACCACTAATATAATTTAATCCCGACCATTCATTTAGTAGTATAATTTACTAGTATTATTTGGTACCGTAAAGAAGTCTGATTTATACATGTGTTATGTAGCCAGTATAGAAGGCATGAGTAACTTGCGAGAGTAATCGTTGTACTCCATATTTAGTATTTTTCCGGTACATGGGTGTAAATGCTTTACTCACTGTACCTGTGAAATTGTCTATATACTCCACTTGTTTGATGTGCCGGTGTGATTAAAAATACTAACTTATCCTAAGTACTCGGTATTATAGAATAGGCTACTTGTTCGATTGGAAGACTATGGAAATCCTTCTTTCCAGGACGGAATGATGAAGACTTGTTGTTTGAATTAGATCATGACATGATACTGTCCCTTTAGGCACGCAATAATTCTGCAGTACACAGTAAGTGCAGTGTTCACCTAGCAAGCCTAAACCAAGGCAGAAAGAGTAACAGCTTCAACTCTGTTGGTTGGATGGATGTATGCAGGCACTGCACACACGCGCACATGATTATGGCCATCAATTCCTCATCCGACGCTATCATCGCCACCTACGGCATCGTGTCTACCTGCGTGGTATATTAAGCAATCCTGTTGATGTGTACAATGGGGACAATGCCGAGAGTTGTTCACTGGGCTCAATCATGGAGCATGATGTTGTTGTTGCTTCTGCTGAATATGGCCTGGCTCAATTGATGCTTGTGGCCAAACATGGCTTGCTGCTATGATGGCTGCTGGCTTGTGGTTGGATGGGTGGCAATTATATGCGATGGATTCACTTGCCCATGCGTGTACAAAAGGCGTCCATTTTTATATTGGATTTAGTGGAAGTTGTTGTTTGTATAGGAGCGCTAGTAGCAAAAGCGACTCTTCTGTTCATCTGCGAGGGTCATATTCTATACGATCCTTGTTAGGAAAATGTTTATCCCCTATAGCAAACATTTCGTCCCATTGAAAAAGACCATGCACGCACCTGATAGGACTCGTCCGCGAAGTTGCAATCCTCTTCCAAAAAGGAAAATCAATGTCCCGGTAATCTATATTCTTCTTTCTCATCCGAAACATGACTGTTCCCACCATATCAATGAGCCAATGAAGAGAAGGTTGTACTAGTACCATGTATGCCTAGCTCCTAGTGTTACCAGTGCATCAGGGGGCAAGCAAAGCACCAAGCAACCAAAGACACCAAGCAACAAGAAGCTCTCCTCCATCCGGCCCCTCCCCTCAACATGTCCCGGTCAGTACGCTCCCCACTCCCGAAACCGCCGTACGTGACGAGATGTCGAGATCACGAGCCGACGCGGCGTAGCGCGCGGGGCGCCCGAGGCGTGCCACAGCGCTCGCTCGCGCGCGGGAGCCAACGCGCCGTGCGTGTCTGGTCCTGCCGCCCCTGGCGCCGTGCTAGCGAGCTAGAGACCGACCGAGCTGCCCGCCCCCGCCCCGCCCGGTTGTTTTGTTGCTTGCCGCGCTAGCTAGCTGCCTGCTGCATCTGCATGCGCTGGTCCATTGCCCCTCCTGCGCTGATCAGGCGCGCCGAGAGCTCGAATTGCCGCAGGAAGACGCTCGTTCCATCTGTTTTGCCCCCGGCCCCTCCTCCCGTCCTCAGCCCCCTGCGCTGTACTGCGTGCGCGGTGCGCCCCATGGCCTGTGCGGTTTTGTCCCGCGGCTCCGCGACGACGGATGATGGATCATTGTGGATTCGTGCATGTGAATGGGTGTGATGTGTGAACCTGGTCGACCGACTGGTTGCCGTCAGGCCATATCCTGTAGTGCATTAACGTAGTATGAGTACAATGTGTAAATGCGAAAGAACTTGGAAATATTGGGAAACGAAAAAAAAAAGACTATATATGTGGTGTGGGCTTTCTTGAGCCGGATCAATATATTGGAATGTTTTCATCATGGGCGGGTGTGATTCATATGTTTTTCTTTTAGTGAATCCAACCATTATTGTTCTAATCTTGTCTGTGGTTCTGTGATGTACATTTATACTAGCTAGCAGTATCAAAATTTTGCATTATCTCTTTTTATATTGTTTCACTGTTTGTGTGATTCTAAAGAGGCCTTGCTAAATTTCACCAGAGTAAGTTCGATTTTTTATGTAGTTTTTACCCAAAGGAGGCCCTAAGAAGTAGGGACAAAAATGGTACAGAAACTCCTAACCGTACATGCTATCGGTATATTCCGTACCAACTGTTTTATTCCGTTTATGTATTGTCTGAAAATATTACAGAAATGATATGTTTTTTTCACTTTAGTGGTATAACATTTTCTTGTAGAATTTCCAGAGAAATTAATGCATGATTGCCAACAATCTATTAAACCAGTAAAGCATTAACCTTGTTGACATTATTAATGCTAAAGTATTGTTACGTAATATTCAAATCAGTCACTTACTGCTTTATTTCTTACAATCTACAATGTTAATGTATAATATGCCTCCCATTGTTGCAGTTATCCTTATCAACATAAGCCATAAATTGGATTTTGAAGCTTATTTTAAACATGATTTTAGGATTTTTTTTTTCATCATGTTTTCTTACAATCTATAATGTTAATGTATAATATGCCCCCCATTGTTGCACTTATCCTTATTAGCATAAGCCATACATTGAATTTGAAGCTTATTTTAAACATGATTTTAGGGTTTTTTTTTCATCGTATTCTTTTTTCCATCAGATTAGTGAGGGGGGAAAGTTGGTTGACCTGCAGATTTAAGAATCGAACCCACGACCTGACATCTTGATGCCCTCACGCTAGCTATGTTGCCATTTTGATTATGTGTGTATGTGTTTCATATATAAATTATACATTTTTTACTACAGTACACTCAAAATGTAATTACAATAAAGTTGCATTTGACATATTTTATCCTAGAAATTTAGATGAATCCATTCTCTTTCGTTGCTTCATTCATGTGGCTATAACTGTTTTTTGTTCGATTGCTATGTTATGTTTCTAGTTTTTTCGATGTTTCAGGCTTACCGATATCGTTATTGTTTTCAACTATACCATTGTGATTATATTTTCGAGAAAAATGGTAACAAATACGATTTAAGAATTTCTCTGACCATTTGATCCATACCATCAAGGAAATAACTATGCAATGGGACAGGGCATGAACAACTTAAATGCGATGGATTGAGATCAAGTCACCGGAAGGCTTCTAACTGGTACGATCCATGAGCCGGCGCACGCTAGTAGTTCAACCCAAATTGACAATCATATAGATTACGGGTCCATCTAGAAATCTGTTGACAGAATTTTGAGAAAAAATCTGTCGAATATAATTATAGTATAACCATAGTGTAATTGTATTATAGTTTTACCATAGTTACATTGTAACTTGCATAAAAAATTACATGTAATTGTTCACAAGATGCTAGATGGCTTGCTGGTTTGCATGTGTGCCCGCGAAGGACTTACGGTGAGTTCGATCCTCCATTCACATGTTGGTTAATTCCTTTTTTCTCTTGTCGAGCACTAATATCAAAGCCAATCCTACGCCTTGAAAATCGCAAGATTTCCACCATGAAATCTGTCGACGGATTTTATTACAAGGTGATTTCCCCATCTTGTACATCATTCTTTATATGCATTGGTGCTGTATCAAGTATCAACAACTATCAAGCGTCAACCCATCCGCTGGATGACAGGGTTTCCTATGCGGCCATATGCGTCCGTGTTGGCCATCATTTGTGCCGAGGGTGGTCCACGGTGGCGTCACACTTGACATGCAGGCCGGCTGGGGCTGGTTGTCCGGGGCACGGCCAATGCAATTATTGAAGCCACGCAGAGCAATCACGAGACCTCTCCCCGAACGATCAGACGGCCAGGAGCACAGCAGCGCCGGCACGGCCCCGTCCTAACTCTCGCCCTCTTGGTGCCGAAGGGGAGCACCAGGTGACGCACGAGACCTTACGCTGCCCCCCGCCTGGCTCCTGCCCGCGCGGCCACGCGGTGGGCGCCCACGTACGACGTCGTGCTCGTTCGCACTCCATCTCGTCCGTTGATTAGTCCGCGCGCCGTCCGACCGTAGCACGGATCAACGACGCCGCTTGCATGCATGCAGCTGACTGATGTGCGCAGCGTTGCATAATGCATACCGCACTGGTCGCGCGGTGGTGGCTGCTCCTGCTGCTTTGACCCCGATTGAGGAGATCTCGAGGTAAGACCAGAAAATTAGACCAGCCGAGTAAACTGGGTAGTCGACGGCAAGGAAACTGGGTTAAAAAACCGGGAGCTGAGCAGATCCCTTCCGTTTTGGCGCGCGCGCGAGTGGTACGTGAAACATATGCGTGTGTCGCGGCTCTAGAAGCACAGGCGTGTGATGGTCAAGTCCGGATTATGACGACGATACAGCATCCGGTAGGCGGGGCAATGGAAACGTGCGCGTACGAGGCTACGTAGTAGGCGTTTTTTTCTCTTTCCGCGTCGTCCGATTGGGACCGACTCCATGGTAAGTCGTGTTTCCCCTGTGAAAACCGGGATGTATCCGTGTAAAAGGAGTAGGAGTACGTAGAGATTATCAAGTGGACAAATAATGCGAGATTTCCAACACAGAACTTCCCTTCGTGTCAGCCTGTCATATATGCGTCACGTCGCTTTTGTTCAATTTTCTCATCCGCTGGTGGTCTATGTAGAGGACAACGGTATCCGCGCATCTATGTAGAGTTATGTTCGCGCGTTCTCGTATGTGTATAGGGCTGTAGGCAGGTGCAGGGCTGCAGCCTGCAGGCCAGCCAGTCCAAGCATTCAAGGTGGACGCGGGCGAACTGGTTTGCCGCGACAATTACTGCGTGTGGATCTTCTTCGCTCTGCAAACGCGATCTCGCGCCAAGGACGGGCTACTGCATGAAGGACGCCGTGTCCTTAGAGCAATTATAATAATATACTAGATCAATTATTGGATATAAGTCTATCTAAAACAAAACTAAAACCAACATATACAGTTGATATGCTATAAGGTTGGACGTAATTTTTTTCTTTTTAAGAGTTCACTTCTCTCTTTTTTTTCTCTCTCTTCACATATACATATAGCCATCTTCTCTCTTTTCTGTGTCATGTGTGCCTATGCTGTTGTGCAGGAGCTATTAGAGCAAGTTCAATAGTGCACCCGCTTGACTCATCTAATAATCTATTCATACAATAGTTAATCATACATGTATACTACTCCATGCATTCCAAAATATAAGGCACAATCATTTATTTCCTATGTTTTAAAATATAAGACATACATTAATTACATTGCTATATGCATTGGTAAAATAATAAATCAAAATATAAATAGATACAATGTATATTGGCTGTTTTGTACTCCCTTCGGTTTTTTTAAAAAAGATGACGTTTTAGGTCTGGATACAATTGCTGTTTTGGATTTGTTTGGTTATCTTGGACCTATTTACACTCACATGCATGCATCTTAATTAAATTGATGTCTCGTCTCATGGACAAAAAAGCGGAGCCATGACTCGAATGGGCATGCATGGAGTCCGGTGCAGTGATCTAACCAACCCTGATACAAGATGTTAACAAGTTTAATTAGCACATGATCCTATTTAATATAGCAAAAGAGAGAACACGCATATCAATAAATCACTCCCTGGTATATGAGATTGTGTCTAAAACGTCAAGAATTTTAAAACCGATTTTAGTACCAAGTAAATGTATGATTAAATATCTCTTGGTCTTTACATCCAAGGTGATTGAGTCTTATATTTTAGAAAAATGATAATATACAATTAATTCCCACACCTCCGTTTCATAGAATTTCTTAAAGCTTGTGTGCAGCCGGTTGCAATCTAGAGCCTGATTCTTTTTTTTCCTCTAATCTTTCTTCCAACTAAACCCAAATTTGATGTGTTAATTGTTGAAGCATGCTTAGCTTTCTTATTGTACCTAGCTGTAAAGTTCTGTTGATAATGTTCCACATCCTACTCCTAAATGTCTAGCCTAGCTCCGGTAGTACTAGCGTCGCTATCAGAACTTCAGGCACGGGTAGATATCTGGTTTATATCGGTTGCAAATTTATCCGTCGGTATGGGACTACTACGAGTGATGAAGTAACGCGGCCATGCATATGAACGACTGGGAAGGGAGCACCGGCATATCGCCATATCGGCACACCATCGGCAAGCCGGTGCCTCACTAGCTCGGTGACGAGGTAGGCCATCCATCGGCGACCCTCAAATCTCAATCATGAGCTGCGAGGCCCACCGGTCGGTGTCCGGCCGACAACGCGCCAGGCGCAATCATTAGTACGGCCGCGGCGGGCTCACTCCAGCCAGGGTAGGGGCCCGCGGGCACGCGCTGCCGCAATAATTTCGCGCTGATTGGCCTCGCGGCGCGGTGCCTGTGCCGCTGTGCGGGAGCGGCTCCTACGCCCACGCCCTTGTCGCCGGGCCGGGCACGACCCGCTACTAGCCTCGGATACTTTTCTGTCCCCGTTTTTTCGCAAGGGAAAAAGATCCTCTTGCGTGCAGGTGGTTACGATACACATCTGCTTGCAAGGATATTCTGTGCCAATTATAGCCCTAATTAACAGCTTTTCTTGATAGGTTAGTACACAGTTACGGACAGGCGTTAGCCATTAGGTATTGGGGAGTGTCTTTCGCCATCCATGCAGTAGTGCGTCCAATATCAACTCGTGTACCTCCACAGTACTAGACGTGTGTCATGTGTGTACCTGTATGGTGGGACCTGCGTGCTGTATCATGATGCAAGTGATAACAACTGCTGCACGCGAGTGGCCGCGTAACTCGCCGGGTCGTCAACCCTCGCCTCCATTGATGACCGCGCGCGTGAGTGTACTTGGTCGGAGGAGGCGGTAAAAATGCCAGAAAATAAAGCGGTAATACCCCACAAACAGAGCTCATCTCCAGCTCCAGGCCATTCACTATGTCCGCAGGACTGCTTTAGTGACAGCGCTTACATAATGATATGTCCAGGTTAATGCTCCTACCTCCATTTCGAAATAGTCAAAATATTTTACATCACGAAATAGAGGTAGTGCTTTTTAAAAGCATAATTTAAAAATTTTGGAAGTATAATTTTTTATTTATGCTTTACTTTATTATTTAAAATACTTTAATTATACTTATCATTTCTAATATTTATAATAAATATTTAATAAGACGAATGATAAAACTTACAAACAAATAATAAAAAATGCTTACACTAGGAGACAAAGGAAATAGCTTAGTGTTTATCTCGGACTATTGAGTGACTGACCATTGATCATCTTTTCTTCATACGGTGACTGACCATTGATCATCAGTGTCGGAATCAGGACATATTATGCTTATCTCTCAACGTATGGACCAAAGAAGTTCAATGGGCTCTATTTAGATCATGGGGCTAATTTTTAGTCCCATCTTTTAGCTCTGGATTAGCCCTAAGGACATAGACATGATGTGAACTAATTTGGGGGCTAAAGTGAATTAGCTCCCTAAAAAATTAGACTCTTTAAGGAATGCTAATGAGACTAATTTTCTTTATGGATCATCCTCCCTCCTCTCTCTCTACTCTTTCTCCACCTTTTAGTTCTGAATTAGTCCACCTATTAAACATTTTAGAAGGACTAAAATTTAGAAGGCTAAATATAAATTTTTTTTAGCTCTCAAATTAACACAAGGGCTAAAGAACCAAACAGAACAACTAAACTTTAGCTCTCAAATTAGCTTACGAATTAAAAAACTAAACACGGGCATGAAACAGCTTCCGGGGAAAACATGTCTCTCTGTCATCCAATGACAACGGGAGGCAAGCGTCATCTGCAACGAGCTTAATGCCAAGTTTATATGCGGCCAAGAGAGCATGGGCGAGCGCACGGCGACACGCGCGACAAACGGTAGTAGCAGGAGCTGGTGCCTGGTGGTGGGTGGCCGGCCGGCCTCGGTGGTGCGAAGGCTACAGTCTTTTCCCTGCCGGACGCATGCATGCGCTCCGTCCGCGGCCGTATGGGCAAAGGCATGCATCTGATGAGACGGTGTCAGTCGTGTCAGTCACTTGCCAGTGGCAGGCGCGATAGCAAACAAGACGTAAAAATCTTTCGTCCCCCTCCTCTACCGTCTTGTGTGGTCAATCATGGCACATGCTCCGAGCAATCATCTCGCCTTTCTCTCATGCTGTCATGCATCTGTCTCGAGCTCTAGACTACCCCTGCGTGCTGCCGCTGTCTGCACAGGCTGTGACTGTGACTGTATGTCTGGATATGTATGTGTGCCTCCATCGATCGGCCACCGACCGATCGATCAAAGCTGCTGCCTGCATGCATATGCATATGCATGGCCAGTGATGCCTTGGCTCAGTTGGCAGGCAGTAGGAGCGCATGCAGTAAACACTGGCACGGCCTCGCAGCCCGTGCTGCTGTGCATATGCATGCATGCGACGAGGAGGGAAGACCTCTCGTCGATCAACATCATTTGTCATAAATGTAGGAGTATCTGCTCATCCCATCCCATCCTATTCTATCCGTCTGCTGCTGCAAAAGAAGCGACGTACTCCGTACACTACCCTATCCTGCGAAAATCTGTTTATCCCGTATCCTAGAAAATCGGTAATATAAATTTCGGGTATGGGCCCCTTGTGTAGTTTCATATCCGGGACGAACGGCCCAGTTAAGGTGATTTTATTCATGGACAAGTATATCGTCATAGATTATGGAAGTTGCTGGGCCAGGTGATGTGCGGCCCAATCGACTAATGGACTCTCGGGGCCAATGCTCTGTCGTGGCAGAGCAAAGGAAAAAGTCCACTTGAGGTCCCTCCATTTGTCATCGGTTTTTCGAAACGTCCTATTGGGTCGTAAGACAGTATTCATGGTGGTTTTAGCTGACGCGGTGTCAAAAGAATAATAAAAAATTCATGTGGGTCCCACGTATCAGTTGCCTCTCCCCTGTAAAATTCCACGCGGACGGCTGCCGCTCGGCGTCGACGCCACCTTCACCGTCGTCGACAACCGCTCGATGTCCCCTCCCCTCCAATATGGCCATGCGGTGGCCATGGACCTGGGTGCATGTGCGCATCCACCACCGTCTGGACGGAGGATCTGCTACTCCGTTGTTTGGCTGGAGCAAGAGAAGGGGATCGACGAGATCGGCGGGGAATCTGGAGAAGCTCACCTGTGCCCCGCCGCTCCATGCCTCTGAGCATCCCCGACGCGCCGCTGCCCGTGCTCGATCCTATGCGCGCCGCTCCCACGCCTCCGTGCCCGCTCGCCGCGGCGACGTTGCAGCACCAGAGGAAGACGAGAGGAGAGAAGAGGAGAAGGGGAAGCAGCCCCCATCCAGGGGGAGAGGAGAGGAGAAGGGGAGGCGGCCGGCGCCCATCCCACGCCTGCAGCCGTAGCCACCCTCAGCGGCCGCCGGCATCGTCGCCTTCTCGTGCCCGCCATCGGCCGCACTTGGCGGCCACAAAGCCTCGTCGCTGTCCTGCGCCTGCC
>CM002486.1:15466760-15505423 GCA_000325765.3 Leersia perrieri
TGCCGGCCGCGCCCGCCGCTGCCCTGCGCCTCGCGCCTCCGCTTGCCTCGACGGCGGAATACGGATCGACAACACTCGAGGGGAGAGGGGAGAGGAAGAGGAGACGGCTGCAGTGGGCGACGACGGGCGAGAGGAGAGGAGAGAGTGAGGAGGGGAGGCGGGAAGCAGCGACGGCGGCGGTGAGGAGCGTGGGAGAGAGCAAGAGGGGAGGAGGCGGGGAATGGCAGCGGTGGCGGAGAGAAGGGAAGGGGAAACCGGGAGCTGCCGGTAGGAAAAACCGGAAGAGGTAACCTCACACGTTCTGCGCGATCCAGTGGGTGGGCGGTCTTTTTTCGTAAAAACCCCCATACTTTGCATATTTGCAGCGCCATCCCTAAAAACGGAATTTTCTCTTCTTCACAATGTATTTCTCAAAAAGACGGGGGGCCTTACGAAACAAAGCCAACGCGTTTTTCATAAAAAAACCCCTACTTTGCATATTTGCAGCGCTACTCCTAAAAGCGGAATTTTTTCTTCTTCGCATTGTATTTCTCAGAAAGACGAGGGCTTTTACGAAATAAAGCCAACGCGGCGGCAGAGGTGGGAGGGCTCGCCCGGTATTTATGCTTATGCGAGGTGCCTTTGTGCAAAGTCGTTTAAGGCGAAAAAAAAATCCAAAAAAAGGAGATAATTCCATTCTGTGTAGGAATCACTGGCTCTTTATTTGAATCCCCTCTGACAGCTTGTAAAGGGCTTCTTTGATTCAAAGGATTGGCAAAGGAAATTTATGGAATTTAAATTTCTATGGTTTTTTTTCCCTAAGTATTCCTTTGATTCAAAGGAAAAGAAAAGGAAACTATCCATAGGATTATATTCCTATAGTTCACTTTCATAGGAAAATCAAAATGAGGTCTTACTTCTTTGTAAAGTTTTCTATGTTTTTTCAATGGCATCATCAAAGGATCTCTTCTATATTTTTCTATGTGCTTGGATTCCTATGGGATTTGAGTTGCATACTACTTTAATTCCTACGTTTTTCCTACCATGCGAATCAAGAGGGCCATACATTAGAATTAAGGATTGACATTGAGGATAAACTCTGTCAGTATTACTTTCCCATATGAGGCATATCTTCCCATGCAGTCTTCGGTCATTTTTCTATATTCTGATCAGTATAGGGCCTATTTAGGGTCTATCTTATATACCATACCAAAATATTGATAGTTGTCATGGTTATCGATAAGGGATACCGTCATTACCCGGAGTCATGAAGAATACGAGAAGGCATACCCAATAGTACTCGACTAAGGCTCGACTAGGCCACCATCTACCATACCTTATAAGAAATCATACCTCATATATGAAAGGTGTTCCGGATAAGGAAGGACGAGAAGAGTTCTATACGGAGACTACAAGGATTACTCGGATAATACCCACATCAGTTTCCCTAGTCCTACTTGGACAAGGAGACTTCTATAGGTAAAAATACAAGACCCCCTAGAGGGAGAAGGGGACACAACACAAGCGGACATAGGATCTACAACTGAATACCACCCTGTTGTCGACTACATGATGGCAATCCAGGCCGCCAAGTCGACAACTAGTAGATAGGTTACCCACATTTGTACCTGTATGATGATGATGAATATAGATGAAGACCGGCTTCGGCCAACAGGAAGTAGGGCTATTACCTGTCAGATGGGGCCTGAACCTGTATAAAATCTTTGCCTCTTTCTGTGATTGTCTTTTACCTCGTTCTCGCACTAACCCTGGTGTTGACAATCCCCATACCATATAACAACCATGTCGCGAATATCAGACGTTGACAATAGTGCCTGAACCTTGGTTAGTTTTTCTATAGAAAATTTAGGGTTGTAAAAAAATGTGTTAGGGTTAATGACAAGATAAGGCTAGTTTTGTACCATAGCAAGGAAAGTTCTATGTTATGGATATTGCCAACTACCTGGCTTCAAACTAAACAAACAATTTACTATTTAAATTACCAAGAAAAAATTTTCTATTCAAACTAAACAACCAATTTTGTACCATAGTGAGGAAAGTTCTATGTTATGGATATTGCCAACTACCTGGCTTTAAACTAAACAACCAATTTGCTATTCAAATTACCAAGAAAAATTGGTAGGACACATTTAAACATCAAACCAAAATGACTCCTTTTCTATCTTACCAATTCTTTGGTAGTCCCAAAACCAAGAAAATTTTGGCACTACCAAATTTTCGGTAGGTAAAGTTAGCTATGTATTGGTGAGACGCACCCACACCCTGGTTGAAGAGCGAGAGCAAGATGTTCTAAAGCTTGGTGCTGTTGCTCATTGGCACGACAAGGCCACAATATTAATCAAAATTGAAATAATACTGTGATTCTAGAATGTGGCCAAATAAAACATGAGCCTTACCAATGGTTTTGCTTCAATCCAAATTAATGCATTTATTATTTAAGTTTGGCAAAGCAAGTTTCAGCATCAAACAAAAATGGCCCATATTGCACCTCCAAGTTCTCAATTTTCAGGTAACCCAAAAGAAATGTCACCTCACAATTTAGCACATACTTCTTCCGTTTTAAAATATAGCAACCTTTACTTGGATGCGACATACTGAAGTACTATAAAGCGGGACATACCTGTTGCTACGTTTTGAGACGGAGGTAGTAGCATATATTCTCTCCTCTCCCTCCCCAAAATTTATCCAAAGATCTCACTCTTCTACTAGTTAATTTTCATACCAGTAATTTCCTCAAAACAAAAAAGCAAGAATTTCAGCACAATTACATTTCCTTCAGGGCATTTGCATAAAGAATAGTATCGTCTGCATACTTATGATCCAAGCTAATGAGCTCATAAAATTTATTCTTTCTCGTTACTTGAAATAGAAAAGACCACTGCACTCTATCATTAGTCTTCTTAAAGTCAATTATGAAAAGAAGACCTTTCTCATCTTTATATTTCAGTTTATGCAGTGTTGTGAATATCACATAAAAGTAGGCTAATTCAGAAAACTGCTATGCTAGCTCACATAAACAAACAACTGAACACTATACACTATGACCCAGGAATCATACAAAAAAATAGAGGCATAATCTAGTAATCAAATAACTAGAAAAGCTTATATAAAAAACAAGTGACCAACGACTGGGATCAGACCTCTGTAAAACTAAGCATCATTCTCATATAATTAAGACATTCAGGTAAGGTACAGACAAGAAAAGTCTCCACATATACAAATTAAAGAACCGAATGCTCGTATACAGAACAAGTCACAAACAGGAAGATTACCCTCTATATATAATTACATATACTGCACTCTTGCAGGAAAGTAATATCAGCCATCACCAAGTAAATAATCATGAGAACTGTACAGGTACTAGCAGACAACTACAAAAGGCCTGCAAATAACTATAAGCATACGCACATACTCATGATGCCAAGCAGCAGAACTTAATTCACAAGGATCAGGGAATTAACACAACAAAATCTTCCATGAACTAGACCATCCACTACTAGAAAATGCAGAAGATCAGAAGAAAATCTCACAGTGATTGTCACAAAGAAATGGTGAGGCACGTCGATTTGACGCTGTCCCAGAGAACAATATCGCCTCACCTTTGCCGCGAGCTCCTGTCGTCAGTTCCCGGAGATACAACACTAGCACCCGGCGTCCGTGGCAAGACGAACGGCGAGCTGAGGCGTGGGAGGATGCAGCGGAGCGACGTCGAGGAAGTCAACCACGAGCAGCTACTCATTGGCTCTCCAACGAGTAATTTGTGGAAGATCAGTTGGATTCTCTCCTCTGAAACAGTGAGACGACCCCCTTTTATCCTTGCGCATGGCGATGCCATCCTTCGCGAGAAATTCGTCCCCTTGAACGAATCCGCGGGTTGCAGCCGCCAAAAACAGATCAAGGGCGCAATCCTCTCGCACGCAGGAGAATCTATCCCGGGAATTTTTGGTGTATTGTTGAGATTGAACAGAGAGAGGGAGTGAGAGAGGACAAGACGGAGAGACGAAGAACGAACTCTCGGAAGAGATGGGGATCGATCCCCTTTTTCTGGCCACGTACTCCTCTCTCATATCTTCTCTCTTCTTTCTCCACATGACAAGTGGACCCCACCTTTTAATCAATTTCTTTTTATTTTTCCTCCAAAAAGGAAATCCTCAATTAATTTGGAAATTTTCCCACCGTATTCCAACATGCAGGCCTTCATGCAAGATGACTCACTCTATAAGATTGACCTACTAGACATGCGCATGGGTCTTTAGAATCATAGTAGCTTGAATGAATCTACGGAATAACTACAATAACATGAGTATTGCTTGCGCAATGTCGGTCTTATAGGGGTCGTTCCATGCCGATTCTTTTTTAAAATATTGTTATTTTGATAGAAAATCATGAAAATAGTGTTTGATTGTTAAAACCGTAAGCCTAGTAATCTATTGAACTTTAGTTATTTGGTATACTACCTATTGAATAATGGAAGGTCGGAATGCCCCCATTGGCCTCTCATCGATCGACATACCTATTAGTAATATAAGAAATTAAGCTATCATGCCACTTAGGATGTGACGGGCCATATCAATCTTTGGAGTTCGATAAGCCCCTGAAACAGGACATGTCGGATTTTGGAATATGTTCGTGGTCCTGTCGACATGCACTTGTTCGATATGAACCTGTTGACATAGACATATACTTGTTTGATATGACCTTATCGACCTTTTATTGTTTGATAGGTCCTATCGAATAACGAGAGGTCAATAGGCTGTTAGTTTATAATTTTTATCAACGGACATTACTTTTGAATTTTCTTAAAATAATATTATTTTAAAAAAATCTCTACATGCCATGTTACTTTTCAAGCCGATCCCCTCTTGAGGGCACACTCCTTGCAAAGGCAGTGGCTTTGATGTGAAAATTGTAAGGCTACTTGCCATGTCATCGATCATATTGCAAATGGCATAGTCAATAAAGTTTTCTGCGTAGTAACCATCACCGTCAGCTCCTTTAATTTATTGAGGGACAATATGATTTCGCTGAAGAAAGAAGAACAGACAGGGAAAAGGGTGTTGAGGAAGGGAAAAGTTACGTTTACATTGCCTAAAAACACAACGTACTCCATATAAGAACATTAGAAATCCATGATCATAATCATATCGAAGAAGTATGTAAGGTTCTAAGAAATACTACCAAGTACTAAGAACTGAAGAACATGATATACATGGGTGGATCCAAAAATAAAAAATTGGGGGAGCTAAGAGCTCAACAAACTTAAACAACATCCCAGCTCTCATCCATAACTAACAAAAACTATGGGGCTTAACGGGGGCTCCCTAGGTCCGATGGAGGTAAGGGGTGCTGAAGCCCTCTTTGTCCTCACGGTAGATCTGCCATTGGATATACGTCACATCTCTGCAACACATCTGATGGCTGTTGGAACGTAGGATGAAAACACGGAAACAAGACTATGAACGATGTCTAATCCTTGAAAATTCTTCTATCGAACTCAAATCCCACAAAGGTATCATTTGAATGCATGGAGTTGTAAGGAATGGATTGCATTTCAACATCTGTACGATTTCAAACAGACAGACAGTGAACAGAAATGCCAGTTTCCTTTTTCTGTATGCCATCTTGAATCAAATCCCTAATTTCCCCCTGTATCAGGGAGAAAAAACAAACAACGACTAACTCGAGTCTCATTGGAACGCATAAATTTTACCGTAATTTCACATAATTTTGGCTTTATTCCAATGAAAATCATCAAAAAAAAAAACTTACATCTCAAAGAAGGACTAAAACTCAACGTTCGGGCCCAACTTCCATCAAAAAGTGCAACTATGCAAGTGCTGTGGGCCTTTCTCTAACCAGCTCACATGCTGGGCTGCCACACACCAAAAGCCCACCACCGTCAGCCGTACAGCCCACTTCGGTAAAAGGCGTCTAGCAGCGCTGCATCAACCCACCGCCGCCGCCGGTCGCCGCTGCCATCACGTTTGGCGGGATTGGCGTATTATTGCCCCCTCCCGCCAATTCCCCCAAATCCCTGCCCCGGTTTCCCGCCATCACAGCCATTCCCCACGCGCCTCGCCCGCCCCAATCTCTCCCATGGCGACGCTGTCGGCGGCCACGCGGAAGAAGCTGCAGCGGAAGTTCCGGCTACGCGGGTTCACCCTCAAGGTGGACGCCCTCGAGGAGGCCGCCGACTTCCTTGCCCGCTTCCCCGACGCCGAGGACGACGCCCTCGACCTCCTCCTCGACGAGCTCGACAAGGAGCCGCGTAACCTTCCTCTCTCTCCCTGCACTGCGCCGCTGCGTGCCGTAGCCTCCTCTCTTCTTTTGCTGTTTGTGACGCGTCGGTCTGTGTGTGCACACAGTGGAATCGTCGATTCTTGACCGGGATGCGGTCCGCCGTGTGGTGTCGCTGCTCGTCGAGGCAGAGGAGGCGGTTGATGCGGCGTCTCCGGCGGCCACCAGCGCGCGCTCGGCGCTGCGGGTGGTGGATTCGTTCGTCGTGCCGCGGTTTCACTACGACCCAATCAAGAAAGTCTTCTACGAGTATGTCGATGCCGCTCCTTTCTTGTAGATCTCAGCAATTCGGTCTGGGCTGTTGAGAATTTGATGTTTTCTTTCCTGATTCGCTGTTAGTTGTGGTCCAAAATTGCTACTTTGACAAAATCTGGGTCCTAATTCGGCTAAATCTTCGATGACTGAACAATAAATTTATGAAGGAGATAGATTCTCAAATAATTACAACTCCTTTCTCTGTTAGAGAAAACATGTTAGATGTGTTTTTTTTTTGTTGGTGTTTAGGATATTTGTACATAACTAGATTAGATTGTTAGCCTCTTCATGAGTTATGGATTGGGTTTTGGAAGGACTTGGTGCTAGGTGAAAATTAAGATTTTGCTACTACTGTATGGCTAACCCCTCAAACTAACCCACTGACCCACATGGCAACAAGCCATTGAGTAGCAATATTTCTAGTGGCAAATATATTCCCCTTGTCTTTATAATGGAAGTAACTTCTAGCCTCTGAACTAAGGATGCACACATCCATTTAATTGTGGCCATTAGGATTTGAACTAGAAGCATGCATCCATGACTCCACCACTACACAATGTCGATTCCCCATTGATTTGCCTTGCTAGGAGACATTCTCTTGGTGCTAGAATCCACGCCCTTAAAGAAATTGTTGCATTGTTTCTAACCAAGCCTGAATTATAAGCTAAACTGAGTTAACGGCCCTAAAATATTATTCTGATTATGCTATTATATAGGCATACCAGCAGATTACTCATCCATGGAGAAGCTGGAGATAAAGCAGCTCTGTACAGGGACAGGTATCAGGTTCTTCTTCAGAGGCTAGCTCGTGATATATACTTCTCTAAGCCAGCTTTTGACACTGTTATGACTGAAGATGTTAATTGCGAGGTATTTCTTTGTTTTATGTTATGATTCTCTCATCTCAGTTCTTTCGCACGTGAAATTACTGACAGAATTTTTCATGTAGATAACTTCTATACAGTCTCTAATTGGGTGTACTGGTCGGAGATGGATTATGGGGGTCATATCACAGTTGGAGGAACGGCAATTCTACTTGGAGGATCTTACTGGAGCTGTGCCAATTGATTTATCGAATGCTATATCCTGAACTCATTATTGTCATATATTGTAGCATGACTGATCTACAGATTGAATATTAATGTCAATTTCTTCAGCCACCTATGGAATATATAAAACAAAAATGATCCGCTCAAATTAGAGTGATAATATAGAATTACATACCATAAATGCAGGATTCATGTTTGGGATCAAAATTTGGTTTGATCCATATGAATTCCTTGCTTGCTCAGGGAAATTTTACCACTTTCCTTAACACACAACACAAAATCACTTCAGGTTTCTTCGTTGAAAACACTGTAATTGTAGCAGAAGGAGAATTGCTTTCAAATGGCATTTTCCAGGTCTGTCATTCTTCTCCACAAGAGTGTGCTCAGCTCTTTCCTTATATTTTTATGTTCATCAATGTGATTATATCCCTATCATCTGCAGGTTAATACATGTGGATTTCCTCCTTTAGAGGATAGGGAAGCATCCCTTTCGATACTCATGGGGCTTGATTTCTTTGGTGGGGGTGTCATACCAACTGAAGAAACAGTAAGTTCAATAATTATGTTTTGCATGTAATTTGTTTTTCATAATTATCTTTACTGATCATTTTTATGAATTGATGTATCAACCAGGTAAGATTAGCAACCTTAGAGAAAAAGGCCATGAATGATATGTTTGTAATACTTTCAGATGTTTGGCTTGACAGTCCTGAGGTATTTATATCGGTACCAGTAACCTATTTGGCTATTTCAAGTAACTGTCATTATTCAGACCTTCCGTCAAGATGCTAATATGTGTTATCTCGTAGAGAAGACTATGGAGAAATTAGGCATTGTTCTTGATGGTTATGATAGTGTAGAAGCAGTTCCATCCCTCTTTGTTTTAATGGGCAATTTCTTCTCCCGGCCCTGCAATCTGGCATTCAATTCATTTGAAGAACTCAGGTTTGACTTTTAAGTTCCATGAGATAGTCAAAGCTTGTACTCCCTTCATCCCATAATGCTTGACGTTGGTTAGTTCAAAACTGAACTAACCAACGTCATATATTAAGGGATGGAGTATTTTTTTCGCCTTCCAATCGAAGAAAGTTCTTGTAGATTGCAGTTTGGAAAGCTTGGTGAGATGATCGCAGCTCGATCTAGGTTAATGGAACATAGTCGATTTTTGTTCATTCCTGGTCCTGATGATGCAGGTACTCCAGAAGACCAAAGCTCCTTGATATGCTTTTAGCTGATAATTGTTCATATCCACATGTGAATTTACCCCAAATCAATTTTGTTTGACATTTCTTTTAGATTTAAATTAAGGAATGCTGTGATATGGTTGGCTAAAATGAACCTGTTAATTGTAAATAGTGGCAATCTGTGTCCCAGATAACTTGAATAAGATGTTCCTTCGTCTGTCATGTGCTATTTCTCTTACTTGTTAACATATTTTCAGGCCCTTCTAAAGCCCTCCCAAGATGTGCACTTCCGAAATATCTAACTGAGGAACTGCAGAAGCACATTCCAAATGCAATATTCGTAAGCAATCCCTGCAGGTTCGCCATGAAAATACCGTCTTGTATGATTGCATCATTAATTCACTATTTGATTTTCTGCATGGTGCCTGGGGTTTTTATGAAGTTATGAGCACCACCAATACATAAGGATTCACATTTTCTGGTTAAAATTATCATATATATATATATGGATTTAGAAATATCAAATATAGTCCCCTGAACAATAATGAATGCATGATGGTGCTATTTCCTTCTTCTTTGAGGCCGGAGGATAAATATTGCTGGTTTCTTTTTACTGGAGCTGAAAATGTGTTGCTGTTTCTTTTGATTTTTATGCTACATCCTAATAATTAACATCCAATAGTTTTTCACCATAAGTCCACATATTAGGGTCATATGATCATCTATATAGTCCATTGCTGTTGGTAACCTGTAATTATTCTGACAAATCACAGAACTACCCTTCTCATTATTCTAAGAGTTGTCCACATGATATCATGATCATGCTGCACAATAGTAATAGCTTCATAATAAATTAGAGAGGCTTAATCACCATTCCAGTACTCCACTGATGTGTATTAACAGATTTCGGTCGGTGACATAATGCTTGATGCACACATTCTCCTTTTTTATACTAGGCATCTTTATTTTATCATTTTTATGAACTTATCTGATTCTATCTTTATTTATTCCACTGATATTTCTGTCAAATCTTGAAAAATGCTTCGTATACTCACTACCCACCGAGATAGATTGGAACATGATCTTATCTAAGCTACGCCATTAACCTTTTTTGACTTGTCATGATTAAGACATCACTCTTAAGTTTGCAAATAGTTCAGTTACCATCTGTTCTATCTCCAATAAATAAGAACTGTAATTTTCCAGGGTGAAGTTTTATACACAAGAAATTGTATTTTTCCGACAAGACCTCCTTTATAGGATGCGACGATCTTGTTTGATTCCCCCAACAACAGAAGAAACAAGTGACCCTTTTGAGCATGTATGTTAAACAGCCCTCCTTCGTTGTTATTTGAATAAGTATACATTTTTTAAGACATTAATACATCATTTTCTTTTCAGCTGGTAGCAACAATCACCCATCAGAGTCATCTTTGCCCATTGCCTCTTACAGTTCAGCCTATCATATGGAACTATGATCATTGCCTTCGGCTATATCCTACTCCTCACACGGTATGCCATAAGCCTATTCAGAACCTTGAAATTTGCTCTAAATTTGTCATGATGAGTGGAGTGTGCTATTGTGCTCATTTAATTGCTTTACCGTGTTTTTCCATACACCTATTATAATTCACCATCGTCAACAAATACTTTGGAGGTTCTTCGCTGATTTTCCTCCTGGAAAACTTCTTCAGATAGTACTGGGTGACAAGAGCGAGCAGAAGGCCTTCAAATACACAGGAATAACTTGCTTCAATCCTGGTTCTTTTGCTAATGACAGCACCTTTGCAGCATACCGTCCTTGCACTAAGGAGGTTGAGCTTTCTGCATTAGAAAGCTAATATTAGGAGATCAAACTGAAGCTCGCCAATTTGGTAGCCTGTATCATCATCCAAACTAGCATTCCCCAAATCTTCGGTGAACTGCCTCTTAGCAAACATCAGCTTGATATTTATGACTTGGACATACAAGTTAAGGTGGACGCCATTTTCATGCAAACTAAATTTCTAGAGATGACATAACTTGCATCGCGTTATGTTAGTGTTTCTCAAGCAAACTAACGCTGACATTTCGTCTATCATAATAGGCGCAGCACTGCAGCAGTACCATAGCGTCAGATGGCATCATGGTACTGGTTTTCTTATATCAAGGATATCCGAGAGGTTTACCCCTCTATTGACCACTGTACTTAGCATAGCAGAATATTTATGATGTCCTTTGCTCAAGGCATACAATGGGGTTCAGTCTTCAAATATTAGATTGCCCAATTGTGGACGTTTTCTTCTGCTTATACTGAAACATGGACAGTTCTGTACAAGAAATATGACAGTTGCATGTGAGCATCCTGTATAAATTCTGTCTCTGTGGACGCATTTAGTTTATTACTATCCCTGTTTCATAATGTAAGATGTTTTGATTTTTTTCTTACGATGTTTAACTATTTGTCTTATTCATCATGCTTAAAGTTCTTTTGATAATAAAGTAAGTAAAAAATGATACTTCCATAATTTTTTGAATAAAATAAATGGTCAAATGTTGCAAATAAAAAAGTTAAAACATCTTATATTATGAAACGGAGGTAGTATGACTTAACATCTCAACATTAAATCACAATGATGCCATATCAAACGAACCTTGGTTGGCGTCCTGATTAATTTGAACTCATTGAGGCCTGGAAGAATTGAACGAACACTTCAGCTTTTGTATTGTGCTTGTCGATGCTGAACTCCATCTTACTGAACAGAAGGCATCCCCAATGTCCTTTCGCTTTGGGACCTTTGCAATCGTGCAAGATAGTGGGACGCCAGAAACATCATCCAATCCCGAGATCTCATTATCTGCAATATGCCAACTTATTGAAGCCATAACCAAGATCTTAGTCTATTCGTTGGGGCGACTAAAATCCGATATATTCCTTATATTTTCCATTGATTAATATGATAAGGATGAGTGTGACGGCTCCTTTTTCGATTCTTCTAATTTCTGTCTGTTCATGTGGTTGAGCACGGGGCACGGCATGAGTTCAGCTTAGCTGAGTTGCCAAATCCTCTTTTACAGGTAACTTTGCATCTAACGAATGGTCATTTCTCCCGAGAACTTCCGTTACAACGAACAAGCATCCTTCACTGTTCCATCCTTAATTTTTCCCGTTATCATTGATTTTTCCTTGTCAGTAGATGTTCTATGTGGGTGGGAAGAAGTGCTGTTCTCCAGGTGTGACCAGAACGATCTATTCCATCGGTTCATTTCAAATCCACTAAAATATTTAGTAGGGTGCATAGAACAATCTCCTACAAAACACGAAAGGGTATCTCATTAGTTTTTTTTTACTCTATTT
This sequence comes from Leersia perrieri, assembly GCA_000325765.3. NCBI lineage: Eukaryota > Viridiplantae > Streptophyta > Magnoliopsida > Poales > Poaceae > Leersia > Leersia perrieri. The sequence continues at coordinate 15,478,883 of CM002486.1, forward strand.
AACGATTGGTCTTCCCTTGGCTTTATTCCACCATTAAACAACAATATCACACCAACCCAAGTGTTAGCATTTGCATGTTCACAATGTAATTTGAAGTGAAAAAAATGAGATACCGGTTAGATAGTTACGTGCAAATTTCATCTCAATAATAAAATTATGTGAATTTCATCTTAACATGACAATTATTTTGTATGTATCTGCTTGTCGCAAATTCGGATCTGTAAATTGTACAATAATATTTTGTTTTTTAATGTAACGACGTCAGAAGGCCTACCAGAATATATTACAGGGAGTAAAGTTTGGTTACAAACGAAAAAAAGGAGCTAGAACAGCCAAAAAGAAGAAGAAGCAAGGGGGAAGAGCTACAAAAGAAAACAGGGTTCAGGACGGTCTAAAAGCTGATCTTCTCAGGTCAATATCAATATTAATCAGGTAGGCTATGTCTGTAGCATTTCTCCTCAGGTTTTGAAAGATTATTCTGTTGCGTTTGAGCCAGATGTTCCACCAAGTCGTTGCTATTGAGCCAATTAGGTCTCTGCGGAAACTTTTTGGCTTCGCCATGCACATATTTGTCCACCATTCATGTAGGTTATGATCACTCGGAAGCGCAAAGTCATTATAGTTTTTCCAGCCACAAATTGCGTTCCAAACCAAGGCAGTGCAGGCGCATTCTTTGAACAGGTGGCTTGTATCTTCAAACGCTTTGCTACATAGGGAACAAATCCAATCGCATGGCCAGTGTCTTCGCAAAAGATTTTCAGCTGTGAGTGTTTTCTTGTGTAAGATTAGCCATCCCATGAACCGGTGTTTTGGTTCCGAGTTTGCTTCCCAAAGCTTGAAGTAGTCAACAGTGGAATAAGAGCCTATGAACTGCGCAAGATATGCACTCTTGGAGCTATAGGCGCCGTTAGCACTTATTTTCCAGACTATGTCGTCCGGTTCGGTGTTCAGTTGGACGTGTTGCAGAAGCCCTCCTAGCTGTACTAGTTCATTCACCTGCTCGAGAGAAGTCAGTTGGTGGAAGGAGGAAATCCAGTGTTATTTGTTAGCTCATGGCTAACCGATCGGTGCTTCCTCTTGGCTGAGGAGTACAGATTTGGAGCTAGGTTTTTTGGCATTGGTTCCAATAATATTTTGTTTGTCCAAGCATGCTTTTGTAGACCGAATTGCTTTGATATTGCTTTCATTTGTTTTCTGTCGATTCAGTCGACTCCTTACTCCCGAGAACAAAATCGGTCAGGTGTCAATCCAATTGGCAAAAGCAACCAATAGAAGTTCTCTTTCAGTTCGTAGTTTCAATAGGAAACGCAGTGGTTTGAATCAAAATAATCAGGCAGTGAGAAAATCTAAAAGGATAAGACAAGGATAGGACTAAAGTGTTTGAGACTTGAGAACCCACCATATTGGCGTAATGCATTGGGCCCAATCATACTCCCTCTGTTATTTATTATATTGTATAATTATAAAATATCAAAAGAGCTAATACATACGATCACTTTGAAAACACAATAAATCACTAAATATATAAAACATACATTAATTACACAGAAATGTTGAGGCACGGGGAAGAAAGGGGTGTTGATGAGACTAGGAAAGTACAAGGACAAACATCAAAGTCAAAGATTACTCAAACTTGGTTAATGTGATGAGCACCCAAACCTCCCACTGTCCCACAACAACGCAACTTAGATAGATGGCCCCATTTTGGAACAGCTTTTTACTTCTTTTTTTAGGTTGGGTCTTCGCCGCACCAAACATTCATAGAGTTGTGAAGTGGTTCTTAGTTTAAATGTTTAGCCTTCCGCGGGAAAATCTATCCACCTGAGCCGGTTCAAATTCTAGATTTGACATGTGTGCTCTTATTTATGACTAATATTCATTGATAGGTGAAGTACCCATTGACAGCGAGACACCTATGGTGACGCCTTTAATCTCAAAATAAACTTAGTCTTTAGAGGTGCTCATAGGGGTAAGGCAACGAGTCTATCGTGACTTCGTCTATCTCAAGATATGTCAGCTCAGTCTTTTGAGGTGCTTATAGGAATAAACTGTTCATGTGTGTATTTATAGGGGAAAGTGTGCATGTGTTTATGGATGACTACGTTGTACTGTGTTTCTTAAAAAAGAAATTCATATAGTTGGAGCTACTGGTAGATGAAGGTTAATGAGGGCAAGACATTTACAATTTTGTTTTTGTATCTTTTTTTTTTGACCGAACACAGTATGGGAGACCCCTATGGTATAGGCATTTTTTTCTTTATTCAAGTCTAAAATTCGCTCCCTTGGGAGTTGAACCCAGAACCTAATGGTGCTACTCAAACAATGTAACCGCTAGGCTACAACCTCTTTCACTTGTTTTCGTATCTTACATAAAAAAGATTAGGCCACTTTAATTTCATTTAATTTATAAAATCTATGCTATGCATGAATCCATTATTTGGGGATTTTTTTAAGTACCCTAGATTGTATGTGAGCCGTCCATTATATTAGATCTAATGGCGAAAATGTATTTCTAATACACCATCTTAATTTGTGTAGTAGTGTAGTAAAAGGGTATTTTAGGAAAAAAATTACTTGGCTTTGTTGTAAATGCATAAGTAGACTCATCGTTGTGCGATGTGGAAACACGATTAGTTAATTACTAAATTGCCCTCCCACCGTATTTAAGCATTTCACGAAAATAGACAACAAAATAAATGATGAAATTTAGTACTATTACACTAATATCATTTCTAGTGAGGGTACCGTAAAAGAGCCCTTATTAAGGGCAGTTCGGATTCCAGCTACTTTCAACCATTCCATCATTTGTCAATATCAAAATTTGGCAAGTTGGTCATGTTGCCAAAATTTGGTAGGGCAATTTTTGTTGACAGTGTTTAGTTTGTTGCCCATAAATTTTACCAATATTTTTATTGTTATTGTGAAGTTGCCAAATTTTGATAGCTTTTGCTAATATTTGGTAAGAAAATGAATGCATTTAATTTTTTGACTACTACCAATAAATGGTATGATTAAAATGACAGCAACCTGAACAGTCCCTTAAAGCCATTGCTAAACAGGGTCATGGTGCCACCAGGTGATTGGCGAGTCATTACAATACCTAATTTTGTGGATAATTTTATGGAGATTAGTTTCTTCTATGTGATCCAAACAAGGCTTTAGTTTTTTAGCTCTAAAATTCTTTTTAATAAAATCTAGTTTTGGCAACCAGTTTCCTTTTTTTTTTGAACTTGGCAAACCAGTTTCAAACAACCTTAAAGCGAAGACATGATTCTTTCCAAGCTAGGTACTACTCATGCTGTCATGCATATATGAGGTCGCCTTCTTTTTTGCCTCTTAAGAACGGTTACTCCCTGAAATATTGCGTGCACCTTTCCAATAGTACTAAGCGGTTAACTGTCTGAAAAACATTTTATAAGTTTTATAAAATTAAATAAATTCAATTTTAAGTTTATAACAGTTAATATTTAATTCATAATATACGGAGTATCGTTTGACCGTGCACTGTTTCGATCTGAGCAATTATGTTGATTCCTGATGCCACATCCTTCAAATATCAAAATCATTCCTGAGACGTGATGTACGTACGTCTCATAATCTATTATGGGCATTTTGTTAACCGTGTGTCAATGCTTAGATGTAAATTTAATCTAAATGTTTAGCGGACTAAAATTATTTATCTTTCCAAAATTTAATCTAAGGCTGCGTTGGATGTGTCCAAAAGGGCAGATTGTCTGCTGGCTATAGTGTTTTTTCTCTCGACCCGCTTCCCGAACCATATGTTTTTCTGGATTTTTTTACATGAAAGTTATTTTAAAAAAATTAAAGTAATCCATTTTTTAGTTTAAAAAATAATACTGATTTAATCATAGTCTAATAACATTTCTCATCTTACGTGTAACACTATTTTCTTCTCACTATTTCAATCTACCCATGTGAACATAGCCTTAGACCGCTACTCCCTCCGTCTCAAAATATTACTACCTTAATACTGGATATGATGTTTCCTAATATTACGAATCTGTGTATCAGGTAATGTCTCGTCCATTAGATAATACTCCCTCCGTCTCATAATATATGGGATTTGGACTATTTATGTGTAAAAATCAAACATTCGTCTTATTCAAAAAATTTAGTACAAACATGAAAATTGATAAATAATACTTAAAGTGCATTAGATAACAAAGTAAATAATAAATAAAATAAAGAATATTTTAAAAAAATTTAAATAAGACGAGCAGTTAAATGTTACGGTCAAAAACCCTAAATACCTTATAATATGTGAGAGAAAGTAGTATTTTGAGACGGAGGTACTACGAACGTAGCCCCTGAAGGGACACAGAGCAAAAGTTTTCATTTGATGAAGGATGGATACTTTGATAATTAACCAGGCGGCACTCTTCCCGAGTCATTGGTCCAGATTCTTATCAGCAAAGCTTCAACAACAATTTTGTCCCCTGGAAAATCTTTCCGTCGAACAGAAGGAACACATGTCACAATTCCATGCAAATGTTCCCCCATCAGTACCAGAAGTTGGGTACCTCTGAGCTTAGGGGATCGAATAAAAAAGAAGCAGTTACAAATTAACGAATCGGTAGAGATCAACATGCCACCAAATATATACCAAATATATGAGGCAAAAAAGCTTTTGCCCCTTTTTTTTTAAAAAAAGATGCCACCAAATAAGCCCACCGTATATACCAGTAGATGGCGCGCGCGCGAATCTGGTTGTTTTATCACATGGCATGAATTAAAAACGCACCGCAGAAGTGGTCATCCCGTCTGACCTCATCTCGTGATCTCATCGTATATGGACCCGACTAAACGGAGACCGGGTGCTCGTTAGTCGTATCGCGTGTTCCCCCGAAAATAGAAAATCCCGCGCTCCCCGTAACTTCCCAAAAACGGAAAATCCCGCCCATCCGCTCCGCGCGCGATCCCAGCGTCTTGCGGCCACGCGCCCCCGCGCCGCGCCGTCCCTACCTCTGTGTCCACGCGCAACTGCTGCCTCCCCCACATCGATTTCCTCCGTCTTCCCCCGACAATTGCCGCCTCCATACTCAAAAACAAGCGAGGAGGAGGAGGAGGAGGAGGAGGAGGAGGAAGAAGAAGTAAGGAGGAGACAAAACACCAAATTGAAGAAAAAAGGAAAGGGACTAACCTGTTCTCCATCAATCCAGGGATAATTTTGTTCTCCTTGATCCAAAGCACCTAATTATAGCCAAATTGAACATTCCAGTATGAAAAAACTAGATTACATCCCAGTTGTACTAAATTACATCCCCAGTTGCACTAAATTACATCCCAGTATACTAAGTTGCATCTACGATATACTAAGTTACATCCTTAGTTTCACTAAGTTACATCTCAGTATTCTAAGTTACACCCTCAGTTTCACTGAGTTACACCCTCAGTTTCACTAAGTTACATCCACGGTATACTAAGTTACATCCTCTGTTGTACTAAATTACATCCTCTATTATACTAAATTACATCCACGGTATACTAAGTTACAACATCCCCTGCATACCATGTTACATCACATCCCAGGTTGACTAAAAACTCTAGGTTACATCCCTAGTTACACTAACTTACATCCCTAGTTGCATTACATCCCAGTTACATCCACGGTATACTAAGTTACATTCACGGTATACTAAGTTACATCCACGGTATACTAAGTTAGATCTTCTGTTGTACTAAATTACATCAACGATATACTAAGTTACATCTACGCTTAAGACAGAGTTACATCCCTTGCATACCATGCTACATCACATACTAGGTTGACTAAAAACCACCACGGAGAGGCCGCAAAATCCCCATCGCAGATCCTCACCAAACCCTAGATCGCCGCCGAGATTTGGGGTCATCAACGTCGCCAGATTTGTAGCACCTAGAACACACAAAAACCTAGATCACCACCATGCAAAAAAATTAGGCAAAAATCAACACAAAAAACCTAGATCTAACATGTGGATTGTGATCCATCCTCTCACCGTGTTGCAGCCGGGACATGATAGGACCACCCGCTGGGCATCGCTGGCTTGCTGCAGATCGAGAGGAAGCGGAGAAGACGACGCGGGGAGGAGGAGGAAGAGGGGAGGTGGAGGAGACGACGCGGGGAGGAGGAAGAAGAGGGGTGGTCGCCGGATTTGAGAGAGAGCAGTTGTCGCGCCGTCCTCATCGCTGGATCTGAGGGAGAGCAGCCGCCGCGCCGTCGTCGCCGTCGAAATCGCCGTCACCGTCGCTCGGATTTGGGGGAGAAAGGATTGGAGGATGGAAAGAGAAATGAGGAACATATCTGAGAGAGGGGAAGGCCACGCGGAAACCCCGTCCTAGCCACGTGTCGCGCGTGGAGCGGGGGCGCCGGTTAGGACGGGACAACGCCCATGGTCGCTATAGATTTCACAATCATATATACATACAGTTCAAGTGCCGTATCTGTTTCAGTTGGATTGGGATCAGCTGAAGTTTGTTTTTTTTTTCGGGGTGGGATCAGCTGAAGTTGTAACTGCAAGTGCAAAGGATTTTTTTTTAATTATAAGACGGTTTAGAGCATCGTTTACTGTAGCTAGGTGAGTTTGAACCATCAGATTGAAAAATTGACGGCTAAGATTTTGTGTAGTTGCTAGGTGAAGTTATAGAACGATGAATTATTTAATTTGCTATCTGATAACACATAGAGTGACACAAGGACCGAGATCCCCTGATGTTACTATTGCTAGCAATGGTGTGTTTGGTTGGAGAGATTTGTGTGGATGGGAGATGGCTGTCCAGTTTTTTTTTCGAGCGAGGCTGGATAAGGCTGCCCAAGAAGGAAATATTCCATGAAGATGCTGGATGTATCTAGGCAAAATTGGCTGGATGAGCTCATCCACCCTCTCTAACAACGACCATTAGTGATTGTTTAGTGATAATTAGCATATTTTATCATTAATTAGTAATTATTAATTTAAAATTAGTTTGAATTAGGTATAATTGATATGTTATGTTGTTAATTAGTGCTGAGTATGAGATCAATGATAATTAATATATGTAATTATATATAAGAAATTTAATATGCCCATCCATCCATCCTCATCCATCCAACCAATCAAAAAACTGATATTAAAAATTTATGAGCCTCCATGTTCGCTCTTATGGCCTAGAAATACCCATGTTAATTGGAAAAAAAAGGAAAAATAGAGTCTATATAGAAATACAATAGTTCCAGAATTTAAAAATATGGAATATTAAAAGGTAACTTTAGAAACCATAAAGAAGTACAGTTTATAAAAAAATTAAAAATTTGGAAATAAAAATAAGGAATATTGAAATAAAAGTATAGATTCCATATAGAAACACAATGTACAAATCATTGGAAGTCAAAATTGAAAAATATAGAATGTTGAACGGACAACATTGTAGAAAAAATGCTGAAATTCAGAATTAAAAATAAAAAATATTGAAAGAAAAGTATAGAGTCCATTTTGAAATGCAATTTAGAAATAACTGAAATATGGGACTAAAATATAAGTAATATTGAGAAAAGAGTCTACTAAGTCCATATAGAAATATAATTAAAAAAATGAAATTCAGATATGAAAATAAGGAATATTAAAAGAAATGTATAGAGTACATAGAGAAATATGATTTACAAATAACCGAAATTCAAAATTAGAAAAAGGAATATTGAACAATAGCATATCACGATTTTCCATTGCCCTAATCATTCCGTTCCAAAAAAAAGCATGCGCAATAACTTAACTAGGTATATTTACAAAGAAACTAAACCGAACATCATATCAAGATATAAATGTGAAAATTGAAGCTAGCCGTGCAAATTGCGCGGCCCATCATGCTAGTTAACACTTTCAACATGTTTTCAAATCACCAGTATCTCCGAAATAAAACATGTTTTCAACATTTCCTTCAACCACAAGTCCTTTATGACTAATACCATATGAACGTGTATAGATATTTTTTGGAACACACCCTGGCTGTAAATACATATGAATAATAAATTAAGTTCACTTACATTGACATATAAGGGATTTATCCAACAAATAAGTCGTTTATCTCCAATCCTGGACGAGTTTAGTGACCAATGATCAGAAAGCTAGGCATATATGGGCTTAGGACTTGTACTTGCACCAACAAAAATGTACAAAATACACACTCACTCTCTCTCTCTCTCACACCACACAGAGGAGTATGTCCACCTCATCAGGACATCAATCAGAGGACAATTATTGAATGGGAGCTCTCATGCATCTTGTCCTTTATTGGATGAATGATGAATGGTTTATACAATATTGCGAGTAAAATATATTAAGCCTTACCAGCTTATAACATCAAGTTTGCCATAGGCCCTTGAAACCGTACCGTCAGCCTTGGTTGCTACTTTCTCTATTAAATATATAAACATTTAGGTTAGAATGTAATATGTTGTAGCAAAACGATATCTAGATAGTGGTTATGTTCAAACTTGTTATTAAGATGTGTCACATCCAGATGTAAATACTTATATAGTTATATTTTGGGTGGAGGATCGAGTAACTGCAAAGTAGACTGTAATATTGACAAACTGTCCCGCCAAAAGTTAATTAATCTTTTCATGATTAGAACAGAGACTCATAACCATGTCTCAGCCTCAAACACTTTCTAGGTAGTATGCATTACATGGTATACCTTAGATGAGAGCGACAGAGCGACTATGGGATGGAAGTCCGACGGTTACCCACAACTAACCTTGTCATGATTAAAACAGAGACACCTAGCCATGTCTCAGCCTTAAACACTTTCTAGGTAGTATGCATTACATGGTATATCTTAGATGAGAGCGACTGAGCAACCATGGGATGGAAGTCCGACGGTTACCCCCAACTAATTTTCTGTTCTGTTTGCATCAAAATCTATACGATCAGAAGTTCGTTCTTGTGAACCAATGCACCTACCATCCCCACTGATCCACTTGTACGCAGCATTTGAATCAGTTGCAGCTAGCATCCTCGTGTCGTGTCCTTTGCATTTCATGAACTAAGGGGCTGTTTGAAACTAGGGACTAAAGTTTAGTCGCTGTCATATCAAATGTTTGGACAATAATTTGGTCTATTAAATAAGACTAATTACAAAACTAATTACGTAGATGGAGACTAATTTACGAGATGAATCTATTAAACCTAATTAGTCCATGATTTGACAATGCAATGCTACACTAAATATGTGTTAATCATGGATTAGTTAGGCTTAATAGATTCGTCTCGTGAATTAGCCTCTGTCTGTGTAATTAGTTTTGTAATTAGTCTACGCTTAATACTTTAAATTAACGTCAAAACATCCAATGTGATATGGACTTAAAAAAATTTTAGCCCTGTCTAAACAACCCCTAAAGCAAGATGTGCCTGCTCGGGACATGACAAGACTTTGTCATATACTACTAGTACTAGCTTTTGGAAAAGAGATGCCAGCTCGTTTCGCACATGGAGTTCCCCTAGTGATCATACTACTTCCCCCTCCGGAACAGAAACTTTTGTCACTATGCATGCTAAGGCCCCGTTCTAAATAGCTACTCCCTTCGTCAAAAAAAAACTTGTTTCTGGGTTTGAATATGGAAACCCAGAAATGCGTTTTTTTGGGACAGAGGGAGTAAATGGCTGAAAATTCTATCTCGCTATCCGTGAGCACGCTTCCTAAATTTCTTAACGGTACATTTCATGCAAAAACTTTCTATACATGAGTTTTTTTAAAATCAAACGTTCATTTTTCAAATTTGCAATAGTTAATACTTAATTAATCAAACACTAATTATCTACCTCATTTCTCGTGCAAAGACAAAATTTCAGCCTTAAGGTTGAAACGAACGGGGCCTAAGTCGTCTAAAAATTTTCTTTGTGTATGTGTGGATAATGCAGAAACGTAAAAATGGTAGATCAAACTTTATCCTTGCAACTGCTGAAAACACGATATCAGTGAAGCATGTGGATTTCCAAATAAATCTTTTGGTAAAGATGACCATATTAAAACATAAATAAAACATTATATGTATGACTAATAGACATAGGACACTTGTATTGTTCTAGATTTTCCCCTACTTGGTTGATGAAGCAGTGATGGTAACATAAGGAAATATCAGCCACCCAGTGAACTCTTGTGATAAGTGAAAGATGCGTACTAAAACAATTAATGCACTAATGTTATATGTCCGGTTCGCCCATCCGGCCACCTATCTATAAGTAAGGTACCTCTCTTGATATTCATGCACTCAGCACCCCTCTAAAGTCTCAACCTCCCTTCTCCAACCTGCACCTGCAGTGTCTTCAATCTCCAATTCTCCATGGATGTTGAAAAAGGACAAAAAGACAAAGATGTAAGTGAGAATGATTCAATGTTGCACGTTATCATTATATCTCATCACTTGTACTTTGAGTGTTCATCGTATATATTTTCATGATCTGATCATCACATGTGCGCCGTCCTACGGAGCTCGATTAGATATATACTCCTCGTTTAACCACTGTTAATTTCAAGGAAGGAACTAAGGTAAAAACAGGCAAAAGGGGAGTGCTAGCTCCCAAATGTTTGGGTTGCTGACATTGAAACTATGTGAAATATGGTTGTCTGGATAACTTTCAGATGGTCTACTGGTAGCAATAGCGATCTCGGTTGATATAGCAACCATGTAGGCACGTATTAGTTGATACTTCGTACTGTCTATTATTCTCCCCTAGCTAGTCTTTTCTGAAAAAAAAGTGGATTGCATATGTATGAACGATTGTGCTGATGTACATGTAGTCAAGTGAGCGTGTTGACATGCTACTATCTATACCAACCTAGAGTAACATTTCTATCAGTACATGTAACTGGTGCTGACATTAGTAAACATTGCTTGAAAAATAAAACCAGAGCTCAGACTCTTGTCTGCTCAATGGCTGATCCAAATTTGTACACTCTTTACTATGCTGCGTTGCTGCAGAAGAAGGGGGTCAGCCAGGATTTGATCCTAGCTTACAAGACTCTTGGTGTTGTTTTCGGTGGCCTTGTTACCTCACCCCTCTATGTCTATCCATCGATGAATTTGACGAATCCTACTGAAGAAGACTACCTGGGAATATACAGCATTATGTTCTGGACCCTCACTCTCATCGGTGTAGTCAAGTACATATGCATAGCTCTCAACGCTGATGATCACGGAGAAGGTGCATGATAAACCAAATATCAAATGCCAAAGTTTAGTGAACCATCCGAGCTACCATTTCTAACTTGATATGATCACTGTGTGTTTCGCAGGTGGCACATTTGCCATGTATTCTCTGCTCTGTCAGCACGCCAACATAGGGATCCTCCCATCCAAGAAGATCTACACTGAAGAAGAAAACTTGATCTCGACTCAGCCTGTTGTTGCAGCAAGGCCCAGAAGATTGAGAAGGTTCATCGAGAGAAGCATGATTGCCAGGAGATTGCTGCTGCTTATTGCCATTCTAGGCATGTGCATGCTCATCGGGGATGGCATCCTCACTCCTGCCATCTCAGTCTTATCAGCAATTGATGGGCTGAGAGGTCCTTTCCCGTCCGTCAGTAAACGTAAGGCACACCAGCTGATTTTGAATAACATATCAATGCGATGAATCATAGAGAGTACTGGTCTAGCGATGTTGTTGTTGTCTGATGAAAATTTTCAATATTGGGCGCAGCTGCGGTGGAGGGCCTGTCCCCGGCGATTCTTGTTGGGTTATTCTTGCTGCAGAAATACGGCACATCGAAGGTGAGCTTCATGTTTTCGCCGATCATGGCGGCGTGGACATTCACCACCCCGGTCATCGGTGTGTACAGCATCTGGCACTACTAGCCTGGCATCTTCAAAGCCATGTCGCCGCACTACATCGTCCGGTTCTTCATGACGAACCAGACAAGAGGCTGGCAGCTGCTCGGCGGCACCGTCCTCTGCATCACAGGCACGCACATATATATTCTCGTCGACAATGTCATAAGAGATGTGTTCACCGAATTTGATTTCGTTTTTGATGGCGATGAATGCATATATATATGAAGGTGCCGAGGCCATGTTCGCGGATCTTGGTCACTTCAGCAAGAGGTCCATCCAGATCGCGTTCCTGTCGAGCATATACCCATCGCTTGTGCTGACGTACGCCGGGCAGACGGCCTACCTGATCAACAACGTCGACGACTTGAGCGACGGGTTCTACAAGTTCGTGCCGCGGCCGGTGTACTGGCCGATGTTCATCATCGCGACGCTTGCGGCGATCGTGGCGAGCCAATCTCTAATCTCGGCGACCTTCTCTGTCATCAAGCAGTCGGTGGTGCTGGACTACTTCCCGCGTGTGAAGGTGGTTCACACGTCGAAGAACAAGGAAGGGGAGGTGTACTCTCCGGAGACGAACTACATCCTGATGCTGCTCTGCGTCGGCGTCATCCTCGGCTTCGGCGACGGCAAGGACATCGGCAACGCGTTCGGTGTTGTGGTGATCCTCGTGATGCTCATCACAACCATCCTCCTCACGCTTGTGATGCTCATCATCTGGGGAACACACGTCCTGCTTGTGGCGCTCTACTTCGTGCCGTTCCTCCTTCTCGAGGGCACCTACGTGAGCGCCGTGCGCGCCAAGATCCTCCGCGGTGGGTGGGTCCCGTTCGCGGTGTCGGTGGCGCTGGCAACGGTCATGTTCGGGTGGTACTACGGCAGGCAGCGGAAGACGGAGTACGAGGCGGCGAACAAGGTGACATCAGAGCGGCTTCGAGAGCTTCTATCCACGCCGGGCGTCCACCGCGCCCCGGGTCTCTGCTTCTTCTACACAAACAAGCAAGACGGGTGGCTCACACCGGTGCTCGCCCACTACATCAAAAACATGCGGTCGCTGCACGAGGTCACAATTTTCCTCACGCTCCGGTACGTGTTGGTGGCCAAGGTGGACGCCAAGGACCGCGTGTCCGTGCGCCGCCTCGGGCCGAGCGGGGTGTACGGGTGCACGATCCAGTACGGGTACGCGGACGCGATCGACTTCGAGGAGGACGATCTCGCCGGGCAGGTGGTGAGCGCGCTGCGGGAGCACGTTGGTGAGGCGCCGGAGGAGGCGGCGCGGGTGGAGGAGGCGAGGGCGGCGGGGGTGGTGCATGTGAGGGGGAAGATGAGGTTCCATGTTGGGAACGATGTTCGACCGGGTGCTGCTTGGGTTCTACGAGTTCCTGCATAGCACCTGCCGCTCCGCGCTGCCGGCGCTCGGGATCCCGCTGCAGCAGCGCGTCGAGATCGGTATGCTCTACAAGGCATAACGCCACGAACGCCCACGTACGTACGTGGTACTTGCGTCCGTACGTGGCCATCACTATTCACTATATAGTTACTCCTGCCAAGTATAATAGTGTCTATTTATCACTTGTTGTTAACTGTCTGTCCAAGTCTGGATTCTGGAACGTATATATCTTAGGCTGTAGTGAGCTAATGAGCTAGCACTACTGATGACTGTTAGTAACTTCATATAAATTAAGTTTGTAAACTTCATATAAAGTTTGTACATCTGATGGAATAAGGTATCACCCAATGTGTATATATAATCATTACCTAATAAACATTCGACACATATAGTAATTAGTAAAAATTAGTCAAATATAGATATTCGATTAGTTATAGGGATATTACTGTTTAATTAACCGTCAGGCGTGCGACAAGAGCGACTAGACAAGGCCCCTAGTTTCCAGGCCCATGTACACTAGTATATGCAGGCAGCGCATTGGCAAAGGAATCGAGTAGGCCCAGACCCTGAATAAGTCGAAGAGTTTTGGGCTCTTTTAGTTGAATCGCTGCGTTGCGGCGTTACCTCGATCGTCCTCGATTCGTCGTTTCGTGACTTTCGTCTGCGCCAACTGACAATCCCGATTCATGAATTCTGGAATCTCGATCTGCGCCTCTCGCCCGCTAGTCCTCCGCTCCTCCGCTCCTGTGCCGCCCACCGCCGGCTGCCCTAATTCTGCCGCTCCACACCGATTTGCCCCTTCGATTGCTCGGCCCCTATGTTCTAGCGCGGTAGACAATCAGAGACGGGACGGTGTCACGGCCTCACGGGGACACTCGTCGTCTGCCTGCCGGAGTACCGGACCTGCCGGCTGCCGCCGATGCCCAGACGCCCCGCTTAGTCTAGCCCTGCTAATACTCTTTCCGTCTCCAGTTATATATGATTTTTTCTTTTTACTTTTATAATGTTTGACCATTTGTTTTCTAAATTTTATGGACACTATTTTCTAAATTTTTAAGTAAATTTTGTTCGAACATATATAGGGTGGAATTTTGTGAATCTATAAAATCGTAATCATGTGGTTTCGTGTCACTGGACATAATAACTGAGATTCTATAACCAGAGATCAGAGGACGACACATCTGGAGGTGGATCTAGACATGGAAGGCAGGTTGTTGGCGACAAAAGCCTAAGAGTCAGGGGATGTGGCAGTGGAGGCACGTTTGGTAGTGGATCTGAGAGACCAAGGGTTCTCTTGCCGCAATGACGGGAGGTGGCGACACCAAGGGGCTAGAGCCTTAGCCTGGTGGGTCAAGGCCTCTAGAATGGCAGCAGGACAGTATCATAGGAGGTCTCTAGAGGATGGAGGTTGGGAGTTTATGGGCCATGGGTTTGATGTTATGGGCTTGTGGAGGCCTTTGAAATTACACTGTAGCTTCCTTGGGGAAGGAGAATGATCAGTGAGCTAATCCCATTCACCTCTGACTCTCATAGAAAAAAGGCCCATTCTCATGCGTTAGTGCCTCCTCTATTGCCCCCACCACTTTCTACCGTGCCATATCGACGCCAGTCACCGACAATGTGCTCGACGAAATGCTGGTAAGAAAATGCAAGGGAGAATGAATTATTGGGAGTGAGGTTATTTGAGATCTGCTAAAATACCTTCATTAATAATGCTTAAAATGCTATCGAGGCTCCTCAAAGGGCATCATGTTGGGAATGGCTTATCGGTGATCTGATAAGGTCAGGGAGCCAATAACAAATAGTAATCAGATTAAACTTATTTAGCACAGGCTCAACACTCAACAGTGTGTTATTACACAACGGTTACGAAAAGAGAAAGTTTGCAGTTATCCATGGAGCTCAAATCTGGCGGGCCACACTCCAGATAAAGCTGATCGGCTGGTTGCCTTAGCTTTCAGGTATTTTCAGCTAGTACAATAGCAGCAACCGTTTGTCTAGCAGTACTGCCGTGCAATTATAACCTCGCACGGTTCATCTCAGTAAGTGCTTTGCCTCCTGGTAGCTACTAGCTGGTGTAGTAGCATCCAAAGATTTCTCTGTAGTATGATCACTCCAAGTTTCCCAACAAAAGATATGCAGCAATCTGTTCCATACTTTCCATTTGTTTGCTAGTTTCCTTTATTACTAAAAGACACAGATAAACTGATAAATAAACTGATAATCCAATACCATACTCCTCCTTCCACATCCAGATTCAGCACATTTTATTTCACAGTACAATTAGTCACTACTCGCTACTAACCAATTTACAATATTCAGATTTGCAGCAGGAAGTATCTCCACCTCGAATTTTATCAGCCAAGATACCGAATTGTATTGCACCTACAGGCTACAGCTCGATCACTCTAGCCCGTGGTTCTTATGATGGTTATTGTGCCACGCCCGGCGGTGTGCAGCCTCGTGAAACCGGCGACCGTTTTGCCCGACGGTGCCGGTCGGTTGCCTGCCGCGGCGCGCGGGGCGCACGCGAACTCCCCCACGGGGTGCCTGACCGGCCTGGGCGGCCTCGTGAGGATACGCGCGTTGATGTCGGCGAGCGTCATGCCGCCGTCCAGCCCGCTGGGTTTCACCACGGCGAACGGGTACAGCACCGATGACCCGTACTGCGCCGCCGGCATCGTCCTGCTCTTCTTGCTGCTCGCCGTCTCTGTCCCTGCGAGATTTTTAGCAGCATGGTGTCATTGTCCTTTTACGTACAAGTGAAAAGAGATGGCGCGACAAGGATTTAGCCACGTCTAGTCAATGCTTTTTTGTGACACGGGACAGCTAGTTAGCGACCGATCGTTTGGCATGATTGGTTTCCAACAGTACAATTTCATTAGTTTTAAATTGAGATTTGTTATTCCTTTTAATTGGATTATTCGATTACTTCAATTGAAAGCTTCCCCTTTTCAAATTAAATTTTTAAAAACTTTGAGTTTTTCTTATAAATTTCAATCAAAATTCTCAAACATCAAATTTTCAAATTGAAAATATTTCCTAACTTTCAACCATTCGTTGTCAGCGAAATGTGATAAAAATATCAGGAAATGAAAAAAGAATCCAACGCAGGTCAAACCTTCTGGTGTCACCGGACGCTTGGACGAACAGTTTTTGTCGGCGCTTGTGCCAGTGTCACTGGCATGTGGGCCCACGTTGCAGTGGGACGAGGCAGAGCTGTGAGGCTGCTGCTCATAGTCACCTTGCAGCAACCCCACGGTGTTATCAGGGGGTCCTATTGGTGAGGCAGAGTTCAGTCCCAGAGGAAGATCATCACCATCATTGTCTGCAGAAACCGACTGTTAATTAGTACTATGCTGGTTTTTTTACAGTCCATCCGATGAGATTACCCAGGTTAGATTAAAAATCTGTGTACCATCTAAAGTCTAAACATGTCCTCCAAACTAAAGATGTTCTTTACTTAAGAAGCATGCAGTACTGCACGCACATGATACACAAATGATGGGTTAGGACAGCAATGTACCGCTAATCTTGAGTGGGCCCAGGCATAAATTTCCCAAGCATCGTATACTTAACAATCAATTATAGTTTGTCCTAGTTGTTTGGAATCGTACCACTACCGTGGATAAATGACTAGTTATTACTGAAAGAGCGTGAACTATGCTCAACCAATTCACAGTAATGAACAGATTCTGTACCTGGGAAACAGGTAACGTCACTGTTCTCCTTCAGAAAAGAGCTGGAACCAAAGCTCACGAGCTGCTCCTCATTACAGTCCCAGAAATTCTGAAGAGAGATTTGTCGGAGTGAATTGCGAAATGAGAAAAATGTAAGCATTAGAGCAAGAACTGCATGCAAATTCTGATGCAATTGAAGCTTGAACTAACCTGGAGCAGTTCATCAAACTCCTCGTACATCACCCCCGTATCCTGCGGCGCTGGCAGGCTGGTCACCGCAGCTGTTGCCTCCATAGCAGGCGACTCCATACCTGCATGTCCCAACCAGTTATTAATCACTAGAATTACCTCCATGAACACAACTAAGCAGGGTGCAAGAGAACAAATGAAATGATCGAAAAGGGCATGTAAAATTGAGAATTGTATATGAATGCAATGTAGCACAAAACCTACACTTGGGGAAGAAGAACTCAAGCCCAAGCTCATGGCCATGGGGGTTGTGACCATGAGGATCACTGGCGGCGCCAACTCCCACTACTCCTACACCAAAGTACCTAAAATGTGGAACCCATTCAAACAGGAAGCGGCTGCTGTCGCGCAAGCTGCAGGCCATGGTGTCTAAAGGCCACCTCCATGCGTGCATCTCTCTTTCTTGAGCTGTCTCCATGTCCATGGCATGCAGATTGCAACAGCAGCAGCAGCAGGAGTGGAGTTGTGGGGGAGAGAGGCCGTGCCTCTTTGCGAGGCACGTACTGACCAGAGTGAGAGACTGAGACTACACTCAGAGTAGCTTGGCTAGCGTGAGCCGTGAGGAGTGTGCCATGCCATGCGTGCTTAAATAGGAGGGCTTTTGGGAAAAGGTTGCGAGTGTTGTGTGCTCTGCACTAACTGCAGGATGCATGCAGTGCGGCAATCTCAAGCTGCGGCGTGCACAGTTTCGTCAGGGAACGAGGAAACTAAAGCTTGGAATTTTTGCAAAGTCGAAAGGAGGCAACGAGGCAGGCGAAAGCATGCAAAAGGGTAAGCTAGGAGTGGAGTGTGTGAGTGTGGTTGGGAGGCTCTTTCTCGTGGTTCGTTCTGTTTGATGACATTGTGGCCTTTGCTTCTTTCTTTTATGTTGCATCCCTCTCGATCCGTTGCTCGTATTTGTCTGCCTTTCTGACTTTTGATTTTGCATACAATTGATGAAAAGGAGAGAAGTGCTTTCGATGTTATTCTGTTTTGTCTCGACACTTACCAAGAAAAAAGAAACCGTAAGAAAATTGTGCACATCTAATGTGGGCCTTGATTGACTTCTAATCAGGATTTAAAGTAGCTTTCAATCCAAAATCAATTTTCAGCTTTAAATATAAGCTGGGACATAATGGACATCGGTCTAACAAAAGTTTAAAAAATATAACATGATACATGAACGTAGGTGAGGAAATTGAATAAGAAATGATTTTGATCAGTTAAGATGGGTACCTATGTGGAGAAATAAGTATATACATTTGGACAAAGACTACGGGATATGCATCCATTTGAATGAATATGTCCCCTTCGTCTTTCTCCTCCCGACTCCTCCGCCGCTCTCCAGCATCCTCGACGCAATCATCTCCTCCGCACATCCCCTATCTCCTCCGTCCTCCTCCCCAATCCTCACGACCTTACAAGCCGTACCCACCCCTCCTTCTTCCTATGTCCGCGTACTCGATGCATGCTCCAGATCTGACAGGGATTGCAACATAGGATGATGGAAATGGCAGCGACTACGACGGGAATCGACGGTGATAACTTCGGGAGGACTAGATCCGTCGGAGCCTCGAGAAGACTAAACCCTTCACTAGCAACCTTAGATATGGTGGCGGCAGGCCCGCCGACGCAATCAAAACATGAAGTTGGAGGTAGCCTGCGAAGACGAATGTGGCGAGCAGAGGTGCTAAGCCCAGTCCGAACCAGAGGATGAAGGATGATGAAGATTATGCCTGTCGATGGGTGATACCCGTAGACCAGATAAATAGGGTATTGGGGTACGTTGGTATAAGGATCTATGCAAAACAACATTGCACGAACATAGGGACATGGATTTTTATAATGGTTCATGCCCCAAGTCGGGTAATAACCTACTCCAGTTTATATGGGATTGATCTCGTAGAGTCACGGAGTACAAAGCAGTATATTGGTCTTGATGATGTTAACGAGATAGCAGTCAGAAGAGTTGACTAGTTGTCTCGATGACTTGGCTTCGACTGCTCTGGCTTCATGGATTTTGGTGGATACATTGGTGGTCTGATTCGATCCCTGAACTCCTCCGAGGGTTCACCTTTTATACCGTAGGTTACTCGTGTCTACAAGTAGGTCTCGAAGATATAGAACCTGGCACGATATTTAGAAAGACCTGATCTTCTCCGATTAGGACTCCATAGTCACCAGGCTTCGGGAAACCGCTTCCTTCCATCCTTAGTAGATTTCTTTGTTTGTTTACGGAAACTAGCCATATACGTCTAGGTATACCATACTCGTATATTCCATAGATCACAGAATATTAGGTATGCCTTATCTATAACTCTGACAATGCCTATGGCAAGAACCACACAACTTTCGCAAGGTATTATGTTTGCTGCTTCAACAAGGTATCAGGTCTAACACCTCGGGGTACTAGGTCTGGTACCTATGGTACCTCGGATATCAGGGATGGTACCATGGTTTCAGATGCGATACCTCAGGGTACCAGATTTAGTATCCTAGGTATTATATTTGGTACCCAATATTCTTTATTTTTCATATGCTGACGTCACACTGGCATAAAAAAAGTCCGTTAGGAAACAAAAGTTTGTTGTATAGCCACATTCAAAATTACTATATTAGGGAGTAGTGTAAAATCAATGGTTTTGTTGTATACTGGTGATTGATCCTATGGCCGTGTCACCCCTCCCTTGCACCAATACATATCTATTGAGTCCATGACATTGTTTGACTTCTCACTTCCCTTTTTACTTTTCTTCAGACGTCTGGAATTTGCCTCACCTAGTGTTATAACATAAATTCCACTGTTAATTGAAAAATTCCTCAACACTATCAAGTTCTCGTGAAAGCGCAATAGTAAAAATTTCGCTTTTCAACCCCTCTTCCTCCCGAACTCCAGTGGCATGCCGACGGTGATGAAGGAGAGGGATGGAGCTCCTCTCCACTACTACCAGGGTAGGTGTAACATGTAGGTGGTGAGGTTTCTCATGTTGTCAGGTTATTCCAATTTTTGTGATTGACTTCATTGGAATCTAGTATCCTTGTTCTCGACGATGCTGGGAAAAGTGTTGGCGGTGCGATGAGTGTGTCTAGAAGCTCGGATCTGGTGACCAGTGTGCTGTCTAGACGGGGAGAAGGAACTTGGAGGCAAAGATTAAAGTGGAGCTAGGGTTGTGGTTGTTGGATCCTGTCACTTGGTGGTAGCTCAGGTGGTGTAGGACCATGTTGCTGCTGGTTCTGGCAGTTAGCCAACAAATCAGGTGAGCTTAGTGCTTATGGATGTTAGATCCAATTGAGAAGAAGCAATCCGAGCGGCTTCGGTCTCGATGATTCAAACACTAGATCAGGTGGTGGCGATGTACATGGTCGTCAGATTTGGTGGTAGACTGGTCCCGCGGACGAGTTATGGATGATGTAGGATATACTCGTCATAGGTGTTTTCGTGAAGTCCATTGCCAATTTTTTCAGCAATAAGATAGCCATGCCCACCTCTTCAATGTTGTTGATGCCCTCTCTTGCAAGTTGTTGATTCCAAGTTCATCTTCGTGGACCAAAACCAATTACATCGTCATCGTCCAAAGTCTTGCATGAATGTGAAGTAATGGATTAGGATGTTCTCTTTAGTTTGATTATAGTAGTAACTAGTCAAGCACCATCCACCTACCACAGCTTTGTTACTAGCGCTACTTATATTTGATGGAGAAATCCACGACAACATTTGGTTGAATTTTGTGAGGCGGATAGAAAATCTACAACTCAGACTATATGTCGATCAGTGACAAATCAAATACGTGATTTATAACCGGGGGATCCGCTAATACCAAGACCCGCAAGACTTCGTAACAAACACGGAGGGGAGATGTATTTTATACAGGTTCAAGCCCCATCAGGGTAATAGCTCTACTTCCTGTTGGTCGTGTGGTCGGTTTTTCTTTATCGATAAATAAGGCCTGATGTCGAGTAGAATAAGACGTAGCGGAAGGCTAGTCTAAAATACTTGAGTAGTATATATGGGGCTAATCGAGGATTGGAGATTGTCGACGAGACGCTTTTGTAGGTCTTTGATGTCTTTGGCGGATGGGAGCTTCAGACTTGATTCAACTTGTCCTTCGAGCCATCAGGGTCAATTGAATTTATACCCTTGAGGCTCAACATGATTTGGTCAGACACGTGGGTTCCGAGTAGGAAATATAGTTGAATAATGAAGAAATAAGCCTAAAACTATCCAGACTGTATCTCTTTTAGTATAGCAGGTTTTCCTAGCCTTTTCTCAATCAAATAAGTCTCTGGAATATACGTTATATACACAACAATACGGGGTACCTACTATCTACTAGTATACTTTAAACCTCTAATTGTGCCGTTTCTGAGGACACATTCGAATGTTAATAGCCTGTGGATGGAATTGTCGTGGCAACGCTATTGCTCCCATTGACCCCATCTATTTTATCCGAAGGATTATGTCTTTAATTCAGTTATCTTCGCATTCTAAAGGATGGTCTTACGCTTGTTCTCTAAGTACTCCCTCCTTCCTTAAATATTTGACACTGTTAACTTTTTGACACAAGTTTGACCGCTCGTCTTATTTAAAAAAATTATGAAATATGTAAAGTTATATATGTGCTTAAAAGTATATTTAATGATGAATCAAATGATAGAAAAATAATTAATAATTACGTAATTTTTTTGAATAAACAAGCGGTCAAACATGTATAAAAAAATTAACGGCGTTAAATATTTAAGGAAGGAGAGAATACTATTTTGTAAGGCGCTATACTGTGGGATAATGTGTGCAATCACAATCACAAAAATATCCAATACCATCTTTTTTTTAAAAAAAATAATGGATACCAATCTACTACTATGCGGTACCTTTTGTCTTGCTAGGAAAACCAATTCATCACATCCAGATCATGCATGATGGCAAGGTGAGACAAATGTAACTATGTAATAAGCTGCATCAAGACAAATCCAAGCTTTGACCACACCAGTATTTTGACTAGCCAAGTCAACCAGGCACCAAAAGCCATTTGTCAACAAAGGCCAAGGGGGGAACACAAGGTTTCCATATCATCATGGATGCAGTCAAATTCGTGGATAGTGGGTCAAAAATAATCATTTCAGTGGACAAATAGGGAAACAAGAAGACAATACGTACTGTCTTCCGTCCAAAATGCTCTGTTCGTATAGTACCGCTCACTCGAATTACATCTAAACTCATTTTGATAATCTTAAACACAAACCAAATCTAGCTACTGCATTGATACTTGGAGATTATCATGGCGTTCCTGCTGCATTATTATTAAGGGAAAATTGCTCTGCATCCATTCCAGGGCACACAAAAGGAGTAGTAGTAATGACTACAGAAAAAACTAATTTTCTTTATTTTCAGTAGGTAATTCTGCATTCGTATTGCAGCATATCTTGCAGAATGGACCCACAATACCTTGAGCAATGCCTGGCTAGCATGAATTCGTGGGTTCCTACGTAAAAAGAAGTGTCTGAAAAACAAGGCTACGGCCTGCTAGCTGCTGTGTTACTGTGAGGGAGCTTTAAACGCTTTGTATTTGGTCAATGCAATCCTAGGTCCACGAAAATCCAAGCAGTAGCATATGTCTGCCCTTTGCCATCATGGCCTAATTTCGAACCGTGATGAGATCGTCCACTCCATTGCACTAGCTCAATGTCCACTGCTAGTTACTGTGGTTAACGTTGGGGGGGAAATGTTGTTTATGACTTCTAATTTGTGGTTAACGTCCAAATCCAAATGATAAATAACAGATATATAGCTACCGGCCTAGAAATCCAATGATGACTAACATATTCTATATATAGCCTATAGTAAACCTGAAGCAAAATGCAATTAGACCAAACTGTCTAGCTCCTCGAAATCTCAAGATTTTACATCGTCCCCTTTCTTATAAAGTTGAAAGAAAAAAACAAATCACAATTCTCCCTTCGAGCGTCATCGATCCAATATTAGATATCACTAGAACCGTCCTACCATCGGTTAGCACGATGCCATGGATTGTTAGTTAGAGTGGTGTAAGTAGTGCAGTGATTTTTGGCAGAGAGGACTTGAGTAGAGGATATCACTATCACACTTTAGATCAAGACTGTTGGCTGTGATTTTTCTGTGGGTCTTGCAATCAACCTACAGAATCATTTTATTTGAGCACGGGGCACATTTGAACCTACAGAAAAATTGACTGGTGGTGATGTGCAAAAACACAAAGGTAGAGGAGAATAGGAGAAATGAATTCCACACTAAGCCATGATTATCCAAAGATGAAAAGTAAACCTTTCCTAAAAAATTAGTTATTTAAGTATTCGATCCATTTGCTCCCTTCCCCTTCAAGCCTTGTTTGGAATGAAGGAATTTTCCTTGATCCTCATAGGGTATTTAATTAGTTAATGTGCGAAAGATTGCCAGATTGCCGGGGAAATTTGTTGTTCTAAAGAGGGCCTAAAAAGGAATGCATTTGCTAAATGCATCTTAAGAAGTACTTCCCCCGTCTCATAAGAACTATTGCTCGTTTTAGGAAATAATAAGAATCTATTATAATGTCCATAATACCCCTTATATTAGATAGCCCCCATTGTCTTTTCAATTGATATATGGAATTATAAATTACACATTACATAATTTAAAGGATTGAAATATAGACATTGAAGATCTGTATGGAAGTATACAACTTACTATGGAAGGTCTCATTGTGTTAATAATAAATGTGTCGGCCACAAATTGATTGTCTGAAAGTACATACTTTGTTTTGAATAAGATAAAGAAGTAAATACTAACAATACCAAATTTAAAGTTCAGGGAATAAGAAATTTATACCAAGTCGATCTGATATGTTTTATGGGCCTATGTTGCCTTTTCTTGTCAACCTTTCGGGAGGTACTTTTCCGGTAAAACTTCCTTCGTACTTCTCTGATATATGAAGAATAACTCATTAACAAAGACACAAAGGTAAAGGTGCGTACGAACTAACAAGTTGAAAGCAACGACATCGCTAGAAGAAACATACCGTAGAAGATGTTAAACTTGCAGGAATAACAGCTATTGAACAATAGTAGGCTCAATCCTCTGGAATTCAATAATTCCAAAGAATTTTCATATGAACCAGATATATGCTCGCAAGATTTAAGAATTTTTTTTTGCGTACCAAAAGAGGGCTCAAAAGCTAGCCATGGCGGCAGGGCGGCGGCGATAATAACTAGGGTTTTTATTGGTGGCTTGGTGGAATCAGCTAACCCTAAATAGGAATGTATTAAAAAGCGCATAATAACAACTGCACTAGATTTCTTGTTTGATATTATAGCACATTACTATCTCTAATTTATTTTATATCTTATTACTATCTCTAATTTATTTTATATCTTATTTGGCCTACATAATTAAGAGACAATTGCTACAATAAATAGGTTTGTGCCTTTTTCTAGTCTGCATGGTCTGAGTGGCAGCTTGACCTGTATACATCTTGGTGTTTACACTTACCTAGCATAGCATGCGTGCCTGTCTCATACTATTTTCTTCTCCACGTTCGATTGTAATAATATGTCTTATTTACGCAATCTATTGTACTATGGATCTACTCTTATATGAAGCTATCCTATAGAGTAGTAGTCAATGGCATAGTGCCACGTCACTTCATCATTTCGACTCATCTTTTAGAGGATTTCCTCAGCTGGAATTTTGGCAGTGGATTAGAGCCAGCACATTTCTATACATGGGTCTTTTATAAATGACCCTCAATTCCAGCCTACCCACTTAAATAGGCACATCCAAAACTTTACCTACTTAAAAACATTAACAATGTTTCGGTCGTCCGTCATTAAGTGCTATTCGGATCACTGTTGCCGCACGTGTATTTCATTCCGCTTCCCGCTCCAACGCGGCAACGCGTGCAGAGTATGTGTCCGATCGAGCCCAGGCCAACACTGTACACACACACACACACACACACACACACACACACACACACACACACACACACACACACACACACACGAGATTTGACAGGAAGAAAACAAAAAACCAGATCGAATCAGCGTGTTATATCCTATCGAGTATATTGATCATGGTCCACTTTGACTCGGAGTCTACACTTTCTTTTCATTGGATTGCAAACTTTACCTTTTTCTTTTTCTTTATCGATCAGAAATCAACCAAATATGAAAACACCACTCCTGGACTGTAAGGCATTTCATATTCTAT
Organism: Leersia perrieri; assembly: GCA_000325765.3. NCBI lineage: Eukaryota > Viridiplantae > Streptophyta > Magnoliopsida > Poales > Poaceae > Leersia > Leersia perrieri. The sequence goes on from CM002486.1 coordinate 15,504,202, forward strand.
ATTTTCCAATAATTACTATGATAGATACTTTCAAGAAATCAATGGAGTTTTAAAATCAAATTTGATGTTTGAGTGCAGAAAAATTCTCGAAATTTAAGGAAGAACCTTTTTGTTCATTTTGGATGAATTTGGATAATTTTGTACTAGACAATATGGAAGGGACAAAAAGGGAGTTCGAGGAAATTCTGGTTTTAAATTCAATATTTGAATTCTAAAAAAATTCTAGAGATCCCAATAGAAGATTTCAGGGTCAGAAACTTGAACATAGAGTCGATTTTGAGGATGGAGAATTTGAATGAACTTTTAAAATAGGAGGACCGGTCTAAAAAGGAAGTAATTTAGTAGAAAAATTTGAGGTATTTAGTTTCCAGCCACAGTTTGTCGTGCCTAAGGTTAGGCAAGTTTATGGCTGTTTGGTTGTAGCCGCAATTACGGCAAGATTCCTTTTCAATAAATGTGGCCTCATTCATCAATGACAGATAAGTGTGCTGAAGGTTTTGATCATCTTACCTTAGACAAGTATGACAACTTTTGTTGATAACCGGTGGCAAGGTACAGCTAGCAAGTGAACTGACCTTAAATTCGTTTTTAAATATCTGAATGGACACTTTTTCTAGTAACTCCTTAAAGCGTGCATTCTAAACCTATCAACCGAGTCAGGCCTTGTTGCTCACATCTTTACCTATTATAAAAGTTCAAGATGAATCTGTGCTCTTTCTGTCTAGGCCGTTTTGTCCGTCGGATGACATCATCTAAATCGGCCAAGGAAAAAAAGGCCTGAATTTGAAAAAAAATAAGATTTAAAAAAGAGGAATTAGCTCCATTCAAATCGGCAAAATACAAATGCTAAATCGTAGTTGACAAGATAAAAAAAAATCAACAAATCAAGAATCATCATGGTCACAAATCATCACAAAAATTAGACATTGTTGTCAGTCGCCTCCGCCACGGCGAGGCCTCCCCACCATCGCCCGTCGCCACCATCGACCGAGACCGCCCCCTCCGTAACCTGCCCCCTCCGTCATCGTGAGGCCGACTCCGCCGTCGCCCGTCGCCTCTGCCACGGATAGGCCGACCTCATCGTTGCTCTAGGCCGCCCAAGCCGCTGGTCGTGCCCACTGCCATCGCTCTAGGATGCCGCCGGTCGCGAGCTGCTGCCGCGGGGACGGGCGGCTGGACGATGACGACGGGGAGGGCAACCGGTGGTGGCGGCCGGTCAGAA
>CM002486.1:15505523-15553961 GCA_000325765.3 Leersia perrieri
CGGCTGGGCGGCAGCGCCCGGGAGGGTGGCGGGGTGGTGGCGGCCGGCCAGGTGGGTAGTGGGGCTTTTAGGGTTAGGGTTTCGGGTGTGTGTGTATTGGGGGGAGGGTATTTGTTCCCCATCTCGCCGTCCAGCCGTTCGATCGGGAACCATAGGATCGGACGGCTAGAATTGACTGAAACGACAATCAGCCCAAGAGAAAGGCCATGGGCCTATCGGGCAGGCGTAGATAAGTCTATGTTAGTCCTTTATTTTTTTCAGAAGCATTTATAATTTATTTGTTGAATACTATTGATTTTTCCCATTATAACGCACATGCACATTATGCACATTTGCTAGTAACCAGTTAAATTGTAAATATAAAGGTACAAGATGTATCTGAAAAAGTATAAGGCCCACTAATCCAGCCCTTTGTAGGAAAAAGAAAAAGGCTGCTACTACTCGATGCAGCCCATCAAAGAGTTATTTTTTTGTGGCTCAATGAAAATCTGCCGTAAAAATCTCCTTCACGCTGTACTTTGGGCCGTCATAAGGAATCACCCAGACAGCTATTTTTTCACCCTTCTGACATGAATTTTGTATTTTTCTTAGGAACATTTTCGTTACCAGATGGCCAAACCACAATTGTACAACACGCATCGTTCTCGAGTGAAAAACAACACCAATTAGCTATAAACCTATCTAAAATAACAGTAGAGCCAATATATATAATAAATATGCTACAAAATTGGCTATAATTTTTCTCCTCCTCACTATATATATTCAATATATATCTATAAAGACAAGTGCAAGCAAACTGTCAGGTAAGAGCAAACCAACAGTGTAGCTGATTGCTAGCTGCAATAGTCTCCACGGCATCTAAAGCTTGCTTAACAACTACTTCCTTCGTCTCAATATATAAAGACTTATTCCGTTTATTTAGAAAATTAAGGTTGAGATAAAGGAAGTGTTATGATTGGCTGAGAGTAGAACATAGGTGGAAAAATTAAATGTATGATGGTTTATGATTGGTGGAGATGTGGTAGGTGGGCGTAAAAGTAGTTATATTTTAAGACATTTTGAATTCTTTAAATAGTTATATTTTAAGACGAATGGAGTACAATAACAACTACAGTAAGCTTGAATATACTACACAGACCTATCAAGTTCTCCAAGAAAGCAATTAATTCTGCAGGAAAACACTTACTTTCTCTCTCTGCCTTTTATCTAAGTGGGACCAGCTTGCAGACACACAGGAGATATCTCCAGCTGATTAGGACAAAATTTGGCATGGAGAAGAAAAAAGTAGAAGAGAGAGTAGCCTCTATAGGCTAAACAAGAGATATGCTATATCACATAGTCCAAGAAATTATGAGAGAAATATATGGAACCAAGTTTTCATATATATGAGAGAGATGATGTAAAGTAATCCTTTTCTCATTATCTCCAACTGGCCTACAGATACCATTAAAGATGGTCAAATGCTAACAGATGAAATCAGCTATAAATAAACATTTGTGTCTCGTTCATAGTGCTGTCGTCGGGCGCTTATCTAGTCTGCGACCTTTCTTTTCTCTCCATGCTTCACTCATCCACGTAATTTTTTTAGACTACTCATCCACATCACTCTGAAATCTGATGTGTATAATATATCGCTAGCCTATATGGCTATATTGTATCTTCTCTAAAAGCTCACTCCTCTCTCTTTTTTTTATCTCTCTCTTTTATTTATGCATATTGTGAGTTTATAGTTTACTATAGATTACTATTATGTTTGCTCTAAGGTAAGGTGAATCTTGATCACATGGACTGTTCTTAACAAGCTAGCTAATTGGTGTTCAGCTGCTCTCACTTAATTAATGCCCTTTAGGAAAGCGTGTACTGCTGTACCCCAACATTATGCGCTCTAATCTGCATCCATCTAGCTAGCAACCTAGCATGTCGAAGTGATTGGCCAACCTAAATGTTAGGATGCAACTAACCTACACTAGTTTCGGTCTAACTTTTTATGGGAAGAAAACCCATATCTAACAACGTAAAACACACAAGTTAGGAATCGTATCGCCATTTATTGTTATTCAAACTTAACTGTATCATATTCTCAAAAAAAAACTTAACTGTATCACAATTAATTAATGATATACTCTTTCTGTCTTTAAATACAAGGCGTATTTCAATTGTACACGTCTTCAACACTGTAACGGCAAGTAGCGTGAGATTGTTTGAGTGAGGGGACCGCGGGACCCTGTTTCGTGGTCCTAGAGGACTGCGAGTTCCTCTATGTTCGTACACCTGTGAGTGGATGGGGTGACGGGTTGGTGCACACTCTCGCGAAGGCCAACAGTCAACTTGTCCTGTAACTCACTTGGCAGAACAGAGATAAGCTTGGGGCAGTATTACGTTATGTTATCCTCAGCCTGACTACCTGTGGGTATCGTGCAGGTCACGCTGGGTAGACACTGCAGGGTCGAACAGTATTCGAATACGCCGTACTCCCGGTTGATGGAGTTATGTCTATGGGTGAATCCAGATTATCGGCATAAGTAGCTTTGGCATGGTTTAAACTTGGTAATTCGATGGCATATAATTGAACCTTTCAAACCTAAAGTTGTTTATAAATTGGGATTGTTTATGAACTACTACTAAGGCTTAGAATTAAACCAGTTTCATCCTTGTTATTCCTTGCATTACTTTAAATTTTCTAGCATGGCTTGCGGAGTAACTTTCGTACTCAGTCCTATATATTTGCTGCTCCAGCCGGTCAAGAAGTTGCAGGAGAAGCCCCTGCGGAAGCAGTGGACCCACAAGAGTGGGACGAAGACGAGGGTTTCGACTTCTAGGTCAACTTTACGCTCAGGCAGTTCCTGTGGTGTGGAGTTGCGTCTTTTGGTTGTAAGTGTAAGGCCTTAAGCCCGTTGTGTGTGTGGAGTCGGAGTTGTAATAAGAACCTTTATGGTTTGTATAGTTAATCAAAGCTTCTGATTCTGTATCATTCTACGCATAACTGAACTTTCTGGGCAGTTATATGTTCGCGGGGACGTTTAGACCCTGGTCTGGGCGTTCCCCACAAACACTTTACTTTGACCATTAATTTATTTTATAAGATATTATCAAAAAAACTATAAAATTTACATCATATGAAAACACATTCAAATACAAATCTAATGATGTCACATGCTTAACTCTAAATATAAATATGATTAGTTTAACTATTAGTCGAAACTTTGGAATATTAACTTTATGAAAAAAAATCTTATAATTTAAGATGGAGGAGTACATCTTAATTATTGTTAGCCAAATGTGGGATATAGGCGTTAGTATCAAGTGAATTATGAAAAAAAAATGTCAGATTTGATCATTTCGGCTATGGCTAACAATTCGTAAACGAAAGCAACTGAAAACAAAGTCTGGAAAATTCGAAAACAAAGTCTGGAAAGTATACGATGGAAAACCACAAAATTAACTCTAAAAGCATAACAATAAATTTTTTGGTTGAGGCTAATAAATTAATAGCAAACTACTACTACCTCCGTCCCAAAATATAAGGAGTTTTTGACTTTTCACGGTCTTCAAGATGCTATTTTGACCAATAATATCTATAAAAATATAATATTTCAAATTAAAATAGTTGCATATTATAATAGTTTGTTTAATGATGAATCTAATAGTATCTTTTTTATGTGATAGTTTATTTTGAATTTTTCACTATTAAGTCAAAGTTTAAAATGTTTAACTTGACTTTTCTTTATATTTTAGGACGGAGGCAGTACGAGTCATTTGAGTCATTTGGGAGGTGCGCACCCATCAATCTCACTATATGTACAAAATGGTTTTATTGTCCCTCTCTCTTATTTGGTACTCCATCCGTCCAAAAATATAAGCATTTGTTGACTTCCTGACGTCACGTTTGACCATCCGTCTTATTCAAAAATTTTGTGAATATATTATTTATTTTGTTATGATTAGTTTTATTATCAGGTATACTATTTTTATATTTCTCTAAATTTTTTGAATAAAACGGATGGTCAAACATGATGTGCGGAAATCGATAAATGCTTATATTTTTGGACGGAGGGAGTAATTAACCAGGCTTGAGTCTTATTTCCCAGAACAAAAGTATCACTTTTAAATAGGGGTGGACCCACCCATTGGACAGGGTGGGTCGGCCAGCCCAGCTTCGGCCCGATTTGCTCCGCTCATATAGACCTGTAGCTCATAGAGTTTTAACCTAAATATAGAAAAAAGGGCTGATATTATCCATCATGGTTGATGTGGTGAGATTGTTATGCATAAATTGTGTTAACGTGGAGATCTATCTGGTTTGATTCCTGTATTGTTCAATTTTTTTATTTTCATTTCTCTTAATTAATTTTAATAATAATAAAATTCATTCCGGCCTTTCTTCAAAGAAGCTATAATTTCTTTTTACAAGATTTGATTAAAAACATGAAGACTACCTAAAGAAAACACCCTAAAATAGAAATCATAGTTTATGGCTGATAAAAACAAAACATAGCCATTGTTCCTACTAAAGGCTTATAAGTTATACACAATCCTTATCTTCTTCAAGCTAAAAGAGCAGAATCTTCAAAAACAACCATTGATCCTTGTTCAATCGAGTTATGCTTTTATCACTGTTGGCAAGCAAACATCAAACCAAAGCGAAAGAAGCGTCAAAGATTCTAAGTTGTAAACAACACTCGTTACTCCCAAAATTTTCACCATCGAGCGAACTCGGTCCAACCAGAACATCACATCACAGATGGACCTCCAACGTGATGCCTTCAAGAAGGTTGCGGCATCAACAATGTCGTCATCTCTAGGTTTTCACCTGGATACTCCATTTGAAGACACAATTGATGGAAGGGTACCACAACAGAGCAACGGCAAAGCATTCTGACATCGCCTTCAAGAAGGTAAGTGTCGCCTACAGACGTCACCGATGTCTGCTGACGCACGTTGCGGAAACGGCAAAGCCGTTCACAGGTGCACTGCCGACAACAGAAACAAACGTTCAGATCTAGATCCAATTGTCATTGTTGCCATCCGAACCTCCCCATCCCACGAAAGGCCCCAAGGACCATCCAACTTTGGCGCCGACAGTCCCTTGTCACCGAGCTAAGCACACCACCCTGGAGAGACCACCGACAGGGATCCCGCTATTGTCTTGGTGACATCATAGACGCAGGGATCCGCTGACGTGTCGTGCCACACTGTGCCAATGCACCTCACCGTCTAACCAAGCACAATCTCAGCATTACGCCGCCAACCGCTAGCGCTGCCGCCGCTGAAGATCCGGATGTCTTCATCGCCACCCGAACCTCGTCGTTCGACGGCCCGGTGTCTGCGCCTTCAGCCCCACGATGATGGCTGAGCACCCCGCCAATACTATTGTGTGACATCCTAGCCCAGGGATTAATAGGATTGATAGAATAATACTCATACCAACAAGTTGCAACTTCTTTTCCGGGAGCTCATCTTCTTTTCCGTGAAGTTGCAACTTTGAGGTTAAGCATGCTTGGCCTGAAACAATTTCAGATGGGTGACCAACCGGAAAGCTCTTCCTAGGTGTGCACGAGTGAGGACAAAGTGCATAGAAAAGACTTGTATTGGTCTGTGAGAAAAGTCTTGATGTCCTAAAGAGCTGCCATGTGTTAACGGACCCGACCCAGCCTGGGTGGGGGGGGGGGGTTCAGGGCGTGACATATCGCCATGCTTGGATAGACCACCAACATCATAGCGAGACCATATGCAGGGATCCATCACCAACATGCCGTGTCACACCATACCAAAGCACCTCGCCGTTGGGCCGTGTGTGCCACCAGCCGCCGCCATGCGCTCCAGTGCCAAGCATCCCTATCGCTGCCTTTCTGGTTCATCGCTCTAATGGCTTGCTCCGGCGGCTAGGCGAGGCAAGATCTAGATTGAGGTGGTCCGCTCGTCCGCGTTGTTCGGAGGTGGAGGTTACACCCACATTCTTCTGCACCTTGTTATTTTTAGCTATTTCTCTTAATTCATAGCCATAACATATTCCTCAACTACTCCTAATTAACTCTTATTAGTTTTAGGATTTGAATAAATACTACCATTTCATAAAAAAGTTTTTCTTTATGTTGAATAATGTTATTATGTTTCAAACACTATATCACTTCTATTTTTCCTGTTGTATATCTTTTTTCTGTAAGAAATACAAAATTTAGAATATTCTTATTATAGAGTCGTTAACACATGAAGTATTAAACCAGAAATATGATAAGCACTATTTATTATATAGTGCTTAAATAATATTGACATCCTATTTGATTTGTGTCAAGCTCCATCTTATTTGTCACCGCGTTGACCACACCAACCGTCAACATGGACAACGTGTTATGCATAGGTCCGCAAGCTTGTGCCTACACCAACGCTTGCTCTCTATAGTGCCCAACGATACGTCCTGTTGTGTTTGGTTATATTTATCGGTGAGTATTCCCGTCCTATCTATTTTTTAAAGCTGTGTCTGTCACTGCTTTGCTTCTAGATTATCTACATCAATATATAGAGAGATGTGTAAAAAATCATGTTTGTTAGCTCTAATGTTTATACACGGTGGATAAATCATGCGAAGATACCAAAAATTTGAGTAATAGTGAATCACACATGCATACTGAGTTAATGGATTAGCTTTTGCATTACATTTAAACTCAGAACTTTAGTTGATTATAAGGTTTGTGTGACAAGCCAGTTCAATTCTCAGATTATAGAAACATAATTAGTAGTACATTAATTGTTATGAATGTTGTCTCGAAAACTCCACGATAAGTGCACCGAGCGATAGGTGCTGTAAGATGTCCCGAGTGCTGTAGCGAGCGAACTCTACTGATGTAGCTATGTGCCGTATCAACGTGTGGCGCACCTCAGCACAGTGCTGTAGCTACGTGCCGAACAATATCTACGAGTGGAAAGTACTGATCTTTTTTCCCCAAAAACTCTCACGGAAAAGTTAGCTACTTTATTTGCAGCCAATCATGTAGGGTCTCAACATATCATGTAAGATTTAGCCCTTCTTATATTAACATTTGACAAATAATTTTAGTGGGGGCTCACATGTTTGCTACGGGGATAGGGGGCTCGAGGCCCCGCTGCCCCATTGCTAGATCTGCCCTGGTCCCGACTCTACGATCGAGTGGCGCACCCAAGCGATAAGTGTTGTAGGATGTCCCGAGTGCTATAGTGAGCGAACTCTACACAGGCGCACCCGAGTGATAAGTGTTGTAGGATGTTTCGAGTGTTGTAGCAAGCGAAATGGACGGCACCGAGGGCTTTGGCTGGTGCGGCGGCCAACAAGCGCAGTCATGCGGAGGGGCGCGGTGGCTGACGGGTTGCCATGATGTTGACGGTCGTTATCGACTAATTTTGACCGTCAATATTACTGAAGTAGAGGAGAACTAGCTATACTTGCAATGCATATTTATTTCAGAATAAACTATTTTCACTTGTACTTTTTTGCTCGCGTCTTTTTTTTTAATATTTCCACTTGTACTTATAATTTTTTAAATTTTTGTGGAAAATTGTACAAACGCACAGAGATTGACGTAGCCGAAAAATCAAGTGGGGAACCATATTAGATTTGTTGATGGGCTCAAATATTTTTGGCCTAATTATAAAATGGTAATACACTGAAGATTTCTTTTGGATTTTCTTTCTCTGGATCCACTCGCAAACCCATGTTCTCTCCATTTTCTTTTTATCTGTTCTGTCTTCATGTATGCAATTAATTATGCTATGCAAATCTTATATATATGTGTGTATATGTGAATGATAGTTTAATGCTAAACTGTGATAAGCGCTTGTCACCATCCGGCAAAGCCGTTCTCAGGCACGAGTCATAAACCAAACACATGCCCGCTCAGGCTGCCTGATCAGGCGATGTTTATAGTTCTTAGCATGCCTGCCAGGCACCACTTTTTCTCAGGTTTGATGCTCAGGATAGTAACTAAACAGGCCCTAAATTCCCGGCTCAACATATGCTCAACGTCTGTCCCTGCAAACGTCTGTCCCTACATGTATGCACAGTCGCACACACTCACCCGTGTCCGTGCACTCACGCCCTATCCATCAACTTTGGTCATAGTTCTTTGCAATAGAAATCTAATATTATTGTAGAATTTAGTTGGCTTATATTTATTCAGATATAAAATATCTTGGATCTATTACTTAACTAATAGGAATATTTCATTCGGTTCTATTTTCTGATAGGTACTATCTTTGTTTCATAATATAATAATTTAGGAGAAAATTTGACCGCTCCTGAAGAACAATGTATCTAGACTTTTGACCCCTCTTAGGATAATAATGTATCTAATATGTGGACATGTCTAGATATGTTGTTCTATAAGGGGTTACTATATTTTGGAACGGAGGAAGTACGCCAGTAGCCAAAATAGAGCAAAACAATAATTCCTAATGCGGTGCCATATATATTTTCTTGTGCACTTTCCAACCTCACAAACGATACCAATTTGGAGTATACCCATATGTGGACAGTGCAGTGGGAGCCAGCAATTTATATCGCTCGTTCGTACTGTTGTTCCTCAAACAGTCCTCACATAGCAACCATCTGAACGCTTGAGATCCAACCGTGCGGTCACGAGGCCGTCCGTCCGCTGTCAGGTGATCGATCGAGTCGTAGCAGTGTGGTACGACCGAATTGGCCCTATCAAACATCAATCCGTCTCTGCAATCTCGGGGCACCACACGGCACGTCACCGCGTACGTTCCACAACTTCCGCGCCAGTCGCCACGCCCTTCCAGCCTCGGCGCTGCGGCCCGGCCCACGACGCGGCCAGGCGATCGATCGATCCATCCACCGGCATACAGCGCCGAGCAGACGGAGGAGTCAGCGGCGCACAGTGCGCGCCGCGCGCGCGCGGCTGCCGATGCCCGCGTGCGCCGCGCCGGGCGGTGGTGTGATCTCTAGCGGAGCAAGTCGGACAAAATTTGGCCGTGTCGTCGTGTGCGGCAGCGAGCGTCTGCCGGGAGACGCTGCGTGCCTGTCCCCCCTGCCGGGTTTGTATATATGCACGTACGGCCTTTTTGCCTTGGCGTGCTGTGCTAAGGTAGCAGCGATCGTGTCGGGAATTGGTGCGACCGGCGTGATGGGCGGGCCGGAGATCGACCGCGAGGCGGCCATACCGGGCTGGGCCGCGCGCGGTACGGTGGTGTGTGTTGTTGATAGCGGGCACGGCTCTGTCAGCCTGAGCGGGTGTGCTGTAGCCGTAGCCGTAGGCAGCGTCGTGCGGCTACGTTTTGCTTGCTGTTTTTGTGTGGACGGGGCCACGAGGGTAATACAATGTGGTTGTCACTTTTCAGTGTAGTATCTGTATATACACCCTTAAAGAAAATTATACCACTATATAAAGGGTTTTTTTTACACAAGTACTACAAAATGGGATCCCGTTGAAATGGTATTAACTTTAAAAGAAATGATAGCTAGGCCTGAAACCTGGATTTCAACTTACCCTGGCCTGCTTTAAAAGGGGATCCCGCTGTATTGTCATTTTCTTCTTTTTGACCTTATCTTCATAATATAAATAACAGATACATGACCATATATAAGTGCTATCTCACAGTTCACTAGCAGACAACCTGACGGTGAATGAACATATCATCCAGATTCTAGTACTACAAAATAGCTTTAACATATTTTCCCCTCATTTGATATGACATCCAAATCATGAGCATTAGAGTACGTTTTTATTTTCTTAAGATGCACTCATTTGTGCTCCCTCAACATTATATTATGGGGCTATATTATTGTCTCTACGTAGCATGCTTAGCAGAGACAAAAACATTTGTTTGCTCTTTATAGGGAGAAAACACAATTTTGTACTACCTCCGTTTTTTTTAATGTTTGACACCGTTAACTTTTAAACAAACTAGAAAGGTAGCCCGCGCAAATGCGCGGGCATGCATCTTGCATTGCATTCATGAAACTTATAAGGATAAAAAAAATTAACATGGCACTATTTGAAAGTATAACATCTCTGAAGTTCTACATAATTTTTTTCAAGCTACGTACAATTGCTTCATCATTTAAGAAGGTAGATTAAGTGTAAATTGGAATTAATGTGTTTTTTGCCTTTTAAATTGAATGTTAGGTTGCCCTCTTTTCATACGTTCTTACATGTGAATTAGGAATATATACATATCCTAGACCTATCTTCCGGTGATATATGGTATATAAAATTATTTACAAGATATAAGAAAAATTAAAATTTGTCCTATCAACATGAGTAATAAATTTTGATTTTCGTAATTATAAATATAACTCTTAAACCAATTATGCAGAGAAACTCATAACGCCAGTATGCAGTCTAGAGGGAATAATCTAAGCTTTGAAAGATGATGAAACCGTTATGTTAACGGTGTTATAGTTAAAGTTAAATAAGTTTTTTTTACAGTTTCATGGGAGGGGACTTTCTTTTTTTTAGTATTTTTTGTACAGATAGATCTAACGATTGAAAATAATACACCCATCAATCTAAATGGAAAAAGGTGGCTATATGTCTTTATTTTTCTTTGAATTTCTAGTGTTCTTTCTAATTTAGTGTGGTGGATTAGAAGCATTGTGGAGGATGTTTGATCGATGGAACATTGCCATATAGCAAATATATATATATATATATATATATATATATATATATATACATATATATATAATGTTTTATAATATTGTGTTGATATTTTGATGGCATGCAAAGTGCACACAGGTCCATGCTCAAATGACTTGTTTATTATATTGTTGATTTCATTATAAAAATAATAACAATTTAAATATATTACAAACCTAAGGTGTAGCTCAAAAATAATTATGATCTTAATATGTAAAATTATTTTTTTCTCTATTAATTTGGTAACTATAAAAGGGAGGAGCAAAGAGCTCGAGCTAGAGAGGGCAGTGCGCACCTTGGGCCCACGGAAGCGGGAGGGGAGGAGACTTTATTTTTTTTAATATTTGAATAGATATGTGTAATGATTGAAAAATAAGGGTCCATGATTATAATGGGTACTGATGGCCATGTTTTATTCTCTCTTAGTTTTTAGTAATTTTTATTAGTTATCAAGTGTGCCACATGGTGGGTTAGGAGTATTGTAGAGGGTTTTTAATGGACTATTGTATTATTGGTTGCTAGCTAGAAAATAAGTAGAAAGTGAGAAATTAGTAGGGAGGACGGGAGATCTTTTATGACTTGATATATGCTTTTAATTTTTTTGTGATATTTCTTTGTTATTTACTTGCCATATAAATGATAGGAGTTGGTGTATTTGTTATATATCTTAACATGTTAATATGGTCCAGTTTAAGAGCAAAAATGTTGTAAAAAGTTACAATTATTTTAGCTATCTAATTATTTTTCACATCAGAAATTATGCTAGCTTAAAAGATTGGAAGTGAAGGGAGAAAGAAGAGAGACCAGGAGAACCGGAGGTAGGGGACGTACGTAGAGGGTCGGCTGGCCGAGAGGTGCAGGGGTGGGATATCTATGTAATTACCAGGATGGATTCAGGGTTAGAATCTAATTATTATGTAGATTACCCTAAATCCATATAATTGTGGAAAATAGTAGATCCACTGTAACCGAGGCTATATGTTTTGCTTTATTTCTCAGAACTTCTCTGATTCTCTAATTTATTCGAGAACATGGCGGCTTAGGAGCGTCCTAGAGAATTATTAATGGGCATTTAGTTTATAATAGATAATATAAAACACAATGGTGCAAACAAATAAAAAATAGGATGTATAGTATAAATATAGTTAACTGTCATAAATAACATCAAAGGGGGGATGGAGGGAATGAAGGGTGTGGACAAGCTTATTTTTAGTTTCTGGTATTTTTAAAATATAGTAACTATGGATTTTACATTGTTTATTAAATATAATTAATATAATTGTGTAATATGTATAGGAATTGAATATATGATTTAGAAGTTATACTTGTTGAACTTTTTATCACAAACTTTTTTTTTTATCTCAAGTAGTTTGTAGAAAAAAGGGAATTATATGGATTATGAGCAAGGGAGGGCAAGCGTACAGGGTACATATGGTGCGAATATGTAGTTTGCACATACATAATTTTTTTTTGGACTTTCTCAACAGTGCATGAAGTTTTTTTATTGTTAAAAGGATCGATGTAATTTAATATAATAGCTTTGAAACGTTGTGCCTATCAATTTTAAAAATATTAATGGCAGCATAATTTGATTTAAAATTTCTAGCAATTTCTAATTAATTAGATAATCACTTGATGTACTTTAGAGAATGTTTAATAGACTTTTAGTTATTAGGTGACATGAAAAAGGTTATTAGTTGAAATATAATCAATATGTGAGTCCTAAATTTAAATGCGAGGAATATAATCTTAGTGGATAAAAAAATTCAATCTATAATTTAGAATTTATGTGTGGCGCGCTGTAGCGAACGTTTAATGTATAATTCCTTTTAGTTGATTAGTTGTTTGTTAAGATTTAGATCACATGCAATAAGTTATATATGTTAAAATATAGTCAATATTGGTCTTAAATTATTCATTTAAATGCGAGGGATACAATAATATAGGCGGATATAAAATTGAATCTATAATTTACAATTTACAATTGTTTAAAATTTATTAACACAAACCATACTTTTTATCCTAACTATAACCAACATTGGCACAAAAATAGGAGAAAGAAAGGGAAGAGAGGTGTAGGGGTGGTGTGCGTGAGGGGAGGCAGAGAGGGAATCATGCGTGAGCCGTGAGGGAGGGCCGGTGCATGTAACTTCCGATTGTTTTAATAAACAAATACAACGTCTTTAATAGTTGGTCCACCAATTTAAAGGAAAATCGAAGGCCAGATGTTTTTCTTTTTTTCTCAGAATTTCTTTGATTTCTCTAATTTATTAGAGCGTCATGTGGCGGCTTAGGAGCGTTTTATTGGGAGTTTAATGGGCTTTTAGTATATAATAGATGTTTGACCATTTGTCTTATTAAAAAATTATCCAAATGTTATTTATTTTGTCACGAGTTGTTTTATTATAAAAGAATTTTTAAACATGGCTTATATTTATAAATATTTGAATAAATTTTTAATTTGAATAAAACAAATAGTCAAACGTGTGCTAAAAAGTCTCAACGGTGTCAAACATTAAAAACCGGAGATCCCCCCTCCGTTGAGCTTAACAGATCGACAGAAATATACCGTTTGAAAAATATACTTATTTAATATTATAAATCTACAAGGTTTTATTTATATTTTGCGCATGATCAAGCTTGTAATTTGAGTATCACATTAGGTTTTCTAGAATAGCATTCCTTTTTGTGATGGGTATAATAGCCTAGGAGGTGCTGATTAACTTGGTTTGAAAAATACGTGAAATGCCATCTCGCATTCTAATTAAGATACAATGATTAGCACAACACACTGCGCAGCTCCTTTTGATCGAAACTAAGCTTATCCTTTCCTATCTTTTCATGTCATCCGGAGCATCATTGACCAATAACAACTCTACTGACTTATATGCAGGCAGTTACTGTAGATTTCGTAGACAGTAAGTATGTATTGATGTCTCCATATGCCATTCCCTTGCTCTGCTTTTCTCCGTTTCATATCCAATCGACACATGGAAATTTGCCTCCCTAGCTCTTTCTCGGAATAAGACAGACCTAATGATCTCACTGCATGTATCTGCAATCATTTGTCCGTTAAATTTTGCACCCAGCAGTACAATGGCCCTCAAGCAAACTTATGGGCCTTCTCAGCAATTTTTCTCCACTTTCACTTGATCGGTACAATAATGAGGGAGTTTCGGGGAGTGCATTTTGCCAGAATTAGAGGGAGGTCAAGATAGCTATGGTAAGTTAGAAATTTAATTTAAGCATGTGACAATCAATCAGTTCTCAGACATGTTAGCGTGGGAGCAGCAAACAGCCAATTTCAGGGTGTTAGGGGTCAATTTCAATAATAATGTTCTTACAGACCCTTACAAGTTTCTTTGTCATGTATGAGAGGGATCTCCCAACATTCCAGGCCAACTCATCAACACAAACTTGAACAACCCTGATGATTCCTGTGTCTACATTGCATTCTGCATTATCCTTTGTTCTTGTGAGCTGTCAAAGGGAGAAAAGGCTGAAGTGATCTAGCCCAGCTAAAACTTTTTGTATAATTCTTGTGGTCCTTGACTTAGTACAAGCGCATCGTGAAGAAAACTCTGCTGCTGGAGGAGATCATTCTTGTCGGCCTCACTTTCCATCAAGTAATCAGCTTATCATGCTCTAGTCTCGCTCTCCCTTCACGTTATTGTAGGCCCATGCATCAACCAGGCTTGTGAAGTTGTGATATACTCCCTCGGTCGCATAATATAAATTTTTTTGCCATTTTAGGAAATAATAAGATAGGTTAAAAAGTCTATAATACCCCTTATTAATATATAGGCCACACTCATTTTTCTCTTGATAGATGGAATTTTTAGATTCTACATGCCATAATTAGGTGTTTTGGATCTAGAAAAAATGGCAAGAAGTGAGAAAATAGAAGTATTTCTAGATAGGTGGGCCACAAAATAAGTTGTCTTGAAACTAAAAGTTCTTATATTATGGGACAACTCAAAACCTCAAAGTTCTTATAAAAATCCAAAAGTTCCTTAGATTTGTGAAGTTGTGATATAGTCCCAAACATGACATACCTTTATCCAAATTGTGATAGTATGTAGGCTGTAGCTTAAAAAAATGAATGAGTAGTCAGAAGCAATGTTTTCTATTTTCTCTAAATTCTCACTTGCCAGATACACATTTGTTACTTTGGAGAATCTCTATCTCCCCAAACAGGGACATTGTCTCGGAAGCCACCACCATGCTCCATAACTCAGCCACGATAAGAGCAATGTAGCCAGATGCTATGTGAATGTTGTTGCGAACAAGTTATCGGTGCAGCTGCCCCTAGAACTCAAGTGATTAATTATTTTGTTTTTATGGTTTTCTTTTTTATCTAGGGTTTAATATTTTAGATTACCAAATTTTAACTGTTTTTACCTGTTTCTTCTTACTTACCTTTTTTTGTAGGTTTATTTTTCCTTTAGATTGTCATATTGTTCTTGTTTTGTTCTTTTTTCCCTTTTATGATTTCTACTTTATCTTCTAATTCTTTAAAAAAAATCAAATTTGGCAATTTACAGAAAATTCTCATGAGCTTGCGTTTAACCTCATGATATTGTTAGGAGTGGTTATACTCAAAAGATAAATTTTTATGTAAAAATATTTGTACTTTTCACTAGTTCAAATAACAGAAAGTACTATTTCTTAATAACCCTAAAATCTCTTTATAATTAAGGTTTTGAATTACTCCCTCCATCTCAATATGTAATGTAAGGACTTATTTCGTTATTTTCAGAAATTAAGGTTATGATAATCGAGTGCTGCGATGGGTTGGAGTACAAGGTAGATGGAAGTTTAAAAGGGGTGGTTGTGATTGGTGTAGATGATAGGTGGAAGTAGAAATAAATATATTTTAAAATAGGTTTAAATTATTCATGTAGCTATATTTTAAAACCAAGAGAAAATATACCGCATGCCCATAATTAAACTTGCAATCTGACCACGGTCAACATGCACCCCAAACGCCCGTACTGTTTCCCACAGTGGAAAAAAAGGAGATGATATGCACACGTAAGTACGGGCATGCGGATGAACCGGAATGGTCGGAAACCGACGTACAGACCATGGCAAGAAGCAAGAACAAAACTCATGTCTCGTCGAGTTAGCCATACTGACACATCTTAACCATGGACAAGTATATATAGTATTATATATACCTTTATGGGACAGATCAAAGGGGAGATCTCCCTAGCTAGACCAAACAGAGGATCATATCCTCATGGGAACAAGCGCAGGTGCGTGCGTGCATGCATCCATGAGGATCAGATCAGATCAGATCATCGGAAGAAAAAATATACTGTCCCAAAAAACAAAATGGAGATGCATCACACATGAAGTTAGAGTTTATTTGGATCCATTGATTTTTTTAAAGTTCACGTCACATCGGATATTTGGACTTCAATTACGAGTATTAAATATAGACTGATAATAAAACTAATTACATAAATAAAGACTAATTCACGAGATAATTTTTTTAAGCCTAATTAATCTACGATTAGCAAATGTTTACTGTAGCATCACATTCACTAATCATAGAATAATTAGGCTCGATAGATTCGTCTCACAAAATAGTCCAAAATATGGGGTGGGTTTTATTAATAATCTACATTTAATACTTCTAATTAGTGTCCAAACATCCGATGTGACATGGACTTAACAAAAGTCTATGGTTCCAAACATGGTCTTAATTTATTGCAGGCATATATACACCCTGACTAAACCTTTTATTAAAAAAAACAAATTACGATTGTTGATATGGTACCAATGAGCAGATAATGGCGCAATGCAACGCTCGCAAGTGAATGATAAGGACTGGTGGGCGCAAGCTCCAATTGGGGACTGGGGAGAGGTATGCAGTTGCACGTAACTTGCACGTAGCTAGCTAGTTTGCATATATAGTTGCATTGATGCTGGTCCTGTCAAACTGGCTTGGCCGGCTCCAAAAGATGGCTCCATTTGTCCGCTGCTTTCCAGCTCGACATATATTATATCATTTCTAGCTTCACCTCTCAATTAAGTTTGACTAGTAACTACCCCTATCTTGCAGTCAATCATCAACAAATCCACCGTCCATGGTCGACAAGTTAGATCATGGTACGTACCAACATGCATGAACAAAAGTTCAGTCTTGCAGAGCAGAGCCTGACCTGAATTCTTGGTTTTTTTTCATGGTACTTCGTACCTCTCAAAGACAAAAAAAAAACTCTTCTGAATGTTATTCAGTGCAATCAATGTACGACGTCATGCATGCATGCCTCTCGAGCTCTAACGAGTCCAGGGGTGTAAAGGTAGCGGATAGTATCTGTTTCGATCCGATCCGAATCCGTCTGAAGTGAGGATATGGTCGTGATTTATAGAAATTCGATGGACGTGGATGCGGATGCAGAACCGGATATGTGGTACCGTCAATATCCGATGAATGCGAATTATGTGACAACTTTTCGATCGGATAATCCGTAAGTCAATTTGACGGATAATCTGATATTTTCAACTTATAGACTACCTAATCGAAATCACATCAACTCATCAAAAATTCAATCTATAGAATAAGCTTTATAAGACTCATCTCACTTCTTCAAGGTGTCTACTTAACTCTTCTACTTCTAAATTTTGATCCAAAATCGATGGCATATAACATTACTATTAAGTGTTTTGTCATACTATTATTATATTGTTGCACATTGTACTAATTACTTAATATTATATTGGTCGTATATGCATGTCACATCCGACCATCTTAAACCGCTTTGAAGCCAACTCCACACCGGCTCCGCACGACATCCGACATCCGAAATAATCCAAATCTGCATCCACTCCAAATCCACTTATAAATATAAATATAGTTTAGGATATGGTATGACTACTATCCATCCGAATTTTGACACCCCTAGACGAGTCCACGAGCTGAGCTGAGCTGGTCGAAGCCTCTCAAATCCTATACAACACCACGATCTTTATGGGAAAGGGCCAATGCAGATCCATCGTGTCTAAAGCCAGAATCTCATGGGAGTTAGTAGCCTGAATGATTAGTGAGATTCTCTAGCGCGTGCATAGCCTAATAGCACTGCATACGGCATTCAGGCACGCAGACAGCTGCTGGCGATCGACGTGGTACTTGTAGGGAATGGTTATACATAAGACGATATGATTGCCGGCGAGGCATTAGCCTTTTCCCGCGAGAGGGTTGCATGTGTTCTTGATACCCTCCTCTCCCCTGCGCCATCATTATCCCAACTCATCACCAACTCAAAACAAAACTCAATAGGACGAACAGCTGATGGTAAGTAGCACACACTAAAGCAGAAGCAGTGGAAGCATATGCACACATGAATATGTGTGAGACAGTGCGAGACCTAGTAAATAATCAGATGCCAGCAACCCATATGGCTACCTGCTTTCTGTGTTGTTTTGTATGTAATCACTTTTTGGTGAGGAGCTGATCGGGGGGAGGGGCCATGCTTGAGCACGTACTGACTGTAACCTAAGCCTGCAATGTGACAGAAGGTCGTCAGAAGCTGAGTCCCATTTTCAGGATCATCATAGGTCGTTCAATAAGGTAATCAACCGGGTTGTCTTACGGTGCCTAATACTAGTCCCAGGTGTGAGTAGTACGAATGAAATATATCCGTTAATTTATATAATTATTATAGTAGTTGATCTATTAACTTAAAAAATTATCCACCATAACATCGACTTAATTTTAAATTCACGATATTTAACTTCTTGCACAATAAGGTCATACAATTAGGACCGTCCTTTCTATACAAATGCTCTACACTATAACGTACTATATATGTATATTACTATATGTACTAACCACCGGTATAATTTAATCTCGACCGTTCATTCACTAGTACAATTAACTAGTACACATTAGTATTGGGTACCGTAAAGAAGCCCGGTCTAAAAGGCTCATTTCCTAATAAGTATTTCAACCAATACAGAATTTCGGTCACTGATGTGAAAGGTTATCTACATGGTTGAAGAGATACATTAGAAACTAATTAAGTCGTCTATAATGGGTTGTGGGTATAAACCGTTAATAGATGTTAATAGCCACTCATGGTTCACATGCATATTGTCAATTGCTATGGATATGGAATTTCAGAAGGAAAAAAAATTGCAGCCCTCCTCCCAGCTACACAGATCCATTGCATGTGCCGACTATTCCACGAGATATTTCTGTGTCGTCTCAAACAGTTGCTTGTTACACGTCATCATTCCCATTGTGTTGCTTGTCGTCAACCCTATCACCGTGATGTGTTACCTTATCGAGGACAGGATGGAGCTTGCAATGGCGGAACTGGAGAGAAAATCAAAGAGCTAGACAAACATTTGCCGGTTCAAAGAATTTGACAATTTATCCCGATTTTCATTGTCCATACAAGTGTATACTATCTAACAATCTGAGTTTAATCCCTGAACTTTAGGTGAGGCTGGAGTTGAATCTTCTTCTAATTTATTTTCTTCTAATTGAGGATTTTAATCAATCATATCATTTATTATTTTGCCCTTCCACAAATGACTTCTGGTTTTCTACAAGAATTTGGCCTAATTTCATAACAAATGTTATGCCATTATGAGACATGGAATTTGTTGGGGATGGCCATGGCCCTTGTCGGCCACCCCCCAGTTCCGACGCTGGAGCTTTGGGAGCAGATGAACTAGAATTTGACCTCTATGGTGGCCCACGTCTGGGGTCTCCTTATAGTGCTCAGATCCGTTCATTGAAATGTTGGGGTCGCCAGATCCAACATCTCAACCCCTGCTCGTTTACCACCTTAGTTGTTCCCCAAGGTGGCTCCACACTTCCACCATGGTCAAGGGCGTTGTCGCTGCCTCGTTCGTCTTCCGCCTTTATTGTTCCCCAAGGAAGTTATGGCATGGTTGAGGGTGATGTTGCCACCCCAGTCATGTGACGCATTTGTTATTCCCACAAGGTTGTTGTGCCGTTGTTGAGGGCAAAATTACCACCCTGCTTGTGTTGTCACCATCATTACTGTCGCTGCCGCCTTGGCTACTTGGATCCTCCCCTATGCCTCAAGCTCGAGGGAATTGCCCATCTGAAGTTTAAGGGTGGGAGACCAACGAAAGGATGAGGTCAACAAAGGGGACGTTCGAGCAGGAGGGGAGCGAGAGCTGGCAGGCCGACGATGGCATCCTTGTCATGAGGAAAAAGTGGGGATCTGTGCCGATATACGGTGAAAGACAATTAGGAGGCAACACTATGAATAAGAGGAATAGGGGAGGCAGTGGCGCCTGGTGCGAGAGAAGGACAAGACTTTGAGAGGAGTTATGATAGATGTAGGATCGAAAACAAGAAGACAAACCAACTAGAGGGGGGTAAATAGTTGGAACACCTAAAACCAGTAACTTTTCGTGCAATAAAAATTACCTTCCCTCTGTCGCAAGCCGGTCTAACCGTAGTGTCTAGGCCGGTCTGACCACGTAGCCGGTTTGACCGTGCCTACACCTCTGGTTTGACCACACCGCCGGTCTGACCGCACCGACGCCGGCGGTCTGACCATCGGGGCCCTGGAACCGCAGCCAAAACACACAATATCAAAGAACTTGTAGATGTAGATGTAGATCAACTTTATTGCTTCAATATGTGTTTACAGAGTGCAACAACAACACTCCTCTCTCTAAATTCGACTTCAAGCCGAAACCCTAGGATAAACCCTACATCTTCTCTTCTCTCTCAAAACCAAATTCTCTTCTCTCTCAAAACCAAATACATGAGGCACACACCCCTCATATATTTATACCCATAAACATGGCTGTGCAAAGCCACGAATCCTACTTATATTAGAAGTCTTACTCCCTTAGGAATCCTACTCATACAAGTAAACAACTCATCATTTCCAAATTTAGACTCCTTTCAAATTTGACTTCAACTTCCATACGCACACAATCCCTCTTGTATGCCATATGGAATCTTCACCTCCACGTGCATTATCTTCTAGCCTTTTAGTATCCCGCGTGATCTCTTGATCCTCTGGATATCAACTTCTCCCAAGTCGACTCCGATCCATCACCGGCAATACTCTCTCGAGGCCTCAAGCGATACCTACACATAAAACAACCAAGAAACCATAACTGAGCCCAAGTTTTCACCAACTTGACTCATCATTAGCACACAACAGAATTATCCACGAATAGAAACCATAATCAAATCATATCCACGAAGGAAACTTGCAATCCAAGAAAACAACCTGAAATCAATCATATTCGGGCTCAACCGATCTGACCGGGCACTACACGCCGGTCGGACCGACCCAACAATCCGAGTCCGATATCTCTTCTGGATCGCCCATCAGACCGCACCGGCCGGTCTGACCGCCCGGCCGGTCTGACCGCAGGTCACTGACCGGTCTGACCGGCCTCATCCCGAGGCCACACCTCTTCACCAAATTAACTCAAAATCAATTCAAAATTCAAGTGCCAATTATTCATCATAGAATTATAAATCAAAACCTTGATTCTACAGTAGAATCGCAGGGAGAGATTAGAGAAAAGGAGTAGGTAAACATCATCTATAACTATTCATGATTACAAATCGTTATATATGTCTACACCACATCTATAAGGGCTAGCTCATAACTACGAATCGTTACATATGAATTGACATCACTACATGACATTCCTCTAAACTGTATCTACAACGGTTGGTAGAATTAACTACCAACCATTATAGATGACCTGATTACCCTAATAAAACATTCCTCCAAATAATATCTACAACTGATAACCAATTAAATATGACTGATTGAAGATGATTCAATTAGAGCTTTTTATAATAAGTCGTTAATTTACGGATAGTTCAGCAGTTGTGTAGATGAGGTGACGAATATTGCCTAAACTGATAGAATTAAAATATGGCAACCCAAGAAAGACAAACATGAGGAGCTTACTTGGTTGATAAGGCTTGGCAATATGTCTAAAATCCTTGAGGTCCAAAATCAGGTACGATCTCTCAGGTCTGATGTTGAGAAACCTTTTTAAATAATTCTTATTTTTCTCTTTTCTTTTTTATTAAACTGAGGCTTACCCCTTTCCCTGTATATCCATGTGCATTTGTTTTGATCTCCTCTATATCGATTCTGAGTGTTAGGCATTTTTTTTCTTCAAACTAACTGCATTGCTACTTAATTTTTTATATTTGTACTTGTTTTTTAATAAGACGAATGGTGAAACGTTGCAACAAAAGTGAAAAACATCAAATAATTTGGGACAAAGGGGTACTTATTTGCTAGCTTCTCTTAAAAGACATAAACTCAATGTTAAAAGGTTTCATTTATAAAAACATTGAAGGTTGCAAAAATATTTATACTCCAAAGTTGAAACAAAAATTCATATTTCGGACAAATTTCAACAAATATGTTGAAATTGACATGTACAATGTTCACATATACAATGATATATTCATATGCTAGAATTGCGATATTTGGACCTACCAAGTATGTGTATGTGTTCTTCCCCATTATTAGATTAACCGACATCTGAATCTTTTCGTCCTGCAGCAAAAATATATGCACCGGACGGATGGTCGTGTGCAGATATGTCCTCTCTCGAGTACAAACATTTATGCATTATGCATGCATATATACATATACTCGACGAGACAACGAAAGTCACGAAACCACTTGCTTGACGAAAATAAGCTCTGCATGCATGTTTCAAGGTTGGTGTGAGGATGATGCAAAAAGGACGGACAGAGCTCGCACATCTGCATGTGAGGCCCGGGCCCACCAAACTATAAGCTACTCTGGCAAGTAGCAACCCAACATATCAAATAGTCCATCACCAGGGGGAGCGCCCGCCCAAGATCGCGAGATCTATCGGCTGCTCGATGGCGGAGTGTTCCATATATGTTTTGCCCCCTCTGGCCCTCTAGATAATTAATCGATGTGATTTTAGATAGACTAGCTAAATAACCATTTTGCTATATTCTAAAAAATTGTCATAATGTTCGCGCCAAAAAAATGTATTGGAATGTTATGCTATTAATATATATAATATATTTTTCATGGAAGATTCCATCCCTTTTTTCTATA
Organism: Leersia perrieri; assembly: GCA_000325765.3. NCBI lineage: Eukaryota > Viridiplantae > Streptophyta > Magnoliopsida > Poales > Poaceae > Leersia > Leersia perrieri. The sequence continues at coordinate 15,528,235 of CM002486.1, forward strand.
CAGAATATTTGTTTTAATTTGACTTCGTTTATTGATTTTTTTAATACTTAGAAGTATATGGAGTGATTTGTAAAACTAAAATGAAAGTAAGGTGCTGTAGTCCACTGCCACAGTCATTTTGTCTTCTTTTAAAGAAGTGTAGATCCTGCATTTAGAGCTATTAGTATACCGATTAGCTCATCCATCTGACCATATATACTGAATGCACACAAAGTCGGTGGACCAAAGTTTCAGAAGTTCTCTAAGATTCAAACATTTTGCTAACTTTGAACAAATTTTAACTGAACTCAAACAAAACCGAGTGTTACTGACTTACTGGGTTAGGCCAACTTTGGAACCAAGATACGCGGGCATGCTGCTGATGATATACTGCTGATGATATACCGAGCTGAGATAAGGGAATTAAGCAGCACAGCATGGCTGCTGACATGCACAACGCATATGTCTGGCCCTGCCGAGCGTCGAGTGCACTGGAGAGACGCCCGCAGATTAGTGACTTCACATGTTACTGTGCAGCTGCTGATCACATCTCTATCGCCGATCGGTGCCACAGTGGAGCTCAGCCATATATACGGATAACCCCTGTATATCAGTACATGTCTATTCATGCTTGCGATCGAACGGTGTGCCTGATCACGCAGGATTCCAGCGAGCCACATTACCATGACTTACAAGCTACGACCTACGAGATGCGGCCGGGCCTGCGCACCGTGCAGATACGTACGATGTCGTGCTAAAAATATATGCGTGCAAAAACAGGATGCATATATACACGGATATGGTGTAACTGCGCAGCGTACTACTACTTTTTTTTTTTGAGGTGATGCAGCGTACTACTACTTGTTAATTAAGGATGCATCTGCCTACCAATGGGTGATTCATCAACTAATTAACGGCCCATAATAATAAGGTGCAATAGTGGAACCGGCAGGGAAGGTATTTCAGCCACCTGGAATTTTCAGAAAATTTGTTGATCGGCCCTTAAAAGTACGCGCCCGCGCACGCGTACACACCCGGCTCCCTGCTCGTGCGACTTGCGGCAGCCAGGGGTACCGCCGGCACCACCCTTGCCGGGCTACGTGGTAGGCCGACACCGACTCCACCTGGGATACGCCAATCAGCGCCTGTCGGCAGCCGGGGTATCGCCTGTTGCCACCGGCCAGCATGCCGGCATCCTCTTCGTCAACCCTCGTGTACACTCGACGACGACGACCTGGCAGCTCTCCATGCCCAGGCCGTGACCGTCCTCAACATCCAAGTTCTCGTTGTGATCGTCCTCGACGTTGCTGCCACCTCAAGACCATGGCGGACAACCTCGCCGATCTCGGTGAGCCCGTCCTTAATCGTGCACTGGTGATTCAACTGCTCGACAGCTTCAACGTCAAATTCGACCCCATTCGGGACATCCTACCGTTGCAGCAACCCTTCCTGACCTTCACCATCACACTCGTATTCTTCTTCAAGAACTCAAGAAACCATCATCGCCGGCTATATACCGGTGCCTTTGCCTTCGTCGCCACTACAGCTTCTGTCCCATCATCCACCTCCTCAAAGCTCTGGCAAAAACAATTGTAACCATTGGCGTGGACGCGGTGGCGACGGCGGTACCAACGGTGCCTAGTCTGGTACCGGCAGCATCGCCAATTCTCAGCACACCCCCTAGCAGCGAAAGGCCTCTCCTAGCAGCAGGCCGATGTCTGGCCCACCGTCTACAACTTGTGGGCCGGCACCATACATATGTGGCCCCGGCAACACCCCCGGTCTTCTGGGCCGCGCTTTGTTAATTTGTTGACACCGTCGCCCACGCCCCGGCCGCCCCCCAGCCAAACTGCTAGGCTGACAAAACTAATACCCTGCTCGGTCCGGTCCTCTACGGCGCTCTATCAACTATGCCTCCTTCGCCAACTGTCGTCCCGCAGCCTCAGCAATCAGCCGATCCATCTCATTGGAATCCGCAAGTCCTCACCAACGCCTACAACACCACCACGTTGCAGCAGCCTTCTACCAAGCACGTCAACATTGACTTACACTTCTTTCGCGACCGCGTGGCTGTCGGTGTTGTTTGTGTTCTACACGTGCCTACTACGTCGCAGTATGAAGACATCTTCACCTAGGGTCTACCCAGTGCGGTTTTTTCAGAGTTCCGATCCAGTCAAAAAATCCGCTCTATTGATGTTCCAACTACCGGGGGTAGAATATCTTGTATAGTTGGCATACATATCTATTTTTGTATATTGCCTATCCTCCAGATATCCTTCCCGATATTCATTCTATAAATATTCCAAGAGGATTATGGAAGGCTATGGCCTATTTGTACTACGTTATGACAATCAATCCAATCTGCATTTAGTCTATTCGTCTATCATTTCTAATGGTGTAGGATACAATCAAGCATGGTGTGATATTATGTGGGAAAACTGCTCTTTTTTTTGGAAACGATCTAATTTGGGGATGGAATCGATTGAGGAGCTATATTCTAAATATGCATAGTTTCTTTTTATTATGCACCACTGCAACTCTCGATTGATTTACTGCACCTGGTCACTAGGAGCTTCGGCTATCCAAGATTCATGCGAAACACTAAATATATCCAAGGGCTTTTTAGTGGCAAACAATTTAAAAAATGACAAAAAAAATTCTTATTAGTGGGATGTGCTATAGTGCCTTATGACATCCATAAGCTACCCCCCTCCCATGCCCTCTTCGTGGGTTTGATCTTCTCTGCTCTATCAAAGAAATCCCTTTGGCCTCATATCATATCCATTAATTTGATATGTTTGTATTTCTACTTTCTTTATGTTTTCCTCTATTATAGTGGGTTGCTTGCATGCTATTAAGCCTTTGGCGGATCCACCGCATTTTTACCCTACAGTGCATACCATCCTGACTTTTTTTTCATATTTTTAGTCCTTTTGGAATACTTATTTTATAAATAAACCCCTCAAAACACTTATTATATATAGGAATGGATCTTTTTACATCGCCATCTTCATTGTAGTTTTGATCCTACGCGACGACACCAGCTATCTGTTAACACTAAAATTTGGTACAATTCTTTAGTGGATTCAGTTAATAAAAGAAGCCAATTGGTAGAAGAAGATTTATTCAGATTAAGCCAAGTTCAAAGAGGAACTACGAATGCCATGGCAATATGTTTTTATATTTTTAGTATATCTCTTAAATAGGCAAGATTAGTTATTTCCCTTTTCTTGATAGGAAATTTTATCTCATATCCAATTAGAACTTTTATCAATCTGTGGGTATAAACATGTACACCCTAGGGTCTTTGTAAATTCTCTCTCAAGCAATATAGAAATTTTGACGCAGGGCTCTTGTTTTCCAGGGTTGCATTGGTTAAGTTCGATCTCCAATGAGAAGGGGACTCTCTCTCTCTCCATTGAAGTAAGTGCCATCAACTTTGTTTGTATCAGTTTGGTTAGAACTTTCTCGATTAAGTCCGATATTCCATTCAAGTTGATGCAATAGTTCTAAACAATATGAGTTGTCTTGTTACAATCTATAAATTTTGTACCGGTTTACATTCAAATTGGTTCTAGCCGATCATAGCATAAATCTCATTGTTTATCTGATTATTTGAATCTACATTGAACCTATAGTCGATTAATCAAAACCATATCGACATTAGCTGGAAGCACTAAATCACATCGGCTATTGGCTGATCGGCTCCTTGATCTGTATATTTCAATCTTGTTAATTATAGGATTATATAACTGCTATGCCCTAAAATTGCATATTCAGGACCTATAATGGGGCTAAGCAGATCTTCCATACTCTTTCGTGTATGACGTGCACATTTTGCGCTAACCCCATATTGGCACCAAACCCCTTGTCCCCATGGACGTGAAAATTGCTAATATGAAGGGTTCGGTGTCAACATCAATGACGTCATGAACCTGTTTTTAAATAATTGTTTTACAAACTTGCCCTCATGAGAGTCAAAATGTAAGTAAATTATTTACAAACAAGTCATTGGCACGCATAACCCCTTCATGTTAGCAATTTTCGCGTCCATGGGGACAAGGGGTTCGATGCCAACATAGCTGGCGCTGTCACGTACAACTGGTGACATGCAGTTATACCACAATGTAAGCTAATTTGGTTCATTGAATAAGTTTTTTCAAATGTCTATTTGTATAATAAGTTTGCCAAAATGACCAAAATGTAAAACAATCTAGGTCCAACATCTCCTCTATCGCGGCCGAGTGAACACCACAACTATTCTTACTATCCCATCCCATCCATGCATTCACCACTGAGCTTTTACCGGTACGGCAACCTCTTTAATCCCCAAGGAAATTGTCCACCTAGTGTGCCGTGTCCATCCATCTTTGCCCCTCTCTCCTCCTCTTGTTAAACATGATGGCTTAGTGCTGACTATGCTCCTCCATTGATCTCTGCCGGCTTGCCATACTGTCCTTTTTTTTGAACGAATTGCTATACTACCTTTGAGGCTCTGGCCCCGTTCGTTTCTACGGTGAAGATTTGGATTATTTGTGCACGTAAAACGAGATAAGTCATTAGTACATGATTAATTGAGTATTAACTATTAAAAACTTGAAAATGGATTTATCTGATTTTTTAAACAACTTTTATATAAACTTCGTTCGCAAAAAACACACGGATAATTATTTTGGAAAGCGTGCTAATGGAAAATGAGGAAAAAAATACACCCCTATGCTGAAACGAACGGGGCCTCAGCCATCACAGTAAGTTTTGTTTTCTAACCTCCCTCTCTCTACTACCAATTATTCATCACCCTTGTTCTCTTCTCATGGTTGTGATATCTGGTATCTAAGTTTCCTCTTCAACCCCAACCAACCATTGGTCTTATATATGCTCACTCTACCTCTATTCAAATATTAGGAACCCCTAATATCATCCCCCCACCACACCCTATTTTTCTTTTAAATGATAAAATTTAATCCAGCCTCTTCAACCAATGATATGCATGGTAATTAGTTTGATGTTGCCACCATATCCGAATATAAGATAAATATGTAAAAAATCTATGCTAACCCATGCAAATAAAGTCGACTGCAATTTCTCAAAGATTTCAGACAACTGAAATGTACGTCAACACATCTACAGCAAGAATTCAATCAGGAGGTAATTAATACTATCTCCATCTCAAAATATAATTACTTGAAGCTATAAATCTGAACATATTTCTTATCTAGATTTATAACTAAAAGTAGTTATATTTTGAGACGGAGAAAATATATACAAGGCATTAGCAGTAGTACAAAACTAATAGACTGCTGTTAAGTGTTAGCTCGATCTGTATATTATATAATTATACTACGTACGGTCTCAACTTCACGTATGCTAGTACTTGATCGACCGCGCTGATTAACAAACGCAAAGCAGACAACACAATCATGCATGCAGCATGCATGCATGCTCGCAAGGCGATTCAGAGATTTAACAGGAAAGCAACCGCTATAGATGTTCCATCGAAGCTGATTTCTTTGGTCTGAAGCGAGCAACTTTGTGCTTGTGTGTGCGGAACAGAAGCTGGGGAGAATAATTGAGTTAGCCCCTTCTACCCCGGATGGGCCCTCACATTCCTTTTGGCATTACCAAACACAATGCACACAGTGCTCTGGCCTCCCCTCTCCATTGTGTTGAGTCTGGTCGATCCATCAATTTACAGGAGGGGCCCCCCATTAATTTTTATTTTTCTTGCCCACACAACCAAACTCCAGTGCACCTAGTCCAATTGGCTTTAATTTGCTGGACCAGTTTCTGTTGAGATGTGGATTTAGACATGTGCCAGCTCAAGGATGATATCCATGCTGTTTACAAGGTAAGTAGTAGGAGAAATTAAGTTTTGTAAAGGGCAATTCTATGAATGATTGTTCGGTTATGGAAGATCAGGGTTCAATATTTTGTCTTGCAATTCAATAAATTTTGGAAGTTTCAGGAAATTATTTTGGATAAATTTCAAATTTTTATTAAACTAAATTTATTCAAATTCAACCTTTGCCATTACAAAATTTCTGCAATTTCACTTCTTTAAGTACCTCAAAAATATTTCCATGTCTGGCATATAGAAACTTGTGGAAGATGGATCCGTGAATATCCTGTGATTTAATACCTCGATCCGTCTATTTTGACCAATAATATTTATAAAAATATACTATTTCAAATTAAAAGAGTTACATATAGTTTGTTTAATGATGAATCTAATAGCATCGTTTTTATATGATCATTTATTTTGAGTTTTTCACTGTTAATAGTCACAATTTAAAATGTTTGACTTTGACTTTTCTAAAAATTATTGTATTTTAGGGTAGAGGGAGTACATCATTATCTTTTTAATATACATATACATGAATTAATTAGTATAGAAAAGAGTCGTACGATATGGATTTCAATATCCAAAACATAACAGTGTATAAATATTATCGGTTAAAGTGTGAACAAAAGAGTTAATATACTCGGCTATTAAAAACGGAGGAAGTATACGAAAACGAATATGTGGTTACAGATATATAAACTGACCAAGCCATGTGACTAATCTGGGACCTTGTGAACTACTGCAGCTGTACATTTTAATCATTGAGGCTCCATGGGGGCATTGATTTGATCACACTCAAGGGGGATGTTTTGCAGCTGGACGAAGATCATGGCCTGATCCCCTCCTTGTTTGTTCTTCCTTGTATTGATCCTCTCCAAAGTTTCTGTGTTCTTGTACGTTCCGATACCTACAGTCTTGGAGCACGGGTACCCCACAAAATTCCTTAGCCTAACAATTCAACATTTGTCCCCATGTCCAAACCTCTAGTTTGACAGCAATCTAACTGGCTTTGCTGTATCCCATTATGTTGTGCACAGTAGTTGGAGAGAGTTGTCCGTTAATTTGCCTTTCAACTTACTAGTGTACTTCTATATACTCTCAGCCTCTTGTGCAAACAAAGATGACACATGGTCAAGCAAAAGGGCTACTGTATGATCTGAAAAGGAAGCAGTCAAACTCTCACTTTCTATTTTGACACAGCTAGCCAAGGTCCCAGTGAAGATTTACAAGAGGATGGTTGCATTCCGTCACTTGTATGCAGGACATCAGTCTAGTACTATGTTATTCAAGTGTACATGATTTGCAACTTTTTTTTCTCTCTTTGTTTGCGTTCACTTTTCTCCCTTTGCAGGTTTGGCCTGTGTTTGCTCTGTTTGCCACAATGAACCCATGAGTAGGCTTATGTCGTCCAAATGTTATGCATGGTAACAGTTTAGTTTACAGTAGTCGGTCCGCGCGTATATTTTGTATTCATGCAGTAGCTGATTGCGGCTTCAGAGCTCAGACGGTGATGAGACATAACATGTACAACAGAGTACACAGGATATATCGATCGTCAATCAGTCAACAGTAGGCCCGGGGTCCGGATGACTGGATGAGCACTGTGTCTTGTCTGTAGTTTCTACACCGATCGATCTCATAATTATCTGGCCCTTCTATTAATTTGGGAGTCTCTAGCTAGCTGATTGCTTCGGTGATACGGCCCATGCATATTCAGTGCTCGCTGCATCTACTATGTTATTGCAAATTTCATGCATATGCACTTATATTCTGAGCATTGAGCATTGATAAAGAGTGATGAGTAATTTTACGGTCCTTAAGAATGTATTAAGATGTATTATTTTTTATATTGTAAATTTGGTACCTTTTGATATTTTAGGTATCAAGAGGTACCAAATTTCCTTTTACAGTATCTGGAGGTACCAAAGGTACCTCTTAGACGATTAAGTCCCCACTATTGATTTGCTAACAAGCTTCTGCCGAATAACCTACTCAAGAACCATAAAATTACTCGATAGTGATATGACTTTTGACTTTTACTCCATTCATCCCAACATAACTTTGTGAACTAGGATACACATATGAGAATAACTTTGCTTATCTCCTGCAATACTTTTTTTTGCGAGGTTATCTCTTGGAACTCGAATGTTTCATTTCCAAGCAATTTTACGGTTTACCGAGAGGTCCCTAAATTTTAGTGTAAAATTTGGTACCTCGTAGATACCAAGAGATACCAAATTTACACTAGACAAAAATGGTACCTATTGGTATCTTCTCAAGGGTTGTAAAACTGCTCTTCTTTCCCACCGTAGATTTCACTAAGCTGTAGATGGTAGGTATGAAAACCAAAGAATCGCTACTTTCGGTGGCTCGTCATACATTAAAAAAAAACTCTCACAATTAAGAACCTACTTCGACAACACTGGCTTTGAAATTGGGTTTGTTGCCTAAGCTTTTGATAATACAACTCACCATTACATAGAATGCCCCCACCCCCCACCCCACCACCCCCAATTTCTTTTTTTCTTTTTTTTTTTAAAAAAGAAGGTTTGGAACCTTATTTACACTTGGAAAGATTATCAGGTACACAAGCGTCCAATCAACATGAGCCTTCATGACTATGTGCTCAGCCAAGCCAAAGCTAGGCTAGCTGCAAACTCTTGACAGCCCTAGCAACCACCTGGTGGAACATTTGACTAGAGCAAAATAGAAGAATTTTTCAGAACCAAGAAATAAGAATTATGATGTTGCATGGATCATTAATTTAGAGTTTGATCTAAGAATATCGTCTTTCCAATCTCCGAGAGTTTTCTGTATGTATTTTGCTGTTCTCGCTTTCTTTTACCTTTTCTTCCATAATAAGTAATCTTGCTTTATTTTACTTTTTGTTCCCTAACTAATTTATCTGCAACGTTTTATGTGTAGCAATCGTTTTAGTTGGTTTTTGTAACCTATCTTTACTCCTAATATATTCCAGCAGATACTTTTGATGTAGTTTGCTTAAAAAAAAACACATATCTGATAAATAACTAAATACTAGTATAGAAATATCATTAGATGGAGTATGTAAGATACATTGGCAAGAGATGATCGATCAGAGTCCAAGAAGACACAGCTCTCTAGTAGACTGGTCCATCTAATGAAGACCTTGTCATTAGAATCCTTACTTGCTATAATGCCAAATAGCACGTACGCTGGTACCTACATGTGTTGTGCCTATCACAAAGCGATATTATATGAAGCAGGTACAGCAAGAACCCAGCTCGCCGCAAATAAATCCTTCCATTTGGAGCCTTGCAGCTTAGCGAAGCTGTACTATACCAGCGCTTATATGCATAGTACGTTTCTGTACCTTACTCGAACTGATAATAAATAAACACTAATAATCTGATCCTGTAAGCTAGCGTCCAAGCCAATCATTCCCATCGGCTACCTCGAATCCTTTCAGCCCGGAAACATGACAAAAGCGTATGTTTAAGACGAGCAAAAGGCCAATCACGAGGCAGAGATCGGAAGAAATTGAATAAACAAAACACTGGGACACTACTCCAATTTAATCGAGAATCGACAGGTTAGTTAATCATCATCGATCTATCTATATCTATCTCCATCTCGAGCAGTATCAGATTGACTAATTGTTTATTAATCTGCTCATGCTTCAGCTCTGTTCTGTCTTCTGTGATCGATCTCTTACTTCTCTGCAGCCTGCATCGTCGTCATGGCCACCTAAATATACTAAACGAGAAGCTAGCGTCGTATACTCGTATAACGTTGCGCCGCTGCGTTACACACGAGGCTGCTCGTCGGGATGTGATGCAGAGGCCTTCCCCACCAGAGGGAGCTGCAGTGTCGAGGAGGACGGGTCTGGCTAACTGGCCGGCCGGCCGGCTGTCACACACATGTAGCTAGGCGCCCTGTACGTTGGCAAGCTGCAGGTGCCTGCAGTACAGCTACATACACCCTAGTGAGAGACAGCAACTGTAGAAAAGGGGTCAATGAGTCGTAGTACTCCATGTTAACGAGCTGCGTGTCTTAAATATGGTGAATTTATGTTTCTTTTGGCAAACACATGGTGACATGCTGGTAATCAGCAGTGTTCAGATTGATTCTGAACACTGTTGCTCCTCTTCAGTATACTGTATATTGGTAGCTTTTGTAACATGAATGTTCTGTGCTCTTTTTCCTTTGCTGATAATGCATGCATGCTAGAGCTCTTGTTTTTCCGGTCATGAAAGAATCGGCCTTCAGTTTTGATTGCAGAATTTGTTAGCAACGCATGGTCAGGGAGTCGTAGTTTAAAAAAAAATTGTATTTATTTTCCATAGTTCTTTTTCTCAAGGGGTTCCATAATTCAATACAAATGAAACTGCTTAAATTCAGGGTGTTCATTTTTCCTTAATCAGAAAGTGACTTTTTTTTGCGGGGTAATCAGAAAGTGACTTGATTGGGCAGTAATGTACGTACGTGCTACGCGCTGTACACAGGCATGAAACCCAATAGTCATTTTTTTAATTTATATATAAAACTGATTGCACGCCGAATTTTGACAATTCACCAACACAAGAGCTCGTAATAATTTCTAACGATTTGCAGTGTAATCAAATTAACTAGACTAAATAATCTGGCCAACCAAATATACTAAATGACCAAATTACGTTGTCAACATTTCCACATTAATTATTTGCTACCATAATTCATCCTAAACTCGTAGAGTTGCATTTCTAGTTTTGTCCCAAGTCAAGTATAGAGAAGAGTATTGATGCAAAGTGAGCATAACTCAACTGGTATTAGGTAACTAGTGGGGGAACCTGTTCACCGGGTTCAAATCCCATATTTGACACGGGTACTCCTATTTATGGCTAATATTTTTTCAATAATAGATGACGTACCTATCGGCAACGAGACATCTGTGGTGACTGCTTTAATCTCAAGATATACTGGTGCAGTCCTCGAAAGTGTTCATAGGGGTAGGGTTTACGTGTACGTTCATAGGGGTGAGTGTGTGCGTGTTTTGTGGGCGTCTGCGTGTGTACTGTGTTTCTAAAAAAGAGAAGAGTATTGATATATACCACACCAAACAATTAAGTAAACATGCAAATATATTTCATAATAGGGATCTAATCATGTTTATTTGATATCGTAGGTATTATTATTTTCCTATGGACTTGGACAACCATACAGGGACTTATGAAAAAACTAGAAATGTACTTATTTTAGGATGGAGGTAGAACCTAAATGTAGTGTTGTATCATCTTCTCTTTCTTACGGTAGGGCTATTATATATACGTAGTTGAGACAAGTTTGTGTAAAAAAAACACACACACAGTACTTGTTGGTGTTAAATCTTGTCCTAATGAAAACAAAAAAAATCTTATATTTCTCCCAATGAAACAAAATACGCCCTACATTTTTGAACGGATGGAGAGTATATATACTAAGGGATACTTAATGAAGGATCAGCACGTGCAATTGGTGGGCAAGCAATGTAATCTCAATTATACTAGTATAATTCAGTCTTGGGCCAGTGTGCAATAATATGAGTTTCTTATAAATCATTTTTCTAAAGAAGGCAAATTATTTGGCTCATGAACATTGATAGAGCAGAAGTGAGTTTTGCATCAATATCTCGATCTGTCGTTAGCAGATATTTCCAACACTGAAGTCCGATTAAATGTAAGGAAGATAATATTAAAATCTTCGATTTTGGATAAAAGATATTGTCTTGCAGCAACACACATATATATACATTCCACTTTGTTTTCATGCGAGTGCTCATTGATAAGTATCTACTATACTATACTAGCTTGTACGCTCATCCAAAAATCCCATTTGTTTGGAGCCCAGCCGTAGCCGGACGCACGGTAGTCGTGCTGCAATTGCAACGTTGCAAAGCCACCAGTTTTAGGACAGGAAACCCAATAAAACACCTACCAACTCCGGCCATCCCCGCTTCCTCTCCCCCACACACCCCCTACATGATACAATCCTAAAAGAAAGCTGCTAAAACCTAAAGCTGGTAGAAAGCTGCCTCCCTCCTTCTCTCTTACCCCTTTGGTGTTGTCTGTGTAGCAGCAAAGCCAAAAAAAACAACACTGCTCCGAACAACTTTGCTCTTCCTCCTCTTCCCTCCCTCTCAGTTCCTAGCTGTACTCACTCACTGAATCTCCTCTCTTTTCGTTTGTTTATTCTCATCTCCGTCTTCCTCGAGCTCGCCTAGCTAGTAGCCTGGCCCAGTGATCTTCCTTCTGGCTTATATAGAGAGATATCTCAGTTCCATTCTTTCATATTGATCCATTCCCATCGTCTCATCTTCTTGAGGAGTTGTGATCAAGATTGGCTAGAGGTTGGAAGAAGGGGAGAAGATAGAGGAAAACGAATTCTTTGCTGCCGTCTTTGGTTTTAGGAAAGAGTAATTAGGAGTGGCCGGCGGTGCGGAGGCGGAGATGCTGAGTTCTCGCGCACCAACGATGGCCGTGCCGCCGCAGGATGCGTCCGCTGCGGCACCGGAGCCGTTCCGGTCGCTGCAGATCGCCACCGCCGGTGCTGCTGCCTCAAAAAAGAAGCGGCGGCCAGCCGGCACACCTGGTAAGTCGAGCTTGAGCATGTACATGTACACATCCAATTACACCGGCTACAACGTAGTCTTGACGATGTTGCTAACGAACACACATATGTGGCAATGGCGGCGGCGGATCGAGCAGACCCGGACGCGGAGGTGGTGTCGTTGTCGCCGCGGACGCTGCTGGAATCGGACCGGTACGTGTGCGAGATCTGCAACCAGGGGTTCCAGCGAGACCAGAACCTGCAGATGCACCGGCGGCGGCACAAGGTGCCGTGGAAGCTGCTGAAGCGGGAGGCCGGCGAGGCGGCGAGGAAGCGGGTGTTCGTGTGCCCGGAGCCGACGTGCCTCCACCACGACCCGTCGCACGCGCTCGGCGACCTCGTCGGCATCAAGAAGCACTTCCGCCGCAAGCACAGCGGCCACCGGCAGTGGGCGTGCTCCCGCTGCTCCAAGGCCTACGCCGTCCACTCCGACTACAAGGCTCACCTCAAGACATGCGGCACCCGCGGCCACACCTGCGACTGCGGCCGCGTCTTCTCCCGGTGAGTCGATTGTTTCATCGATTGATCTCATATTTGTCTCGCATTTAACATGCCAAATTATACCTGGATACTAGTGCTGCTACTCATCTTAGTATATATATACAATCTTGGGACTCCTTTGCAATATTCTTTGTCAAGTGTCAAATGAGGGCGAGAGAAAAGGCGTGATGATTTTCTGGAGAATTTTCGCGGGCGGGGTCGCTTAGCTTTGCCATTGTAGGCCTCATCAGCAACACCCTTTATGAGCAGTAGCATAGTATCTATTCGTTCATGCCATCCTCTGGTCCGATCGAGTATTTACTCCCAGGAGGGGAGTAGTAGTATTATTGTGGCATCAAGAAGAGAGAGGGCGTAGCAGCAGTAGGAGTAGGACGAGATGGCAATGTAGCTGTAGCGGACGGGCAGGCAGGCACAATTCCCGAGGACGCCTGACTATCGATGTTGTGGCCATGTGGACGTAGCGTATGCATACGTACGCTACGCTGGTGCCGTTGGTATTTGGAATGGCTGGCCGTGGCCGGCCGGCCGGTAGCTTGGTCTGTGTTTTGCCATTGCTACTGAAGGGGCTCCATTTAATGCATGCCCCCGGCCACGAACCCAGGCTATGCTAGCAGCTCAGCAGCTGCTTGCAGGGCCCAAAATTTCACGCCTGACAAAACCCCCCTGATCGTATCCTTGGCTTCTTCTCCGTTCGTCTCAAGCATAGCGCATAGAATACTACTCTAGTGTAATCCAAAGCTGGTGTAAGCTGGAGGAGTAGCTGCTAGCCGTTTGCCAGGACGGCGAGCGAGCGAGCGGCTTTCTGGATGTTTATGTTGCCGATTATTTAGTACCACCTCGCTTGTTTGACTCCGCGTGGGGGTTGTTTAAGTAGGCACTAACAAGATGCGCCGTGTCAATGTGATGCACAGGGTGGAGAGCTTCATTGAGCACCAGGACGCGTGCAACGCCGGCCGCCCACGCGCCGCCGAGGCATCGTCCTCGCCGGGTCATGGCGGTGGCGTGCTTGGTGCGTCGTCGTCTCAGCAACAGCTTTTTGGTGTGCCGGCGTCGTTGTCACGGACGGCGTCCAGGTCCAGTGCCAGCCCGTCGAGCGACCTCGTGGTGAGCCCCATGGCCTGGCCTCCGGCTACCGGTGGTGGTGCCCCGGCAATGGCTGCGCCGCCGGCATTCCACCGGTTCACTGACCCAACGCTGTCGCCGCCGACGCCGTGTGGCCGGCGAGGAGGCGGCGGCGGCCACAGCCTCGAGCTGCAGCTCATGCCACCGCGTGGCACCACATGCGCAAACGGCGGCGACGGCGGTGCTCCAGTTGCCGCCGCCGTTGGGTATTACGCTGCTTCTCCGCGTTCTCCAGCTGCTCTCCCGTCCCGGCAGCCGGCCGCCACCGACGCAATGCGGCTGCAGCTGTCGATCGGGTTCGGCGGCGCACGCGATGATGGCAGCAACAACAATAGCAGCAGCAGCAGCGAGGTGTCCGCCACGGCTGCGGCGGCGACGAGGCTGAAGGAGGAGGCACACGAGCAGCTGCGGCTGGCGATGGCGGAGAAGAAGGCGGCGGACGAGGCGCGGGCGCAGGCGAAGCGGCAGGCGGAGCTCGCCGACCAGGAGTTTGCGGCGGCGCGGCGCATGCGGCACCAGGCGCAGGTGGAGCTCAGCCGGGCGCACGCGCTGCGCGACCACGCCATGCGCCAGGTCGACGCCACGCAGCTGCAGATCACCTGCTACAGCTGCCGCCACAAGTTCCGGGCCAGGGCGGCTGCCATGAGCTCCGAGGTGGCCAGCTACGTCTCGTCCGTCGTCACCGAGGGCGGCGACAACGACGGCCTGCCAAGAAGCCGTTCAAGGACTATGGCGATGGACATCAACTAGCTTAATTTCTCTAGCAAAATCACTGGGGAAAAAGAGTTTTTTCTTTTCTTAATTTTGTGCCAGATTGCTCTCCTTTTGTTTTACCAATGAGCTAGCTGGTGGTCTCATGCATGTGCATGCATCAGGCATGGCGATGTATTGTAATTAGTAGATGCAGTGACGAGATCAGTAGCTCCAGTGCCTAGTGGTTGTGTTCGATCTCATGGCAGATTGGCTGGGCAGGAAAGCTAAAAGGGGTCTACTTCGCTAAATGCGACGTGATGGAATCTTTCGATTGTTTGGTTGCTATTGGATTTTCTCACATTAACATTTTGTTCGCCTGATCAGGAGCATTTTCTGCAGCATGCATGGAGAAACCAAGAAAGCATTTTTTGTCAGTAACTCAGCTGATAAAAGCATTTCATTCGTAGGTAGTGTTTCATATCAATAAACAGATATATTTAGTTAGAGCTGGTGCTGCTATTGCTATAGATATGTTAGAGTGGTTGGGAGCACTGAACTGAAGGAAGACAAACAAGGTGGCATTGCTTTCATGTGTTACAGTGATCAGTAGCCAAAATGGCTGCAACCCGCAACCATAGTGGAAGAATCTAAGGGGACAGTGAAGCTGGTGGGCACCGAGGAGAGGGGATGAGGAAAGAAACGGGATTGATCACTCACACAAGAGATAAAATTTCAAAACCCCAAGCTCACTGCTGCTGCTCAGCAATGGCACTAGTAGTCCAAAACAGCACGCACACACACGACCCCTTCCTGCTGCTTCACCTCTCTCTTTCCCTCTCTCTCCCTCTCTCTCTCCCCGAACAGAAATGATGAAATGTTTCTGTAGATAATAATGGGCAAGGAAACAGAAGTGGACGCATGGTTTTCAGTGCCACAGCTCGCCCACTCACTTTCGCGGTCGTCCCTTCTCTCTCTCCATTTGTCTGTCTTGCTCTGTACCGTCTCATAGCACTGAAAGATATGCAGAAAGTATTACTGCCCGTGTCTGTGGCTGCATGTGTGTATGTGGGCCGAGGAGAGAGAAAGAAAGGGGTCACTACAGTACTACTACTGGTACAACGTACTACTCCTTACAAGGGATTGAATTGATCTGTGAATTGGGCAAAGACTTTTATGAATGCATGCGATTTCTTTTGTACAGATGCTTGTAGTAGCAATAGCCCTATTTATGCAGGGGGAGGATATGATGATGAGGATTTGATGAACACATGAGAGGATGTTTGTGGGGATGTTTCACGTGATGTCCACTGAACAACGGCACTGACGAATATGCTTTACACATTACTATATCGCTTGCTACGTTGTAAAGCTCAAGATCATATTGTAATACCGATCTAAACTTTCTAATTTAATCTGGTAAATTGTTATGCTGGTGTTGTGCCCAGTTTCAGCGTATCGACTAAGCAAGCTTATGTCGAAAAAGGTTGGATTACTATATATTGTCAACAGGAGAGGGGTCGAGACAAATGACAAATCAAGTGAAAGAAAGTGATATGACATAAACTGAAGAAGCTGTATACTTAGCTAGGTCGAGCGCGCATCCATCGTATGAACTAAGCTTTCAAAGAAAAGATAAAATGCAATTTACCAGCGGACATAATGCACCAATCCACTAATCTAAATATCTTAACATCACATCAATTCTCACTTCTCCGGCAAGTTGAAATAAACTATCAACATCTAGTTAGCAAGGAGGTAACCTGGCCATCAGCGAGAGGCCAACAATCAAGCTACTAAATGATCATTTCGAATGGCAGTTTTCAGCGAAACGCATTATCTCATTTGCTACTTCGCAAGGAATTAAGAACAATCTGGTTCGAACAGAAAGCCCGGCTGATGCAGTGCATCACGTCGTCGGCGTCCTTCCTCCGTCTCGATCCATCGGTTCTCCTTTTCACACGGCCGGCCACTGGCTTTCAACCTAACTCTGCAGCGTCGACGTCCAGTCGGTGCCAGAAGAGCACAGAATTCATTTAGGTCTGGGTCAAGGGAGGAAGAGAGGATCAAGAGATGAGGCTTTGGATCCTTTTCATCAGTGTTATCTGTTGGTCCATGCATGCATCGTGTCTCAGATACTTAAATTTGCCTTGTTGAGAAATGCCGGGCAAGCTAGCTAGCAGCTGGTCCTTCGCTGGGAGATAGCTTGTCAGGTGATTCAGGTCCTGAGTTGCTTTCACTCAATTTGGAAATCCACGCTCTCTAATTTTCCGCTGGGTTTCAGCTAGTTTTTCCGGCAAGCTTTATTAATTTTACTACTGGATCGAACAGCGTACATGTTTGCTTAAGGCAAGTACGTCACGAATTTTTCGGCATAGTGGTTCCTGCATATATTCTACAGGTTTGAACACGTGCAATATATACACAGCTGGTACCGCACACGAATCATATAGGAGAATTTGTTTTTTTTTCCTAACTATTGTCTATTATGAACAAGCTAGCAAGGAGCACAAGCTGCAAGAAATTTTATGGTCACTGAGTTACCAGGACGTATCAAATTTTAGTGTATATTCTGATACTACCACGTACATATGAGACACTACAAAATTTACAATAAAAAATCTAATAACTACCAAAGTTCCAATACCTTTTTAAAACTACAAAATCACTTACTTCATCCATCCAAAAAATATAAGCATTTAGGGTAGGACGTGATGTCAGCCCAAATGTTTATAATCGTGAGTGGAGGGAGTAGACTATTCAATCAAACATTGCACTATATTCTGAATTGAGAATAATTTGTTTTCTAATATATGTCTTGCTTCAATTTGATTTCACTAAAACAGGCCCAGACTATAAACAGGTCCAATCGAAGGCATGAGTAAGGTCAGGCGAGGTCAGGTGAAGCGCGTTAATCCTCTGTTTAGCTTTGAATAAAACTGGGGAAAGCGTCTTATGTTATGTGTCCACAAAGTGAGATATAATTTCACCGCAACTGATTGGTAAGCCTTTGGAACTAAGTAGAAAGCACGGGAGGAATTAACAAAATCTGCATTCCTCGAAAGAAATTTAATAAATTTGCGCAAGAGCAAGCAAAGGATGGAATCATGGAAGACGAACCTGAAACAGCTTGACAACAGCATCTCATGCCGTACGGCCGCAAGAGAGTTGGAATGGCCAGTCGGCGGCGGATCGATCGAGTCGAGAGACTCGAGACTTTGGCGGCTAACCTGATCGTGTGTAGAAGAACTCGCGAAGTCTTCTGACTCCCGTCGATGTGGCCGCGGGCCGCATATTTGGGCAGTTGGGATGTCCTCAGCCCACCTGTTTCCTTTCCGAGTCCACGATGGCGACGGCGACAGCTGTACTGTATTTGCTTGTTTTGTGATATGTTTGGGCCTTAAGGCTCAAGTCCTCGCGACTTTCCTGCTAGGCCTTCATATAGCTGGAACTCTGTGCACGTATGCAACAGCCCAATAGAGGCCTCTTCAAATAACCCGTATTGTTTTGGGTTGAACCCAAAAGGTCTAAAATGTTTTCAGATTATGGGTTATTTTCGTTTTGAAGTAGAACTTTGCCGTACCAAAATATTGATACCGTCAAAGTCTTAACAATGTTGGCACTTTTAAATTTTGTTGTAAAATTTGTACCAGTGTATGCAGAAAAGTTGACATCAACCAAACATCCAAACAATACTATTAAAGTTGCCAAAATTTTGGTAGAGCAAAAATTGGTGTCAAGACAAACATGCACTATATCTTGCTTGATAAATCCTTTTGTTGTCAACTTGTCGCTTATCTATAATTAAAAGAAGATGCACTGATGCACACATATGAAAAAAAAACATAGGACACTCCCTCGGTTTAAAATATAAATATTTCCATATAGATAAAAATATATATATTACCCTTCATCGATACATGAGGTCTAGGAGGGAATATTGTGGTTGGTAGTGGTCTAATGGACATAACAACATAAAAAAAAGAGAAAAATTCTGTATTTTTCGACAAAATTTAAATGCTGGAATTCGTACACTTTGGGATGAAAGGAATAGTACAGGTCACACATCCAATCCAAGTGAGCAAAAGATGTTTTACCTTCTTTCTTTTTTTTTTCTGTTCGTGTTTATAACCATACATACTTGCAAGTGGGCACCATAACATTGAACCTAGAGAGGTGAAAATGATGCACCCACTACTCTACCACTTCGCCAACAGAATGCTTCCAATTAATTTATAACTCCAAGTAATTTGTAGGAATACTTCGCATTTTTGCCTAGCATTTTTGTGTTGATTTTATTTTTTTTCATACCTAGTGCTGGGTGCTAATGCTCTGTATCATCAGACAGACAGACAGACATCATTTACAAGTTGGATCCCCGCTGAAATTAATTGCGAATCATATGTGGGCATGCCTTCTCCATTTCTCTGCAAGAACGTTCCTTCCAAGTCATGTATGCCCTGGATCTTCCACTAATAATTGAAGTGATGATTGTATCTTGTTTTCATTTCTTTCCTCTGATGAATCTCTGATCTGCTCGTACTAGCTGACATACCATGTGACATTGGAAAGTTAAACATTAGTTATGACAAAGCTCTCCGATTTTCAGATCAAGTCTTGTCATTAATAATTAAATTTTAATCCAATCATCAAATTTGGTGTGACGGTGTGCACGGTACGTGGGAGCATTATCAACATCACCAACTTGCCAAGTGCAAGATTATGCCATTTGGAATGCAGTGATTCTGGCATTCTGCTAGGGAAACACTGTAATGGGATGATAGATTATTAGATTATTGACAGAAAGTTACTAAATTGACGAATTCAATATTTTAAAGAAAATAGATATCTTAAGAAAAAGGTTATCAAAGCAATGCCTGATGTATAAAAATTTTAAAGAAAACGTACTTTTTTTAAGCATAACACTAAATAATTCATACATCCCCTGAGACCTGAGTTTGTTTAGAATGCACCCTAACTTCTCAAGAAATGGTCCGGTTCCTTCACAATTTATATCAAAGGCCTGAATAAGAGTATTTCCCTTTAATGGGAAGATCTTCACATGGGCTGCTTAGATAAATGAGAAACAATTAATTAGGGGTAGTTACAAGTTTAAACACAATAGTATCGGTGCTTCTGCTTCATCAAGCATCTATGCTTCCTGATTCCCACATTTGTATCCTGCTGGCACCGGCAATAATCACTGAAGATGCCCTAATAACAAACCCAACTAATTAAACCCTTTTCATGACGAGCAAGGTCAATGACAGTACCGAATATTCATAGCTTGTACAAGCTAGCATCCCTCTCCAGAACACCAGAACAAATGATAATAAACAACGCTTCACGGACGATGGATACTTCAAGCAGTAGTGTGCACGAAACAACACGTACGGATATGTGAGCTCCTCCTCTCCTCTCCTCCACAGCACGCGACACCGCCAGAGACATTCACAAATAGAAAAGGCTTGACCTGACCTTCGTCCACGCCACACCACCGTGCCATCTGCCCATTTCTCTCGCCTCCTTCCTCCCGTGCCGACCAATTGGCATCACCTCGCCCCCTCCCTTACTGCCCAACACGTCGCGACCTCTCGCTCGCCGCGTCGTTTCTTGTTTCGCTCTGTTTATTGGCATTTTCGAACGGCCCAGAGTGCGTCCCGGAGTCTTCCAGCCATCGTGTCATTGATCGATCTTTGTGGCGGCGAGGCGAGGCGAGGGCGATGACGACGGCGAGGCAGTGGTGGCGGCGGGCGGCGGCCGCGGCGAAGGACAGGAGGAGCCTGTACCTGACGCGCGTGGCCTCGCTGCGCCCGAACGCCGAGCTGGAGGCGGCGGTGATCCGCGCGACGAGCCACGACGAGCGGTCGGTGGACTACCGGAGCGCGGCGCGGGTGTTCGCGCTGGCGCGAGCGTCGCCGTCGTCGTCGGCGCTGCAGCCGCTCATGTGGGCCCTCGCGCGGCGGGCCGGCCGGACGCGGTGCTGGGCCGTGGCGCTCAAGGCGCTCATGCTGGCCCACGGCCTGCTCCTCCGGTCCGACCTCGCGCCGCGCGCGGCCCGACTCGGCCGCGTCCCCTTCGACCTCGCCGACTTCCGCGACCGCTCGTCCTCGCCGGCGAAAACGTCGGGATTCTCCGCCTTCGTGCGCGCCTACTTCCACTTCCTCGACACCCGCTCCCTCTTCGCCGCGCAGGACATGGACGCCGGCGACGGCGAAGACGACGACACCGAGGACGCGCGGCTCGACGGCGTGTCGAGGCTGCAACACCTGCTCGATCTCCTGATGCAAATCCGGCCGTACGGGGACGGGATGGAGCAGGGGCTAATCCTGGAGGCGATGGACTGCGTCGTCATCGAGATCTTCGAGGTGTACAGCCAGATTTGCACGGGGATCGCGCGGTTCCTCGTCGGCGTCCTCGGGTCGGCGCCGACGACGCCACGGCCGCGGCCGGGTGAGACCGTGGCGGCCGCGAGGCGGCGGCGAGGGGTGCAGGGGATGCGTGTGCTGAGGAAGGCGTCGGAGCAGAGCGCGCTGCTGACGTCGTACTTCGAGCTTTGCCGGAGCCTCGGCGTGCTCAACGCCGCCGAGTTCCCGGCGGTGGAGCGCGTCCCCGACGACGACATCAGGGACCTCGAGAAGCTCATCATGAGCCACGTGGAGGACAAGGGGAAGGTGGACGAAGAGAAGGCGCTGGTCGCCGTGGCGGAGGACGCCGGCGTGGAGTCGTCGAGGACGGTGGTGACGAGACAGTGGGTGGTGTTCGACGACGACGAAGTCGCCGGCGCGATGCAAGGGCATTTTGGTAATTACGTGAACCCCTTCCTTGGCGCGCCGTGGGAAGCTGTCACGGGGAGCGGGAACTTGTTAGTTTAGACTTTAGACTGTCCGACGCTTCACGGATTGATGTGAGCGATGTAAAACTTTTTTGTTTTTGTTTTTTTTTTTGAAAAAATTGAGGTGTTGGTTTGGAGAAACTCTTTTAATTACTAGGGGACATCAATCTGAAATGTTATGTCCCACTGAGTTCTGAGTTTAGAGGAAAAGATGAAACGGGAGTTGTCGTCTGCTTGTACGTCTGCTTGTAATTGTAAATACAGAGATATGTGTTCGATCTTCAGGGGAAGATGGATGATTGTTTCCTTGGTTTCAAAACGAGTCATGAGTACAGAATCCAGAATCTGAAATGTTTGTTTAGGAATGAGTTATATTCGTTACATAACTTATACATATACGTCAAAATTTACAAAGGCCCCTGACAATTTTCTAACGATGTTTCATTGCAATTCATGCTTTGACCAACGGAGCAAAGAGATGATGGTGGACTGGGGGTAGTGGTGGTGATATGCTGGATCTAATTTATTACTCAAATTTCTTTTTTTTTTGCTAAGAATTTTTCTCGTTTGTCTAATCAAACAACGCCATTTTGATCCCACACCAGCACACCGTGCTTGCCACCGCTATATATCTCTATCGAAGCGTGCAGACGTATTTGCATCCACATATCATCTCTATACTAATCTCTATATTAATCACTATCTTCCATGCTATGTTTATATTGTGCCCATCACCAACCCCACAAATCCCCCATCTTGCATGCTGTGTGGAAACCTCCTCCGCATCACTAGACCACCCTACCGCCACGGCGCTACCCACCTCTCATCCCCCCCCCTCTATTCCTCGGCACTGGCTAAATGTTTCTCCTCCTGCCCCTAACACCTTGACTCCAATCTGATTACCTAATCGAATATGATGGTTATTGTCTAACACCTTGACTCCAATCTGATTACCTAATCGAATATGATGGTTATTGTTGGAGACAAGAATGTGGGATGTGGTAGTGCACTTATACTATCAAAGATGGTGTTAAAAAAGTGATGCAAAATCGAAAACAAACAGATAAGAAGCATGAGGAAAGATGACTACAACACGCTACTAATGTCAAATTAGCCGACGGAAACGCACAGAAGGGGCATTCGGTGTATGCGCATATCTAGCCATGGCGATTGGGAGTGGGGGTAGGTTTGAGGAGTGAAGAGTTAATTGTACATGGAGAGCGAATGATGATTGAATGAAAATCTAATGACAAAAAAGTTAGCCGAGAGTCATAAAATTATCATGTGACTGATAAATAGCTACTCTTCCCTCCGTCCAAATGTAAGCATTTTTGGTTGGACGTGACATTACCTAGTACTGTGTAGATTCGTTGTACTAGGTAATGTCTCATCTAACTAAAAATACTTATATTTTTTTACGGAGAGAGTATATTATAGCAATAATATTAATAAAGAGTATATAGACACTAAGAAATATTGCTAGAGCTAGTGATAACTATACTAATTACTCTCTCTGTTATAAAATAAATATAGTAACTTTTAGCTATATAGCTTTTATATTTTAGGATGGAGCGAATACGAAATTAGAGAATTGGAGAGAGATTGCATGGCATTTGTGAAGTGAGCATAGCTTAATTGTATGCAAATCCCTTTTTAACTGGCTGAAACTTGTCCACCCGAATGCAAATCCCTGATTTGACACGGGATGTTCGCATTTATGACTAATGTTTTTTTAGGCAACGGTTGACCATACTGTGTCTATGGTAACTCTATCAATATCAAAATATGCCGACCATATGTTTCTTTTTTTAAAAAAAAAAAGGATTGCATGACATTCAATCAAGGATATGAACAAGATGTTCCGCACGGATGGTTGCGAGAGTGATGACAAGTCAACTTAGTTGGCTATGCATAGGGCAGGTGATGGCCACGGTTTACTTTAACGATTGCTTTAAAAAAAAAAAAACTGGTGCATAATACCTTGAACTAATGTCGAATGCAGAGTGGGTGACTTCTTGCCCCTCGAAGAAGAGCATCTCCCTACCAGAGAGATGCAGAGCATCTGAGCGATAACGAAAAAATATACAAATTTGCTAACCAGAGTAAGGTTAAAGGACACATTTCATTGTTCTTCTTCCCCCTATACCTATTTGAGTTTTGGATCCACCGGAAAGTGACCACCATGTTGTTCTTCTTCCCTTGAGAACGCACGCAATTATTGGAGACCCTTCACATCCACTCTCTGTCTGTCCCTGCACAACATTGATGTGTTGGGAGACAGCACTGTACATGAGGGAGATCGACCGGTGGAGAAGAGGACCAGTGACATTTTCTCCCGATCGATGAACGCGGTGAGTCGGTGACGCCGGTAGCCATCGATTTACCGACCTGTCTGTTTCATCAGCTTCATGACCATGCCTCCATGTGGCAAATTACTGTTGGACCAGTGCTGAAAGCGTCTGGAATCAGTGGATGGCGCAGACGCTGAACATGAACGAATGCCGCCACGCCCGCTACAGGCGAACCGTCCAACACACGGGGTAGCTTACCATTCATAGGTCGCATCTACCGTGGTCCGCTGAAAATGCCACAAGGTGATCGCCGGAACTAGAAGGATAATTAGATCTTTCAATTCAAGATGATCTCAGGTTTACTTGACTAAGAAACAGTCTACAGTCTAGACTCTAGATGGGCTTAGCTTACAGTGTAGCCTATCGGAAATCGGAGAACAAACGTTGGAGGCGGAGCTCAGCTAATCAGTTTATCAGCACGAATTGCGCTTAAAGCAAGTTGAACCCCCCGTTTTAAGGAAATTTCCAATGTCTTCATGCCAAAGCAAAGGATATCTGCTTTTTAAAGGGATGCCATAGAGTTCCATGAAATGCCATTGCCGGCTAAGTATGTTCCTCGTAGAAACACAGAAGAAATGACAACTGGAAAGGAAAAGGGAACCCAAACAAGACACTAATGTTGATGTAAACCTTGATGTAACTATAATTACAAGATTGAAGGTTGAGTTATATTTGAGATGAAAACGCCTAGTATGATGGTAATAAAGACTGAAGCCAACCTATGATTAGTAGTCAAAATTTCTAACAATGTCAGCAAAACTATCGAGAAAAATCGGCCTTACAGGCTGGAGCTGTTCAAGAATTACCCGCTTGGATTAAGTACAGTATGCCCTAAAGCTGCCACCAGAAATCCCTTTGTCATTCTACTAGAGATATGCCGAGGGCAACCAGCATTCCCATTGACAGGGAAATCAGCTGAATCATCGAGTTTTTGATAGTTGTTTTCTGGTCATTCATCTCTGGGAGGACTCCAGCAACCGCAATGTAAATAAAGCCACCCGCAGTGAATCCCTGTATAAGCAAAATTTTCCATGTAGATTACTCCAAGTACAAAAATGATACATTTTTATTTAATAACAATCCAATAAACATAGATGGAAGTCAAGCTACGGCTAGGGTATAACAAATCAATTTATGGACCAAGGGTATCTGTGTACTTAAACAACTAATCAGATTGCGATTTGGCAAAAGCTACTAACAGTTTAAATCCAATTGATGCAGTTCTATCCAATTCCCAACACCATATCTGAATTTGATGATGTCTATTCATTCGAGGTCTCGCTCTCGCCCCTTGTCATCCACATCAGATGTTGAAAGCGTCACCATGATAAATCAGTGTAGCAAAGCAACAAGGTGGAAGCCTATTGTGTTTAATGCTTGGCCAACCAAACAAGATTTTATTTCAGGACATCAACAGTGACTTAGGATCAATAGTAACATGGACGGTTGTGGACCAGAGAGAATACATTAAACTAACAGCTAGGAACTAATGACTGACACAGTGGCTTAGAGTGGCTATTCCAATGTTGCAATCATCTTCTAACAAAATTATTCACCATGGGGCCAATTTAAATGACAGACATGTTTTAACCTCGATATATAATATTGGGAGTGTCATGTACGGACGTACGTACAGGCGCAGACGTGACATACGCCGGGCGGCTGAGCGCGCGACGGCGTCCTCCAGTGGCTGAGAAGGAAGGAAGCGATTTTGTTTCTATCTTTTGTGTGCTCCCTAAATTAAGGATAGCCTTCTATTTTCGGTTGGGCCAATGGCCATATAATCCTGTAATCAGCCCTTTGT